>OX453273.1:13378405-13700905 GCA_949710005.1 Ricordea florida
AGAAATAAGAACTGAATGGGCCAATCTATCCAACATTTTCGACACTATGGTTCAACGATTACTCCAGTTAATCCAACAGTTTCAGAATGCAGGCTCTGGTTGGCAGTTTGACCATGTTGAGAGCTTTGACATTATCATCGGCAAGCCAGACACGAGCAAAGCAGCAAAAATCACCACAGACATTGCTTGACGAACGTACCTGAATTTGCGTTGACGTCAGTACATTCTATAGTGACCTAACAACCAGCAAATGTGAGAGTACAAATCAAATTTACTTTCTGGTTCGTCTGTTGCTATGTCGGAGAGGTATGCATTCTATTGTTCTCCACGTGAACAGCGATTGTATATTAATTAGTGACACATGAAATAGTCATATATTGAAAGATTGTTCTCGTGATTAGTTGGTTATCAAATTACCGAAATAGAAACAAGCTAACCCATCCATAGCAACCAACCATCATTGCAATAAGATTAATCTCATTTAAACCCCTTCTGATTTTAGTAAGACCGCTAATGAGGCCCTGTTAGGGGGGTTCTTTATGTCGCCCGTCTGAGTTTCAAACGTTTTCACGTCACAATTTCGGAAGGTCGCAGGTCGCTGTCGTAATTTCCTGTGAGCGGCTCGTCGTTCATCGTCATTTCAGCTCCTTCGTGTCGCCGTTTCAAGGCCATCTCGCTTGTCGGATATTTACCCCTAACAGGGCCTCGCTAATCGTCCTGTTAAGCTACAAAATCACCACAACCTCTGGCACCGGTACGATACACTTTCAGCGTGAACTTTGATTGGTAGACTTCGGTGACTACAATTGTCGTCTTCATATCGGTGCTCCCGAGTTCTATCCGACTAATTACGAACAGTGTCTACACCGGAGTGAGTGAGTGAGTGAGTGAGTGACAATTTGCATATTGGAGTCCCCACAAAAACTCGCAAATACGCTTGACGAATCCACGAGTTAAAAACCAACGGCTGAATGCTGATGTCACAATGAAAATTTGAGCCCTCAGTGTTTTGAAACAGCACACATTTTTACTTGAGCTTCTTATTTGCAATCACGAAATTCAAAAGATTGCCTAAGCCCAGAAAACGGCTTTAAAAATACCTGAAACTTGGTCTTTTAAAGGTTAAATTACATTGGATCTGACATCTGAGTAACACAAGGCGTTAGAGTATAGTCATTTATAGGAAAGACAAAACAAAAGGATTTGTTACCTTTCAGGCCTCGAAAGTGGTCGCGGTCGCTTAAGAAATTTGAGAAGTGGTCGCTTCAGAGAGAGGTTTTGAAGCAGTGTTTGACTGACAAGCAAAATGGTTACTTACAAAGTGGTCACTCAAGTGGTCACTTAATGAAGTGGTCGTTAAGAGAGAGTTGACTGTGCTACATGCAGTTTTAGCTTCAGTTCATGATTGAATAAAACTCTCCATGGCCCTTCGTAGCTTCTGGTCACGCCAATTGTGACGTGACACTATTCCGTTGCCTATGCTCTCTCGATATTCTACACCCTCTTTTTGCTCGGCCTGACGCCTAGCTTGCCCCTCACCAACTGACGGCCTGTGAAAAAACTCTCAACAATTTATTTGAATATTAGACAACACTTAACTACTTTGTTAACAACACAAAGCACATGGTGCGAGCAAGCTATTCGAAGTGTTCCAAGCCCTAGAACTACTAAAGTGATGTTATATTTGGCCGTGCCCAGCCCACTTTAATGTTTATCAAGGATTTTATCAAGGATTTATCAAGGATTTTATCAAGGATTTAATCGATCCTGTTTCACTGGTTTTTTAAAAAAAATGGCTTAAAGAGATAAATATAGTAATAAAAATGGAGAAGAAATCAGTGAAAGAGTTGAAAAAACTTGCCAGAGAGCAGGGTATACCAAAATATTATAAAATGCGTAGAGCCGAACTCATCGAAGAGTTGGGTAAAAGCGAGGCCCAGCCAAATACTCCAATCCCAACAACACGTAATAAAAAAGCCGAACCGATACCTGAGATTAATGTTCCAACTCCAGAACCTTCCCAACCCACAAGAAATTATTTTGTTCAATCATATCAATATTTTAAAAGCAGAGTTGTCAAACCGGCATGGGAAAATATTAACAAGTTCGTAGATTGGATTAAATCTTTTGTCCCAGAACCTGTCAAAAACACTGTAGATAAAGGAGTCGACAGTTTTAAAGAAAACTTTAATCACATATTCTATGAATTTGAGCACTTCACTCCAAAAGAAATACAAACAGCTTTTAGGGGGTATCTGAAAACCTTCAGGATTGATGGAGTGAAAGGGTATGATGAAAAGACGTTCATCACTAATATCAAACCAAAAGTTCTTGATCTCATTAATCAGCAAAAGAAACCGATCAAGTTGAAATTTATCTATACGTGTAACTTCATAAGAAAAAATCTTGTTACTGAACAGATTAAAAGAAAATCGGCTAACTTTAATTCTGGAAAAGAAGAAACAATAACAGAGTCAACCGATTTATCTGACTTAATCGATACAATGACGGATTACCAACTCGAAGAAATTGAGAGATTTAAAAAAAATGGATCCGGTTGGAAATTCGACCATGTAGAATACTTTGATATCCACATCGATCCCTTTGAACCGCTTTCTGGAAGTTCCTATATTCCTCTACCATCAAAATTAGCATCCAAGAAGGCAATCATTAATGTTAAGAACGAGAACGATCACGAGTGTTTCAAGTGGTCGGTAACCTCCGCTGTGTTTACTAAAGATAAACATGCTCAAAGACTAAATAAACAAATGAGAGAGAACTCTGAGAAGTTTGACTGGTCAGGAATAGAATTCCCAGTTTCACTAAAACAGATTGATAAGTTCGAAAAGCAAAACCCCTATGCGATTAACGTCTTTGGATATGAAGGTGATGTATACCCTCTAAAAATAAGTAAGAAACGAGGAGGTCATGTGATCAACTTGATTCTAATATCAAACGATGAAACAAATCACTACTGCTGGATAAAGAATATGAGTAGACTTTTATCCTCTCAGGTCAATAATCACCAACACGCACGCACATTTTGCTATAGATGCCTCAACTCATTCCAGTCAAAGACCACATTAGAAAAACATCTCGAATACTGCACCACAAACGAAGAAGTAAAGATTGAGATGCCTTTAGACAAAGATGGAAATCCCCTTCATACTTACTTTAAGAATTTCAAAAGAAAAATGCGAGTCCCCTTTGTTGTCTATGCCGACTTTGAGAGCTTTACAGAGAACATAGACACCTGCTCCCCAGATGAAAGTAGAAGCTTTACTAAGCAATACCAGAAGCACAAAGCATCAGGCTACTGCTATCTTATCAAGTGCTTTGACGACAACATATTTCCACCCAAGCTTGTACGATACACAGCCGATTCCCCAGACGAAGATATCCCACAGATGTTTATAGAAAATTTAGAGGTAAATATTAAGAAAATTTACAAAAGGTTCAAGTTTTTAAAGAAAGTTAAGATGACTATAAGTGATAAAATCGACTATAAAAATGCTACTCACTGCCACATCTGTGAGGGTGAATTAGGAGAAGATAAGGTATTAGACCACTGTCACCTTTCAGGAAAGTATATAGGTGCAGCTCATAACGAATGCAACTTAAACTATAAAATTCCAAAGTTCTTCCCAGTCATCTTTCACAACCTATCTGGATATGATTCACATCTATTTATCAAGAACCTTGGTACATCAAAAGGTAAAATAATTTGTATACCTAATAATGAGGAAAAATATATTAGTTTCATAAAACAGATTGTAGTTGAAACCTTTACAAACAAAGAAGGTAAGCAGGTTGATGTTAAGCGAGACATCAGATTCATCGATTCATTTAAATTTATGACAACTAGTCTTGACAGTTTAGTTGATAATATTACTAAATGCGGAAAGTGTGAGGCCTGTAAACCATTAGATTGTATAAAAGAGTATAAAGGTATTGGTAGATGTGAACAATGTAAGAATTGTATATTAGCTGGAAGTAAGTGTATTTCTCCAACAGATAAGAACCTAGCTGAAACGAAAAAGTATTTTGGAGATAGGATAGATATGATGTTGAGAAAGGGTGTTTTCCCATACGATTGGTTTGACGGCTTCGATAAACTCAACGCAACCCAACTTCCACAAAAGGATGAGTTCTACTCAAAGCTTAACGATGATGATATATCGGAGACAGATTATCAACATGCTCAAAAGGTGTGGGAAACCTTTAAAATGAAAACAATGAGGAACTACCACGACCTATATCTTATGTCAGATGTACTCCTGTTAGCCGACGTCTTCGAGAACTTTCGATATGTTTGCAGTAAAAACTATGGATTAGACCCTGCCTGGTATTACACAGCACCTCAACTAGCCTGGGATGCAGCGTTAAAGTTAACGAAAGTGGAGTTGGAGCTGTTAACTGATCCTGACATTCTACTTATGGTTGAGAAAGGCATTCGAGGGGGTGTATCTATGATATCTACTAGATATGGTAAAGCTAACAACCCGTACATGGATAAATATAACCCCAACTTACCTACAAAGTATATCACATATCTCGACGCAAACAACTTATACGGCTGGGCAATGAGTAAACCACTCCCTACTAACAGTTTTAGATGGATGAATAACCAAGAACTCGAGGGCTGGAAAAATCTCTCATGCATACTAGAAGTTGACTTTGAATACCCCCATCACCTTCACGACTTGCATAACGACTATCCACTAGCTCCAGAGAGACTTGAGGTTAACAAGGTTGAGAAATTGATCCCAAACCTCAACGATAAGGTAAAGTACGTAGTTCACCACGAGACCCTGAAAATTTATGAAAGTCTTGGACTAAAAGTCACCAAGATTCATAGGGGTATTACATTCGAAGAGTCTGCATGGCTAAAGCCTTACATTGACTTGAATACCAACCTCAGGGCTAAAGCAACCAACGACTTTGAGAAAGATTTCTTCAAGCTGATGAATAACTCTGTCTTTGGGAAAACCATGGAAAACATTAGAAAAAGGGTGGACGTTCGATTGGTTACGAATGAAAAAGATGCTAAAAAATTAATATCAAAGCCAAACTATCAGCACCGCACTATCTTTTGTGAGAATCTAGTAGCCATCCACATGAAGAAAACAAAGTTGGTCTTCGATAAGCCAGTTTACTTAGGCATGTCAATTCTGGACTTAAGTAAAACATTAATGTATGATTTTCACTACAATTACATCAAACCTAAATATGGTGAAAGGTGTAAGTTGATGTTCACAGATACGGACAGTCTTGCCTATGAGATAGAAACAGATGATTTCTACAAAGACATCAGCTCAGACGTAAAAGACATGTTTGATACTAGTAATTATCCAAAATATCATCCATCAGGTATCGAGACTGGTGTGAACAAGAAAATCATAGGAATGTTCAAAGATGAGGCTGGTGGTAAACAGATAACTGAATTTGTAGGTCTACGGGCTAAGCTCTACTCCTACAGGATGGATAAACAAAAAGAAGTTAAGAAATGTAAGGGAATGAAGAATGCAGTCGTCAAGAAAACCATCAGTTTCGATGACTACAAGGATTGTCTATTCAATAAACAGACACAGATGAGACAGATGAATGTAATCAGAAGTCATAAGCATGATGTTTACACTGAAACGGTTAACAAGATCGCCTTATCACCATTTGATGACAAGCGACACATTTGTGAAGATGGTATACATACTTACGCACACGGTCATTATCGTTTCAACACAGAATTGGGTGGTAGTTCGATATCTTCTGGTACAACCTGAAGTTCTTCCCTAACAAAACTACGCCTTGGCCCATCTAGTAAATAATACAACACTGGCTGATTAGGTGACACAAAGCTACTTGACAGATCAAAGACTTTCAAACTCCAGATAGGATCCGTAGCACGCCTTCTTTCACCTCCCTCAAGTTCGCCTGGAGCTAATAGATATCTAACTTTAACACCAGGTGGTAGTCTAACCTCATCAAGACCGACAACTCGCTTATACTTTGGAGGATCAATATCAACTTCTTTCAACCTAATAGCTTTTACAGGCTCTTTGCCAGTTATTCTCGTTGGTACACTATTTAACGTTTTAATAATAGCAGGTAATCTTTTCACCCATACTCTAGACCTATCATCACTAATCATTTCTTGAGCATATTGATGACTAAATAATCGTTCACCCAATGTTCTATTTGCTCTTTCAACAAATGCTTGAGCTCTATGGTTTCCAGCTTCAGACCGTTGTATTGTTACATTATGTTTTTTCATGAGTTTAGTAACCTCTCCCATGAATTCTTTACCAGGATCAACAATTATAGTATTAGGATATTTTAACTTTCGAGAGTAAATCTTACTGAAGGCTTTGGATACCTCATTACTTTCTTTAGAGGTTAGTGGTTCTGCATCCTTGTACCTAGAGGCAATATCAATCACAACCAGGGCATATCGATATGTATTTCTTCCCACTCTATCATGTGGTAAAAATAATAGATCTGCTTGATGAATCTGATTCGGTTTTTCCACAACCCAATGCGGTCTAGGTATATACTTTGGAGCCGGTAGATAGATTTGCCACAGCGCCTGTTTCTCAAGCCACTTCTTAGCCTCAGTTTCACTAACTTTTGCTTTTTCAGATAATTTGGGAATGGCAGAATATCCTTTCCAATATCCATCAGTGGAATAGTATGTTTTTGATAGCAAGCTTTCGTTACTCATTTAAAGAATAATCTGTCTATTTTTAAAATAAAATATGTCACAAGCCATATCAGAAAAAATTAACCCAAACAGGATTCCACGAGAGCCCTTCGGTTTGAAAGCGGAATCGTCACTGAATCGAATTACACTCAATCCCTCCTCCGCTAGTCCTGGGGAGACTCTGTATGTAAATATACCAAAACTTGCTGAAAATGTAGTTATTGTTCCAGGTAGTGTATCCTTACTATTTGACTTGAATGTTGCCGGTCATGCTAACAACACCCTCGTCAACAACGTTGGTCGAAACCTAGTGTCTAGGCTTAAGGTTCTTTTCGGTGGAGAAATACTTGAGGATACTCAAAGATGCGATCTCTTTCAAACCTACCATGACTTATACTTAACAGCCGAAGATCGTGAAGATAGATTAAAACAAGGTATTTCTTCTGAAAACATGAGGAAGCTCAGGACAAATGCGGGTGATAAGGTAACCTCAGGAAATGCAAAGGAAGTAGCTCTTGCAGCAGTACACAACACTAAGTACCGTATTCCACTCGACCATCCTATTCTCAACGAGCATGGGGCTTTCTATCCAAAAGCGTTACCTCATCCACTAACCTTTGAGATTACTCTAGCCCCAGTTCACGATATTGTTGTATATTCCGACAAGGTAAAGACTCCAATGTACACAATCACAAACCTTGAGTTGGAATATGTTTGCATCTCAAGCGAATACTTGGCTCGTGAGGTGTTGTCAGCTTATCAGGTTGGTAAAGGATTCTTTTACGAGAATGTCATTCTTCACAAAACGTTCACCATTTCCAAACCTAATGACAGTGTCATAAATGAGGGCATTAATCTACCTAGGAGGTCAATGACAGGGATATTGTGCTTGTTCACAGAGGGCTACATCGGAGGAGCACGAGACTCTGAGAAGTTTGTCAATCCAAATATCACCTCAATAAATATCAATGTTGATGGTATGCCAAACCGTCTCTACTCAAAGGGAATGGTACCGTCAGACCTATGGGAGTCGGTAAAGAAACGTTTCGGTAGAGAGGGAGTAAAGCAAAAGGATTTTTACACCGACAAGTTCGCTCTGTGGATTGACTTGAGGACTAACCCTGACAATAGTATTCATGGAGGAGGTCTTGTCTTGAACAACACACGGGATGGAGTAAAACTAGAAATGAAACGAGAAGTTGGAGGAACAGGAAATATCACCTGCTACATGTTCGTGGTAGCCGACGCGTTGATGGAGGTCATGAATTCAAACTTACGTTCAATTATGTATTAGTTAAAAGAACTACTGTTATAATACAAAAGTATGGAAGAATTACGAGATAAAGTTCCTTTTCATTGTATTATAACAGGCCCGACAAATTGTGGAAAGACAAAGTACCTCATAGAACAGCTCAGAGGACCGTTCCAGAATGTTTTTGATTACATTGTTCTAATATGTCCGACTTATGCTAAAAATAAGACTTATCATGGATTCGCTAAAGGAGATAAACGTTTCTTTGTATTATCACCAGATTCTAGTAACAGCGATAAGATTAACGAGTTATTAACAGATTGTGTAGTACTATTTTCTGGTACAAATACTCTCATCATACTAGACGACTGTGCTGTATCGAAAGATCTAAAGCAACGCTCGAACAAGTTTATAGATTTAGCATTCTCAGGGAGACACGATGGATTATCAGTGTGGGTTCTGACGCAACAATTAAGATCCATAGCAAAACCCTTTCGCGATAACGTTGCCTGTGTGATTACATTCCATAATCCATCTCAAGTCGGCACAAAACACTGTTTGAAGATTATGGAGGGGATTTAGACGTTGAAACTTGTAAAAAGTTTGTAGAACTGTTGAAAACTGAAAAATATTCCAGACTATGTTTCTGTTTACGTTATCCATTCCAATGTTATTTAGAGATTCCCGCTGTGATTTAAAAGAATCTATGTATTATTAAAAAGTAAAAAATGACAAGCGTTGAAGATTATATAGAAGAAAAGCATGTCGCTGAACCTAAAGATGATAAACAAGAATCACTAGCTATTCTCGCAGCTCTTGGGACTACAAAGGAATATTTAGGTGATGAGATGAGTCTAGGTGATATAAAGAAACTCACACCAAAAGACGTTGAAAAATATTATAATCGCTACCAGACAGTTTTAGGTAAGAAAGTTAGTAGTGGATTAGTAGATTCGGCTCTTCAATTAATTTCTCATGTCATTTCATACTTGGTTGATGTTGACGATATCGAAGCGCTTTGCAAAGACTTACAAAACGATGAGTTGGTTAATCGTGAACTATCAAACTTTGCGGGTCTCTCGGTACTTAGAGGTGGGAGATTTGTAGCACTTGCTAGCGGACTATTCCAGGTTGCTAAGCATATTAGAATCAACAAAATACAAGAAATTTCAAGTACTACTGAGCAGGCTACTGAGCACAACTGAGAACGATATGATTTAAAGATTCTTTACTATGGAAAAAATAAAGAATCATGTCTGATGAAGTTGTTGTTGAACAAATTACAAAGGATCCCATTCCTGAAAAAAAAGATAGCCGTCAAAGAGAGAAAAACCCTAAAAAGGTCGCTGCCGGTAAAAAATTGGCGGAATATAATAAAAGAGCGAAAGAAGCATTGGCTAGGGAAATGAAACGTGAAGAGGCACTCGCTAACTCTCGACAAGCGGAGAATAGTCCAGAAGAAACCATAAAATCGGAGAGCGAATCACAAGCTTGGATTCCAGATCTATCTTTTGCAACTGTGTTATCCATTGTTGGAATAGGGTTCACCGTAGTTGATATGTTTATGAGGTATTACAAAAACAGAATAGTCGATTTGTCTCAAGTTCCGACTAAAGAACCACCACCCTCAAATATTCCTATCCCAAAGTCAGAGAGTGCGGTAAAAACAACTCCGAAAATAGGAATGATATGATGAAAACCAGTTTAAAGATTTTATATATCCATGATAAAATCATGTCAAATGAAAACAACAAACTTGTGAAAACTGTTACTGATTCAGCCGTCATTATCGGATTAGCCGCTGGAGTTGGATATGTCGCTAAAAAGGCTATGAAAGAATCATTTATCAACGATCCCTCATCAAGTGTTACAAACTATGCTAAATGGGTCGCTGTCCTGTCCGGTAGTATGTACTTGAAAGATTATCTGGAAACACAAAAGATTTTGCCAACTTAAAGATTTTACATATTGATCAATAAATGGCAACAATAGCGATGATGATTGGTGGAGCCATATTGAATGCTACAACTTTCGTTGGTGGCTCGTATCTTGCAAAATATCTCTCAGGTGAAAACACAGACGCGGAGCGAATAAGACACGACAAAGCAATAGAAAAATATCAAAAAGATTATGCATCATACCAGGAAAAGAGGCAGAAACTCATTGATTGGTACTCTCAACAGCAGAATGTTGAACACCGGGCTTCACAAAATATGTCAAATACCGATGAAGCTTTGAAATTGTATAGTGATTATCAACTAGATGAACCAAAATTCTTCGATTATTATAGACCTAGTAGCAACCAAAAGATGGGGGAGATGGTATATGTGGGTGGTGGTATGCTAGCATTGGGTTATATGGCTAGTAAATTCTTTTAGGTAATTGTGTGATCAGTTTAAAGATTTCTTACTGATATGTAAAAAATCATTACAATGGAAGTTAACCCAGAAATACCTGACTTTGAACCATTTGATCCAGGCGATGATGGTGATGAATCGATACAAATGACTTCCATATCACCTCAAACCACAGATGAGACAACACCGCTACTTAGTAAGCAAAGTGACGATAGTAGAGAAGCGCTGCAAATTATCAAAAGTAATTTTTTTTTAATTTCAACCCTTTGACTTCCGAATTTACAGCAAGACTGGATAAGGAAGGGAATGTATTTGTTAAATTGACTAACAGTACAAATAACATATATCATTTATTGATTGACAAAGATGGGGTAATCAGATATAAAGGATTACCGGATACGATCAAAAAATCTCTGGGTGTTGATTCGGAAACCTTGTTTGAAAGAAATGTTGAGCTTATATCAAAGTTGGAGGAAAAAAATGAAGAGAATAAAGAATTGCTTAGTTCCTTGTCAGGATTGCAAGCAACCGTAGAAACAAATCATCTGGAGATAGAACGCTATGTTGATATTGAAAAAGATCTGCGTAGATTCATCGAGAAACAACAAGAAATAATCGCGGAAAGTGAAAGCTATTTGGATGCAGTTGTTAAACAGAAGATACAAGCTAAAACAGAGTCTGAGAAACTTTTAGGTGAATTGAACCGATACAAAGATGAAGTCGATAAAAATAAGAAGGGGCTGTCCAATTTAAGAAAGGTAGAACAAAGTAGAGATAGGTTACTCACCAAGGTCAATAAATTGGAAGAGATGACGAGAAAGGAGATAATCTCAAACAAAGAGAAAATAACCGATCTCGATATACGAAACGAGTCCATAATAGAACGATTGCCATTACGAGACCGTGTAAAGTACATCTTCAAGAAGTACGGGTTCACAGTCTTTGCTGTTTTAAGTGCTGTAGGTGTTGTTATCGGTGTTATTGTCTCTAATCTAAAAAAGGGTTTGACCAGTGTTGCAAATGGCGTTGGTAACGGCTTGAAAGCGATTGGTAAAAAGATTGGTGAGATATTACCTGGAATGATTGGAGCTATTGCTAGTTTTATATTCAAAACAGCGGGGGAGGTTATTAAATTTTTAGGTAAAAATGCTTGGCTGCTGATAGTGGCTGTTGTTACATATTTTGTGGAACAATTTAAAAAGAAGAGACGATAAGTAAAAAAACATGTCAACGTTTCTATCTATCACGATGCTAACTCCTGAAACAAGAATTTATCTAGAGCCACCATTGTTGCAAGTAAAAGAGATAGAAATGCTGGATATTCACATTCCTAAAGCGTGGATATCTGACAAGCCTTTATACTTAATGTGTGATCTTATAGAGTCAAAGTCTTCATATTCTAATATAACCTCTTTCGATGAAAATGTAGAACTTAACCCCTCACAACTACTGGCTGTTATACCATCTAATAATTATCCTTGTATAAAAGTTCAACAAACCAAAAATCCACTCAACTACTTTACTTTGTCGATTTTAGATGAAAAGGGAGGAAAGCCCAACTTTAATAACGAAGATATTCGAATTCATTTAAAGATATCCTGTTGATCAGTAAAAATGGAAGACTACAATAGAATTTATCCGCAAGTGCCTATGAACGAGGACCCACTTAATTTCAGGCTTCAAAAGTCGTGTGAAGCAGTACATAATCTCCAGAAGGAAATTAGACATTACGAGAATGTTAGGAAAAAGTATAATCGAGCGAGGGGTATATTTACTAAAATCAGTGTTGGTAGTGGGGTGTTTTCAGTTATCCTATCTGCAAGTGGACTGGGAACCTCTCTTACTGGTTTTGGTGCTGTTGTTGGTATACCATTGGGAGCGGTGGGTGGTCTTTGTGGTGGTATTTCAGTCGGATGCGGTGTGGCTTCTAAACGACTTTCACATAAAGTTAGTAAACACGAACAGACCGTTTCTCTGGCAAAAGCAAAAGTAAACACCATTCACGACTTGGTTTCAAAGGCACTGCAAGATAACGTCATCTCTGACCAAGAATTTTCTCTAATTTTAGCAGAGGTTGATAAGTTTGAAAAACTAAAACTTGAAATCCGTCGAAAATATCGGAAAGATACAGAAAAAAACTTAAATATATGAATCAGATAAGAACAGAGGTTCGTTCAGAAATTTTAAAGGAGTTAACCGCTCCCGCACGTTGAAATTTTCGTTTGAGAGAACGCCTGTAGGATGGTCTTATGAGGTTGGTCTTAAAAAAGAACGGTGTTGATTTAAAAACATCTTATTTCAAACATAAATAATAAGATGTTGTTACTTGATGAATTTAAAAAGAGATATCCAAAGGCTGATCGCGACCAATTCGAATTTGTGTCTGACCAATATGGGGGTTACATTAAGTGGAAACATAACGGTATGACAATCATGTCCTATGATGACCCTTCTGGAAAGACGTGGACTGATGGTATGCGACCAGGTTTGAAATTACTACTCTGGATTCATCTTGGACTGACTGATAACGATAAACTGAACTCATTCCCACCAAGCCTAACCATGACCAAACGATACTACCCGATACCAGCTATCAACTTTGACAACCCCACCAGCAACACGACAAACATGCTGACCTCACTGGATATATACGTGTCCAATACGAAGAAATTCACCGCCGAGATGCGTAATGTTTTCACCTCCCAAGTTGTAAATTTCAAGACTGGTAAACAAAGTCGAAAGTGGTTGAACGCCCCCGACATGAACTACTGGCCACAACAACTGAACTTCGCAGTGTGGTGTGCGACCTCTGGTTGTGGGATAAGCCCTTTTGAGAGCCTAAACTACCCTAAAGTCGTGAGTAGTTTCATCAATTTTCACGTGTATTTCACCATAAGTCGAATATTGTATGAACTGAGTCTTCCCCTTCCTGATGAGCAACCCTTTGTAATCAACAACAACCCTTACAGCAAAGTAGCTTATCAACGATTGTGCGCTGAATTTAGCATCTCAAACAATTCCGATTTTAGATGGAAAGGTGGCCGAAACGGAGGTTTGGGTGACATATTCATAGATTATGGTTCTGGATATCATGGAGCGGGTGGTGGATACCAAAATGTTCATCTGATATGGTAAGAACAACATGATCTCGAGACCAAAATTATGATAATCGCGATTTCTTATTTGACTCTGAAATTATTGTTATCGTAATCCTCCGGTCAATCCCGGCATGCATATCAACAGCTTTTATGACCCAGGTACGGCCGAGGCTCGTTTACGTTTTCGATGGCGGGTGAGTATAGAAATTTCCTTTTGTCTTTTTTATAATATTGCGCATTGGGACAAAGAAAAAGGTCACTTTCAGGGAACAGAGTTGTGACATTACATTATTAGTGCTACTGTATGTAAGGCTTTGCTTTCTGATGAAGTTATTACGCGGTCATAGCTTTGCTACCAAATGCTAAAAAAACTTCTACTCTACAGATTTATTTTAAACTTCTACTGCGGACAGATATTAATTTACTTGTTTCAAAAATGAAATAAAAATTGAGGTTCACCAGCTTCGTTTCAGAGATAATGCGTGAGGAAAACTAGGCTGATTTTGATAAATTGTTGCGCGTAATTCAGCATGAACTCCAGGGGTAAAAATATCAAAGATAAGTCAACAGAGTCAAACAATCCTAATAATATTTTGTACAGGTAAAACTGTGGCGATGATTATTTCAAATATTGCCATCATTTTCACAAACCTTAACTCTTAAAGAGGTTTTTGAAACTGCCACACATCTAAACAAAGAGGTCAAATGAACGGAATTCCACGGAGCGTTTTGCAAAAAATTCGAACTTCTACTCGAAAAACGTAGAAAATCGGTAGAGAAAATGACCCATCGAAAGATAAATAGGGGTCACCAAACGTTCAAGATCGAATTAAATCCACCTAAAGTTATAGCAACGGCCATTTTTCCTATTATTGTTCACTTTACTACTTGGCGTTCGCGCTCGATGCATGACGTGGCGTGTGAATTTCGAACGCAGTAAGGATGCCCAGAAACAATTAGCGCGAACTCCGTTAAAGTTAAAACATAGTCATTGCTTACATGCAACCAAAAAGAAAAATTGATAAAAACAAATTTTCCCCTTTATTGCAAACCTCGTCAGAAAGGTGAAAGGTATATTAACTTTTTTCACTATGCTTTTCATGACGCAAGGGACACAACACACGCAACACCTGAAACTGGACAAATCCACAGGATATTTCGCTAATTCAGCCTTAAGTGGAAATTAGAAAATAACCCAAAGCAAATATGCACGCTTATTGGTTTAAAACCGTGTTTCTATTTAATGATTAGGTTATGCGTTTGAGAGATTAGATTATTAGATTATGATTATGAGTTTGGGATAGCTCAAAAAAGCTGTGGAAACACTCGCGTGCGGCTCGTGTTCCCACATCTCTTGTTCCCACAGTTTAGTTTCAGTTCCAGTGTTTTATTATTGTACACTATTGACAGAAAAAAAAAACAATTTAACATAAGATGGTGTACAGTGATATAGGAAAAATAAATACAGATAGTAATTAACTAGAGGAAACAGTATTTAATTGTGTACAGTTACCAAAGTAGCCAATAAGCTTTCAAGTTGGTCGCTCTCATGTAAATATAAGTTGGCGTTGGCCACATGCTAAACTAATTTAATTCTCCCAAACTTTCACTTGTGTTTCTATAACTTGATAGAAGCACATGCATTTTATTTTTTAAATAAAAATATAGTTTTACCAACTATGTTCAACTTAATTATCTGTGCATTGTGTCCATATATCCAATAAATATATTTAATTCAGTGTTAGGGCCACTTTCTCCAGGATGTTTATACATGTTTATCTTACCTCTCTCATCAGACAATCTGAAAAGGAAGGGCAGAAAGGCAAGTGCATTTTGTTGAGATATAGATTTAACATAGTCTCCTTCGCAGCCGTTTTTAGGCTCGACACAAACTTGTGGGGAGGAGCGTTGCGTGACAAGCCTAAAAACGGCTGCGAAGGAGACTAGATTTAACAAGGAGTATTTCTAAACTCTTGTGGTTGGGATGCTAGTTTTTTGCAGAGCTGCACATAACTTTAATTTTACCCACACCAATTTTTGAAAAATAGTTGAAGAGAGATCTCTAGATTGCTCCCTTTTAGGCCATGTCACTGTGCTGTCTAGTCAGTCTTTAACATAAATATATATTTTTAATTTCATTTCTTGTCAACAGAATTGCCCTCTCTGTGGTGCACAACAGCCAATAGCAAGTAGAAGCTGTTCGGAATGTCACCAACAGTTTCCCAAAGTGCAAAAGTCATTAGAAAAAATACATAAAATGGGAAAGACAAGTGTAACACAGCAGAGACATTTAATGGAAAAGCGTGTATGTCACAATAAAAGGAATATACAGACAGACTCAAATAGACCACTGTTTGCAATCACTAGTATAATAAATATACCAGCATCCTTTTTTCTGCAGGCATATGATAAATATTCCTAGAGTTATAGTTGTCTACCAGTACTTTTATCTTGCCACGGTTTTAAAAATAGTTATTGTTGTTCATTGTACCATTCCCTGTGCATGCAGCTGGCAAGTGTGCACTTGATATTTAAGTGGAACTAAAATATTATTTTGCTACATAATTTGGCACTGTAAAAGCCCAACAAAGTTGTCAAATACCTCTAAACTATCATGAAGCTAAGAGTGTGTCCACATTATTAAGATTTAAAAGGCATCAGTTCGGAATAGATACCAACAGTAAACAGTGACTATGTTCCAATGAAATGGCAACAAACACAGATGCATTGTAGGTTTATGCAAAAATTTTGAAAGTGAGCTAGGTGTTGACCTTTGGAACATTTGACACAAATAGGCTTAACATTAAGAGGAGAGACATCCATTCACATATTACAGTACAAGTGTGTGTCACCAAATGCATTAAATTGAAATTTTGCTGTATAGGCTGATATCCTAAATGTGAAACATGACTGTGATGTCGTAATCATCATGAGGAACAGACATGGTGATGGTGACACACTAAATGTGTATGGCACGGCAGGTGCAGGCGTTAACTTCATTGGAATTGAAGCCTCGGAAGGCGGAAAGATGGCAATGCACCTTTTTAACAGGTTTATAACAGGTATACTCTAGAATTTGGGCAAACAAAAAAATAGTATTTCATTAGGTTTACACAGGTGTATCATCCAGGTATAGAAATGATTACTTAATAGCATAATGAATTTCATTTAACATTATTATTATTTTAATTATTATTACTGGTATGATTATTGTTATTATTAATGGTAATAAGACTGAGTGGAGTCCAGTTTGGTCAGCAATCATACAAGTGATTAACAAAATCGGATGACCAGTAAAGCAGGAGTCCAATTTTTTTAATTTTTTTATGATTACAGACAAAATTGAAAGACACAAAGTCCTGTTAGTAATTAATCAAAACTTTGACAAAATTTGAGAAAGAAACTAGACATCGATTAAATGTTTCCAGAAAAGAAAACAACTTTTAACTCTGCAAAACATTCTACAACAGTTCAGGCATGACATGTTCTGTCCATACATTGGGGCATGACATGTGAACTGTCCTATTACACTGTCCAGTTAGTAATGCATACACTGGCCTATTAAGTGCTCAAATTGGACTGGTGATAACAAATTTAGTATTAGCATATACCGGTATTATTTACAATGGCCTTGTTTATTATTTTTAATGTTAATTTGTTTACAAGTAGAGAATTGTTTGAGAAACACTTGTGTAGCAATTAAAAAATTAGCTTTTTTCAGACAATTAGCTCTCAATTTTGTTTGCTTGGTCAATTCTTTTATCATATTTCTTCAGTTTAATCTGAAACTAGCTTGACTAGGCCACTTGCTGAGCAAGATGTAAAAATATTACTGGCCCTTCCTTAAGGAAACAGCAACACATGTTGTAGCCCTGTTTTCTGGCACAGCTGTTAATTATTTTTTATTACCTTGTAATTTAGAGTACAATAGTCAAACTAAAAGGCCACCTGCATCTTCATGTACCTCAACTGACCCAAGTGAAATGTCTCTGGCCAATAAAGGTTTGTTTTTTGTTATTCCCTGATAGGCACTTTGCAGCATAAATAGCACCCAAATTTGAATCATAACATGCCTTATTATTGGGTATTATTATTGGATGTTTATAGACCAATGGTTTTTGTATATTTGAGGTTAAGCTGGATGTATCAGTGGTATTTAAATAGTGATATCATATATGCAAAGTGTTTGTTGTGATTAATAACAATAAAATTCAATTTTATGTTGTAAATGTGTGATTTCCATCTGATAGCCAGTCTGTTTTGGGGGCTCTGTCTGTGTGTTACCAAGGAATTAATAAATAATATAAAGCATGAGTCTCCTGTGTATTAAAACCATTTTAGAGTCAGCATCACAGCTTTTGACACGGGAAAACAAGGTTGATTAAGTTGATGCTGTATATATGTTGTAGGTCAAACTGCTGTTAATTTGTTGCTTCCCTATCCTTGTATATTATTGAGTTTGTAATATTCAAATGATGTTTTTGCCCCCACATAGATTCACAGTCCAAAAAACTCAAAACAGACAACTCTCAAAACTCACCAAATCCAGAAATCTCCTCAACCTCTACAACTTTGAATCAGCCACATGGAATGACCCCTTCAACTTCTGCATCCTATTCTCCCAATCAAGGTTTATTTTCTTGTGTTTGTTTTTAACATCATATCATTTCCATTGAATGACTGATCTACTGAGCTTCTTCGTCTTATTTCCTTGGTAAATTATTTTTTGTTTGTTTTTAGCATTTTCCAACCATCAATTTTTCTGTTGATTTTACTCCCACACAGATTCACAGTCAAATTCTGCTCTAAGCAGCTCTAAAGGGTTGTCAAAACCTACATGTTTGAGCCAAACAGACAAAACAACCATTGCAGCTATTGGAAGTAATGCCTGCAATAAAGGTTTGTTGGTTTGTTACCAATGATTTTTCATATGGGCATTTGTAGCTGAGCTCTAGTGTGCCAAGTGTGCCAGTGGATCACCATTGGTAAGACATTTTAATAAAGGCATTGGTAGGTAGTTATCACCATATGGGTATACATACAGACTCTTGCATGGGTACATCAATATGTGAACCTTATTTTTCTTTTCAGCTTACATTCTTTACATTGGCCATGTTCATTTTATGGGCTTTTAAATCAAGGTTTAGCCCTGCTGACCAGTAATTATTATTACTGGTCAGCAGGGGTTAATTATTATTAATTATTATCTAGTTAATTATTATGACCAGTAATAATATTAAAGCCCCATTTCTTGCTGGTGATGAAGAGGAAAACACCTTTTTGGAAAAAGAAAAGTTTTTTGCTTTCCCAAAAAAGTTCCTTTATTTGGCAAATCTTCAGAACAAGTCACTTCATCTGACACCTTATAGTAATAAAAACTAAAACCTAATAGTAATAACCATATTTGAAATGATGCAAAAGGACTTCGTGTGGTTCAAAATAAAGGCAATCAATGTTATTAATTTCAAACTGGCTCTGCACTGCATGGCAAATTTGAAAGTAGCGGGTCAATTCCTCCCTAATTTGCACTCCAATCAGTCCTTTTGCCACGGCTATTATTGTGTAGGCAGGTAGGGTTTAAAATAATATTGAGCTACATCATTACAATACATTACATTACAATCCCGAAACTATCATCTAAGGATATGATTTATGTCTTGATTTTGAGAGATATTCCTCATGGCACCTTTCACAATGGAAAAAGTCAAAGCAGACATGAGATGGGGTGAAGTCAAAACCAAGGCACTTTTTGCAGTTCCATTTACTTGAACACTGTCGACGACAGAATACATAAAATGACTTTGAAAGTACAGGACACTGACAGCTTCCACATTTGGTTGCGTTGCATGCAAGGCACTTTTCAATAATTTCTTTGTTAGGATAAGGGTAATGCCTGCTCATCCTATAATAACTCATCAAATACATACGGTGCAAATAAATATCTTGCAGTGTTGAAATAGTTATTTCCCCAAACATTACTCTGCAAATTCTTGACTTCTGGAATTGTGCCAAATTGTATTTCAATCTTTTGATGGCAACCAAGAAGAATCGTATTCCATCTGCTGAGGTGTTATGTACAAGAAATCGCAATTGTTCATCATTATATTCATTTGTGTGTAGCTCTGCATCTAAATTAAAACTGTCTTGTGGTATTGCATATGATTCTGACATTGATACATCATTGGATTGCTCTCCATGGCTTATAGCCAGTTCACTTGCTTCAGACTCTTCTGCTAGCACTTCTTCAGAAACATAATTATATTCTTCATTTTTTTCTTAAAACAATATGTGCTGCTCAACATGCTCATGAATGTCACCAGTTTTGTCAATGATATGAGTGCAGTTTCCTGCTTTCTTTTCTCTCTCCTTTGCTGCTTCCTTTTCTATTCCTTTTGCTACTTTCTTTTCTCTCTCCTTTGCTGCTTCCTTTTCTATTTCCTTTGCTGCTTCCTTTTCTCTTTCTTTTATTCTCACCATTGAGCAATAGTCACTGACAGATATGGAATGAACATGCCTTATGTGTCGAGATAAATGGATGACTTCTTTAAAACACCCAGGCAGCAAACAAGTAACTCTTGACTTGCCTGACTTTTCTAACACATGCCTTTTTGGCTGGTTATCATTAAACCCTCTTGTAACACCTCTGTGCAACTTATAAAGGTGATTATCCAATCTTTTAAGCATTTTTCCCATCTGTGGGCACCCGTTGACACGGCATATACCACTCTTTCCCTAAACATTTGAAAAGCAAAAAAGGGTCAATTTATTTTACGTTACATTTATAATTCACCAAATCAACTTAGCAGTAACAAACACAAGAAGAAACAGGTACACCAAATTTTGAAAATATTATGTAGTTTGCTACAATAATATCATCTCTCAGCTTGTATTTATTTTATATCATCTCATGGCTTTAGCATGTAATCATTTAAAAATTATAATCAAAACACCAGGACAAAAGTCCTTGAAATGATCTTCCCTAGTACCAACACAGTACTTTTCGCAGGAGAAAATAGCTAAAAACAAAGACAAATAGTCTAATCTTCTTCAGAAGAAACCATTAAAACACTACTACAGAAACATCTCGCCATAAAAGCCTAATTTACACACTTGTTTTCAATCAGCAAAGACACAACAGTGTGAAAACCAATCAGATTTGCAGACAAATGGGATACAGCTCTGACTTTTTACTAAATGTCTCATTCTCTGGTGGCTATATAAACTCTGTCGCTTACTTTGCCTGGAAAGTTTCCTCGATTCCTTCTCTTCATTTTTTGACTGTAAAATAAGGTCCTGTGTAAAAGCCAAACAGACACAGATTAATATGTTTCTGAATTATAGGAAGGTTGCTATATGTAACAAAAATATCCATCCCACACTTATTCATTAGAATGAGCCCTTTAATTGAGGTGTTTAGTTCAAACATCCAGGTTATAACAATCAATGATATTCTTATAATAACTGTCCAATTTCTTGCACAGTGATTGGCTCATTTTTATCATAAATAGGAGTACAGATGGATAACATTGAAGACTCGGACTTGCATGCACTGTCCTATGGAAATGAGCTACTTGTACGTGTCAGACTCCGGTATTGTTATTGTAAAAAACAAATTGGCATTAGTTTTAAATGTGTAAATTCCATCATAACATTGTCAAACTTTACTGTGGAACCACTCACCTGTGACACAGCCACACAGCGACTTTGACAATGTTATCATGCAATGTTTCATCAATAGGAGGACAGACATAAAAACTGATGTCAATTAGTTGAATATAACAGTACTAAATATCGAATAGCTAGGGTTGTCAGGATACTATAACCTATCAACAATAAATATGTATGAAAAAATCTCTCATTATTCACACAAACTACTGTTACACTTGGTTACTTCTTGATTTCTGCAAAAATTAATAATAATGTGAGGTAATGTACTGGAATAAAATAAATGCAAATCCATCCAATTCAATGCCTTCCTGTTTTAGGAGGCAGTAGAGGGGCAAGGTGGCACTCCCAATGCGGGAGCACCCCCTCCCTTATCCATGATATTATGGCAATTAGCTCATGTCATTGCTTATATTTTTCCTCACTAACATATGACATTGTACAAGACATTATGCTAGACACAAATTGAGGACAAACATTTTAAGGCCTTGTGAACATCTAGTTTTTGTAATAATTGAGTTGATTTCATTAACATTGGGGTAAAATTCCCTGGGACAGTTAATTGTGTTATGCACTTTGAACTGATACTTTTGTAGCTCTATCAAAACCTTATTGCTTATATTAATGGGGCAAATATTGTTAACAAACATTCTCCAAATTACCTCCCTCACAGCTTTGCGAATCTAGATAATATCCACCACCAATCTATCTAACTTACCGATTGCATCGAAATTCGAAAAACTTGCTGCGCGTGCTGGCACTCGAGCAGGAGTTTGGTTGGGGGGACAACTTTGGCAGCTCTATCAAAAACTTATTCTTTATATTAATGAGGCAAATATTGTTAACAAAGATTCTCCTTATTATCTTTCCTCACAGCTTTGCGAATCTAAATAATATCCACCACCGCTCTAACTTACCGATTCCATCGAAATTCGAAAAACTTGCTGCGCGCGCAGGCACACGAGCAGGATTTTGGTTGGGAGTGGGGTGGACGGGGCGGGTTTCAACAACCATCGCCGGCGGTCATTTGGGCACCTAAAAAAAAAAAAAACTAAACCTCCAAAACCAAACCACTTTAGCCAGCGAAACAACCAAAACGAAGCCACCACAACGAGAAAGATCTAGAGTTAGTTACATAGCTTACTAGGTTCAATTCACAAAATGAACCCCGTTTTTCCGTCGCTTCTAAAAGAACTGTAAAATAGGGATGTATATTGGGTGTTCTATAGCCAGTTATATGGCTTACTAGGTTCAATTCACAAAATGAACCCCGTTTTTCCGTCGCTTCTAAAATAACTGTAAAAAAGGGATGTAGATTGGGTGTTCTATAGTGTGTTATATAGCTTACCAGGTTGAATTCACAAAATGAACCCCGTTTTTCCGTCGTTTCTAAAAGAACTGTAAAATCGGGATGAAGATTGGGTGTTCTATAGTGTGATATATAGCTTACTAGGTTCAATTCACAAAATGAACCCCGTTTTTCCGTCGTTTCTAAAATACCTGTAAAATAGGGGTGTATATTGGGTGTTCTATAGTGTGGTATATAGCTTACCAGGTTGAATTCACAAAATGAACCCCGTTTTTCCGTCGTTTCTAAAATACCTGTAAAATAGGGGTGTATATTGGGTGTTCTATAGTGTGGTATATAGCTTACCAGGTTGAATTCACAAAATGAACCCCGTTTTTCCGTCGTCTCTAAAGGAACTGTAAAATCGGGATGAAGATTGGGTGTTCTATAGTGTGTTATACAGCTTACTAGGTCCAATTCACAAAATAAACCCCGTTTTTCCGTCGTTTCTAAAATACCTGTAAAATAGGGGTGTATATTGGGTGTTCTATAGTGTGGTATATAGCTTACCAGGTTGAATTCACAAAATAAACCCCGTTTTTCCGTCGTTTCTAAAATACCTGTAAAATAGGGGTGTATATTGGGTGTTCTATAGTGTGGTATATAGCTTACCAGGTTGAATTCACAAAATAAACCCCGTTTTTCCGTCGTTTCTAAAATACCTGTAAAATAGGGGTGTATATTGGGTGTTCTATAGTGTGGTATATAGCTTACCAGGTTGAATTCACAAAATAAACCCCGTTTTTCCGTCGTTTCTAAAATACCTGTAAAATAGGCGTGTATATTGGGTGTTCTATAGTGTGGTATATAGCTTACCAGGTTGAATTCACAAAATGAACCCCGTTTTTCCGTCGTTTCCAAAATACCTGTAAAATAGGGGTGTATATTGGGTGTTCTATAGTGTGGTATATAGCTTACCAGGTTGAATTCACAAAATAAACCCCGTTTTTCCGTCGTTTCTAAAATACCTGTAAAATAGGGGTGTATATTGGGTGTTCTATAGTGTGGTATATAGCTTACCAGGTTGAATTCACAAAATGAACCCCGTTTTTCCGTCGTTTCCAAAATACCTGTAAAATAGGGGTGTATATTGGGTGTTCTATAGTGTGGTATATAGCTTACCAGGTTGAATTCACAAAATGAACCCCGTTTTTCCGTCGTTTCTAAAATACCTGTAAAATAGGGGTGTATATTGGGTGTTCTATAGTGTGTTATATAGCTTACCAGGTTGAATTCACAAAATGAACCCCGTTTTTCAGTCGTTTCTAAAAGAACTGTAAAATCGGGATGAAGATTGGGTGTTCTATAGCGTGTTATATGGCTTACTAGGTTCAATTCACAAAATAAACCCCGTTTTTCCGTCGTTTCTAAAATACCTGTAAAATAGGGGTGTATATTGGGTGTTCTATAGTGTGGTATATAGCTTACCAGGTTGAATTCACAAAATGAACCCCGTTTTTCCGTCGTTTCCAAAATAACTTTAAAATCGGGATATAGATTGGGTGTTCTATAGTGTGTTATATGGCTTACTAGGTTCAATTCACAAAATGAACCCCGTTTTTTCCTCGTCTCTAAAATAACTGTAAAATCGGGATGTAGATTGGGCGTGTAGTGTCCACAATTAGCCCTTAGCTAAATACCTTGATACTTTAATAAAGTTTATGTATGTATGTATGTATGTATGTTCTATTTAACAATTAGACCCGTAGCCCTTGAGGGCGAAGGGTCTAATTGTTTTAGTATCACCCAACTAGTCGAGAATGCAATAATAAAGTTAGGAAATGCAAGTTGAGGAAAGATTTATTTGGGAATATAACAAAATAAAGCGCCACGAATTTCGCTACTGGAGGACAATTACTAATAGTCCTCTAGTAGCGTAGCCAATCAGATTGCGGCATTTGCATTAGTCCACTAGTTGGGTGATACTAAAGTGTGTTATAAAGCTTACTAGGGTCAATTATTTAGTTCCAGTTCTATTTCTTTCAGAGTGCTAAAGTGAGTTATACCCATCAGTTGGTTGTTCTGAAACATTTACTAAAGAGTTCCTAGAGTTGCAATCGACGTTTCTTGTTCATAGTCAACAAACACACCCACGTTTCATCGAGCTTCCTTTAACTAGTCTTTTTAAGAACATTTTACTGGTTTTATAGTCTATTTGGTTTCAAATGAGAAACGCCTGATTGGTACAGTTAAATTTCCTAGGTTATAAATTTGTTTGATAGAGCGGTCTTCATTCAACTGTGAAAAAGTTGATAAACAATTAGACACGATTTGAGCGATTTTAGAGCTTCAAGCCAAAACCAAAGTAATTACTTTAGCCAGTCACATGGAATTTTGACCATCCAGTAAACCAAACACGCAGCAGACCCAATTTGGAGAGAACGTGCACGCGGGAGTCGCGATTTGTTTCGGGTTTTCCTCGTACTGGATTTCAACCCAATCGATGAGCACTCCCTCCCCCGCCTCCGTTGTAATGCAAACTTAGAGCAATTCACTAATAACGTTTGGCGGTCAAAAGGAAACCACTCTTTTCACGAAGGCCATCGTTTTTTTGTTTCCTATTATAATTTGACTATTTTACAAATTAATACAAATTTTACTTAACTCTCCTAATTGGGGTTTTTCAGTGTTAATGAACTACGTACAGTAAATTACAATACAAAAGGATACAACAGATAAAAACCAAAAAATCAAAATATTACTGATACGATGAAAGTTCATCTAACTTATAACTTATTTCAAGAATGACTACTGTAAAGAGATTTTTAGCCGTTGTTTCATGCTGCTATAAAAATAGTTCTTAGAATAGCTCTGCGGAGAAACACTAATTTGTGCAAAATTAAATTTAATTGCTTCGTAAATTGAGAACTGTCCTTTTTCATTTTTTGAAAACAGTCTAGAAACGAAAAAGCTCTATGCGATATTCATTACACGACAACTTGTACCTGGTGCAGTCCTCGTGTGTAAATCTAAGTACTTATGGAGTTAAAGTCCTTGAATGCTTAAAGGTAGGAACACTCTATTAACCTAGGTAACTCGTCTTCCGAGTGAGTTCCACGCTTACTATGGTATAACTTACATAGCTGTCTATTGTAGAAATACATATATGTATATGAATAACTGACATTTTACTGACAGACACAACATAACCACAAAGTCCACTATTTTTCTGTCAATAAATTGAATTCCTTGCTTTATGGTTGGCAAGTTTTGCTACTAAAAGGTTACAAATACCAAATTTCCGTAAGTGTTATCCTGATTGCCTTCTAATTCCCAAACAGCGTTGCAAAAAGAATTGAGCTCTTTTTCCCCTGCTGTGACTACGACAGCACCACTTGGCTCGTGGCAATGAGTATCAATATAGGTTACGACGCCTTCGGTAAAATAGAACAAAGAAGTTTTCTCGTTGAGTATAAGAAATGCAACGAACGAAGAACGAGAAACAAATGCTTCTTGTAACTGACCACCAACGGTAGACAAAAAATGATGGTCTTTCAACCGTACAGGTAAATTGATGCCTACATCCATATCAAACCACATCTCTAGTACGCTAGCAGCTTCTTGTATCGAAAGATACCTTGATGGCAAACTGTCGCGACACAGATCGTAAATGCGATTGCCAATTTCTATACAACCGCATAATACTTTAAGAAAAACGCTCGAGATACTAGAGTTGTAATCTGGAGGAGCAGTGTTCTGGAGACTTAGGGCGTACCCAGCGAGTATACTTATTAAGCTGCATGCATTGCTTCCGTTCCTGCCATTGTAGAGGCCTTGACTTATTTCCTTTGGAAATTTCCAACATGTAACGCCAGGAGCTATAACCTCTGGGGGAACTGCACGTACTAGAGGAGCACTTAAGTTGCTAAGTGCATCCAGGATAGTGTTTGCAGATCCCTTTCCTATCAAGTCGCTGTAGCCACCGCTGATCAAGTCAGTGTCTTCTTCGTTTTCATCTCCTTCGCCGTTCAAGCTTTCGGCGTCACCATCTTCTTCTACTTCTACATCATGCGTGAGGAGGAACTGACGAAATGCATCCAGATCTTCAGTCAGCACTGGAGCGAAAGCACTTATCCCGGCAGCGATTTGCTTTATGGCAAAATTCTTGCCATCTTGGATTAGGGCCAGTTTTGCTGTTATAACCTGCTTCTGGATCGAGCAGGTTGTATAACGGAGACTCTACATGTTTGTTAGAAACAAAAACCAACTGTAAGTCACCTACTAAACATAATACAGTACCAAGACCTTGGTACGATTCCAAAAATAGTACTAATACGGAAAACATTGATTTAACCACTACAAAAGAACTCGGCACTTGGCACGGTTTTTTATCGTAGGAAAGCCTTGTAGACAAGTGGGTCATACAATGCACTTTGACCGTCTGTTATGTCGACCAACAAAAGATGCTTCCGATTAAGCTCCTAGTCCTCTGACTTCATTTTATTTCTCTACATCTAGAGCGAAGAAAGCAAAGTTAACTCAGGTGAAAGGGACAACACATAAAAAGTTCTGTTTTGTTGGATCACTTGAAGTATAACTAAGTATATAGTGACCTATGTTGACTGGCGTCCGTGTTTTTGTGCATCTGTCTGTCTGTATTACGCACTACATAAATGGATGGCTGGACGCACGGACAGATACATGAATAACAATAAGAAACTTTATTTATGAGCCAGAAGTGTTCAGTATCTGTAAAAAATGTAAATGTGAGATAACTGGGCAGTACTCAGTTCGCATCGGCGGGTTGGGCTACCGAAACCTGATGTGCAAGTGTTTTCAAAAAAGATATATTCAGAATATAGAAGTTACTAAAGGTAAGCCCACGTCGCACTATAACGCTATTATTTTAGTTTTGAAAGCTAACGATCCAGATACCTTTCAATAAAATCTGCAGTTGCTCCTGTTGTTTGACCAACGATGGTAAAACAGTGTTCTTGTAGAACGCCATGAATCCAATCATCTCCTTCTGAAGAAGTTTTATTTCTTCCTGAAACCTGGAGACTTCCATATGTTTGTCTACCACCAATCGCTTCGTACGGATAGGTACAACTGTGAAAAACGCAGATGAAAATAAGTATTAATGACAAATTAAATTGTTTCGATCATAATTAACTTAAACGTGCTTTTCCAAACATTCTGCTCATGCCTTCAACAGTATAAAGTTCAGCTTTCCAGGGAAATTTGCCATTCTCTATCTCTTCTAATTTGGCAGAGCCATCAGAAGAAAGTCGGTTGTACTTAACAAGTAAGTCTTGTAGGTTTGCTTTCTCCGCCGTTATTTTTGCACGTAGCTTTTGACGCTGTTTTGATCCGTCTAAAGAAATAAAAATATAGAGAAATTTACAGACTAGAGGGAAAGAAAGACAAGGGCTTGTCAAAGGTAGTTTACTGACACTTAGGTGTAAGGATATTAAATTTTCTTCTTTGGCACGCTTAGGTAAAATTACAAAGAAATCACCTGCAAGTTTTCCCATATTGACCGCCAACTGAGCAATAGAATGGTGAAAATGCTCCATTTGCTTTTCGAAATACAATAGCGCCTTTTCCACTAATACCGCTTCACCTTCATCGAAGTTGGTAGAGCATTTTGGTTGAAGGTCGCTGAACTTCTTCCCATACATTAGCTCAGCAGTCCCGCAGAGTAACTTCTGTTTAGAAGTGCAGTCTTGCAGCGTCAACAAATGACTCAGATATAGCTCTTCATTTTTGGACAGTTGTGGCTTCTTGTTGTATGAAGCTTCGTCATCTGAAGTTATGTATGAAAACAAATCAAAACTAAAAAGACAAACACAGAACACACCAAAAAAAAACAGATAAAGAAACTTAAACACAACATTTCTTTATGGCTAAGTGGACAACGCCATTACATCATGCATAAGAGAAAAGCATAGGGAATGATTACACTGGCATATGTGAAAAAATGTTGGGGCACAATTGTAACAGATAATTAATTTCACTACATGTGGGTTTAAAGTGCCAAACATGACTTCAAAATACCTAACCTTTTGCAACTAGAAGAACATCTGATTTCCAACTTTCAAAGCACACATCTGTTTCCTTCAGACCAACACTTTGATACATCTCTTTAATTTCCTGAGCCAGCTGCTTAAGATGATTTTGGGCCTGGGAACAGAGAGGTATAAAGCAGATGCATTGATTTCAAACTGTGTTATCAAGGTATCATTAGCAATAAATAATCGGCCCTAACTGTCACAGCACTGAAAGACAAAAGCTGTCATTTATACCTTTGTATATCGTCTTGTAAGTGACTGAGGAAGTCTTTCAATTTTTCTTCTGTTCCAATGAATGGAATGTTCAGTAAGTAGTTCTTCTCTACCTTTCGGATTGTCAAGTAATAGAAAAAAAAAACGAAAACATAAACACTTAAATCTAATACTTTAGATTACTATATTATTTAATTTAATCAAGTTTCAGATTTACATATAGAATGACAACTACATCAATCAATCAATCTGAGGTAGGCTTAAAACAGAATACAAGACTCCTTAAAACTTAAAAATAAGCCACCTATTATTAAATCATAATTAGATATAGAGAATTAATTAGTGATAAAATTATCTAAAAACTCCTGTAAAAAGTATTATTAAAAACAATTACCAGAAAACATACGACATAAACACTTATCAATAAAATTATAACAACTGGACTAATGATAGTGTAAAATTCTTACGAATGACCGACAACGAAGTAGACTCTCTTATACTAAGAGGTAATTCATTCCACAGGTGACAGATCGGGACAAAAAAGAATTCTTAAAGACGTCAGTCCTGCTGAAAGGGACATCAATACATGCAATACTTGTATTTATCTGTATCACTATAAAAAATTATGAAGATATCTGAATCTAACATGGCTGGTTGGTGGTTCACATGGGGCATAGCTTTCAGTTGCCTTTGTTATTTTGTTAGATGCATGACAATTAGAGTACTGTACCTTCAGGGAGCATATGCTTTGTACTGGAGCCTAATCTCGAGAAGTGGCTGTTGATATGCTCAACTTCTTCCCCAGTAGTTGCAGCTGCCTCATTCTGCCACCTACCACCCCACAAGACCTGAGTGGAAACATATATAGTGTACAGTGAACACACGCATGTAAGAACACTGATTTCAGGTTGCCACCTGATTATGTTTTTATTTATGGGATGCTTAGTGAAAACCAGCCTGAAAGTGTTCTTAAAATTGGTTTCAGAAACACTTCAGGTGGTTTACTCGTTGCATACACTGAAAAAAAAAAATCAATAAATACAAACAGATAAATACAAGTATTGCATGTATTTCATCCAGTACAGTATGCACTAAAATACATTACTTAAATTAGCTGAGAGGAAAGGGAGACCCATGATCAGTTTTCACATATAACACTCAACTGATAAATAACACTTCACTGTACTGTGATGATAACTTCCGTTAAGGTTGTTGAAATGTCAGTCTTAACAACAGAACCCTTCAAAGGACTACTCTAATCCAAACAATCAGACTACACAACCAACTGTATTGTTTCCTTATTGTAAAACCTTTTCCTTTATACTGGAACATGTTTTATTTATCAAGCTGAATTTGACCTTATCTATACAGTACCTTATCGGCAAAATTCAGCATGACGTTCTCAGTCCACTTGTTCTTATAAGAATGCCTCTCATATGTACATATATAAAACATTTCTAAGTACATGGATGTAAGGCCTTTTCAATTAAAATTGTATTTGCACGAAACTTTCCAAATGCACAAGAGTTAACAATATCATTGCAGATGCAAATAACTATAAGTACCTGACATGACCAAGCATGAGCTTTTGCATGCATCACTGACAATGCTGGTTTCATTTTCTGGGCAGTTCCTGGATCATTCTTTTTAAGCCAAGGCCAGTATTTACAAATGACATCGTACCAAAAAAAATCAATTTTTTTGGGAATATAGTAGTTGACCTGAAGATAGTGTGCATAGCCATAAACCTCCCCATACATCATGTTGATGGCATGCTGTGCCAATCCGTGCCTGCATCCTGATATCTCCAGGCCTGTCTCACACACATTTCTCCTCTTCTTTATTGTGTTTCCTGCTGCACGCCAGTTTGATTCACCACACTTTGCATGCTCATCTGTTTTCTAAATTGAAATTCACATAAGCTTCAAATTTATTAAATACCAGACTAGACTTTTAGGAGTCTGATAGAGTATGTCGCATTGAATCAAACTGAACCTAAGTTATAAAAAATAAACATGTAGACATCTACACGATACTTATAGTGCCTTTCACTGTTGTTACCAAAACATTTCAATAATGAATTCAGAAAATAGTCCATCAGTACAATTATTGTACAGACTCCATTTAAATTATAATATTATGGCTTATTTAAATATTCAAGTACAGGCAATGGCAGCATTTCCAGCCAGTGTTGTAAACATTAAGAATGTAAATGAATCCTTACAAACACATTTAACGTAAATTTAGACTGATAACTACTTATACTGTAAAGGCGACAGTGCAGACATTAAATAGGCTACATTAGATATACAGTTGCTTTCCATAGGTGGGCACTGAAATCATTCTAGGATACTCTATTGAAAGGATCATAAATACACACAAACCAAGACACCTACATGTGTCTACCATTACATGAACACGTTGTAGTTAAAAATTGAATTCAGGTAAAAATTATATTTTTAATTTATTTTATATTTAATTCCCTTGTCTTTTAACCCTTGTCTTTTAAGGGTTAGAAGACAAAGGAAATTGAGAATCAAACTAGGTTAAATTCACTTTAACCTGAATTTAATTTTTAACTACAACAAACATGCTTTTTCACTAGTACTGTATTTTTACAAGTCTGTCTTTCTGATAAAACAGCCATAGCATGGTACCGCAGTGCAATATTATCTACAGCATGTCAACTATTTTGGAGTAATTGAGAATCTAGTATCATACATTTCAAGTTGGCTTCTTTGAAATGTGTACAGGCAGAATGATACACTTTAATAGAGCTCTTACCCTTTGATTAACACCTTGATAGACCTTGTGTATATGGTTGTCAACTTTCTCATTTGAAACGATAAATGCCTCTCCATAGTAACAGTCTTTTTTTCTTCTAAATAATGGTGTCAAAAAATAATGTTACAACTATTATTTATTGTTATAATAATTACTTAGCCAAAGAAAATAGTCGCAAATTGTTGCTTAATGAAAGCACTGTTAACTGACATTTATATTAAAAAAATATGAATAAATAAACATTCTTTGTTATTGGGGCAAAATTAATTACTTAACTTACATTCCAGCAGATTTAAATCTGTAGAGTTTCATGTTGCCATCAACATGCACAGAATGTTGGTGATCACTACATGATGGGCATTCTATCCAGTCAATCTGTCGTAATTTGTCTAGTTCAAATTGACAGTACTTCCATTCTTTAAAGGATGTTCCAAATGTTGTGGCATTAATTGTTGGGACCTGGAAAGAATATTCAAGATATCATGTTGTGAAATGTCACAACCTCTTTAGTTATGATCTCTATGCAATCCACAAATGTTATCTTTCAAACAACAGGTAAGAAAAAGAAAATGAGTTTTTAATCATCAAGTTTTTTTTAATCATCAAGCTTTTAACTAAATGATCATTTGACTATACTGTGCAAGCCCACTTTAAAGAGAGAATTAATATTTGTTGGTATGTTGAGAGTTTCTTAATTAAAAGCAAATGTAGGAATCTTAAAACACATCTGGCACTCAAGACTGCAGAAATAGACATCACCAAGCTGAAGTGCTGTCCTCAGATCCCACTAGGGGGCATAACAAAGAAAACCTTTTAAACACTGGCTAACAGCCTGTTAGCAATAACATTACTACATAGTGTAGCCCAAATATAAAGTTCACTTTGCTGGTATTAACAATAAGCTATTAAATTGTTGCAGCATTATATACCATATACAACCTATCAGCAACATACAAGAACTAATTAACAACCACATTTCTAATGACTGATAGTCTTCAATTTTGGTACTTACACGTCCTTTTCTCTTTGAAAAGAGTTCAAGTGACTTGAGAAATGAGCGCTCAGACACTCCAGGAATCTCCTTCTGAAGAAGATCCCAGTAAAGGAAAAGGTCTTGATCAAAGACATATGTCATATCTATGATACTTCCTGGCCAAAACCCTGACTGTGTTACAACCACTGGTTCAGAAGTGCAAATGAGTTTATTACATTTGAGACATTGATACCTCTGGTGATTTACGTCAAACCGTCCTGAAATTTGACATACAAGTGTATAATTAGCTAAGAAGGACAAACTGATTGTAACATCTGAAGAATAGAAGCCAATAACAGGCTTGATTAAAATTTAGAAAATGCAGCAAAAAATTAAATACTAATATTACAGAAATAGAATATGTTTAGGTTTTTTTACATGACATAAATTCATACAAGCCTATTACTACCTTGAAGAGTAACAACGATGCAGTGACTTTCTGTCAAAATTTCTTGAGGTTTGCAAAGGCCACTGCAGATCATACAATGAAGCTCTGAAATTGGCAGACTTCTCGCTGATAAAGAACAAAATAAATTAAGGTAAGCATTTTACAAATGCTAAATGATTCCTCTGCTATGCTGAAATACAAAACATAAATAAATAAAAATTACAACAACTTAGGCAAGGACACTGCTAAGATTTTAAACTATTTGTTAATAAATTTAAACAACCAAAAAAAAAAATGATGTCAAACAGGAAGTGTAAAAAGATAGAATTTATATTTTGTGTTGTTTCTTTATGCTAATATATGTTTATGCTTTACATGTGACAAAATTACAATTCTAAGTAGACTTTCACTGCCATTTTAAATAGATAACACACACATAAATGTAACCAAATAAAAGATCAATTACCTCCTATTTCCCATTCACCATTACTACCCAATGATGTTGTAACAGGGATGGGCACATAGTGGCCATTAACTATGGCATTTCTGTCATGAAATGGCCTTGTTCCATGGACAGTCTTATCGCAACCCTGACACAGATGTCTTGCACTGGAACACATGTCACATTTTACCACTGCAGCTTTAACCATACAACTGTTGCACAAAACATCTTCAGGAACAGCAAAAGTGGACTGCAGTAGGGCTTTGAAAAGATATGACCGATGTTCTTCCCAGCTTTCATTTAAAGCAGCCCGCCTTTCTGACCATTTCTGCCTCCTGGGTGGATCACTTTCTTGCCATCGTGCCAGAAGCTCTTGCGATTCTAACAATACATCTTTCATTTCTCCTTAAAAAAAAACATTGAGAGTAAAAACAACAGTAACAATTTTTTTAGCAACACATTCATTATTAGTATTCTTATACAATATGCAATCACTACAATGTAACAGCGGTTCTAATATCATTGATTTAAGGCAACATGACCTTGATTTGATCGTGAAGGCTAAAGCTATGATATTATGGGTTTTCTAGGCTGGAGTCTTCGATATGAATAATGTAAAAGTTAAAATTGCTCCCAAAAAGCCCTAAGCTCTATTCAAAAAGATAATAGTTGCAACAAGGAACAAACCACTCATTGAATTGGATGAACGTAAACTTTCACTTTCACAACAGCTCATGCCATCTGGACTGTCTGTATGAAGAAGAAAAGAGAGCTCATGAATCAAGAGCCAAGCAAAAACGTCTTTAAAGTACTAATAGATAGTCACTGATTGCAAAGATTGCAAAGCAAGAAGCTGCAACTGTACCGTCACTTTCGAAACCAGTAGTCTCCGGAGCAAAACTGATGTCTTTTCGTCTTTTCTTGGGTTGCCTTGGTATGTTCCTTTGTTATTGCGGAGTCCGCTAACAGGATCTCTCCCATATTCATAGTGGCGATCTTTGCGTCCTTTCTTCTTCGTCAAACCCAGCAATTCTTTTCCTCTGTCAAGTAGCTCCGCCATTGAAGGCAGCTTCCGTTTTCGATGACTCATTTCTAGGATAATTTAAAATTAATAAATAATTGGTTTAAAAAAGAGTTCGCAAGCAGCTTCCACCACTAAAAGCCTCCAAAGCCATGGCAATTTACCGATACTTACCGCCTCCGTCCGCCATATTGGATAAAGCCCAATCCACGGTCCCTCGTTTGTCACTACGCATGCCGGGATTGACCGGAGGATTACGATAACAATAATTTCAGAGTCAAATAAGAAATCGCGATTATCATAATTTTGGTCTCGAGATCATGTTGGGTAAGAAATTATGATAAAGAGGCTGATCAATGGCCTGGTGAAGGTGGTAAATTTGCTGATGACGGAGGTAAGAAAGAAAAGGGTAATCTAATCTCATTCATCCGTAATGATGACTTTGCTGATTACAAATATGCTTGGTTTATCCCAACAAATGGTTATGGACTCACTAAAGCCGGTCTTGGTAGATTGAATCGATCTGCTGAAGCTATTGTTTACTGCGTATTGGGAGCGCAAGTCAACACTAGAAACTCGATTGTGGGTACCGGTGGTGGAGCGATCGAGACTCAACAAGAATTCTTGTCCCTGTTTGAGAGTAGTGTGATCGAGAATAACATTTCGAGTTCGATCCATAGGTATCAATTAGCCGTACAAGAAGCTAAACTTAGACTTGATTTAGCTATTGCTCCCGGTGTATGGCTTCTTCCTAGTAATTTAATTATAAATAGGAAAGTGTGGTGGGTTATAATAATAAGCTTTTGAAAGCGACTAGTGATATGAGTTTTGGAGTGAATACTTTACTAAACACTGAAGCAAAACAGGTTGGAATAAAACATAACATCGGCTCTTCAAAGGTAAAGTTACCGCACGCGTATGTAAAACATGAAGTTAAGCACGTCGTACCAAAGACAGATGTTAAACCTATAAAAACAAAGCATTCATCTCCTGTCTCTCAACACGAAACTAATCTATTAGCATTGACAGTTGTCGCGGGTGGATTAGCATGGTATCTATTTCGGTAGACGGTTATTTCACGTGGATACCAATTTACATACAATCATAATCACGTGGAGAACAATAGACTACATACTTTTACGACATAGCAACAAGCAAGTTGGAAAGTGGATTTGATATTTACTTTTAAAAGGCCTGTATCTAACGTCGCCCAGGAATGTTATTACGTCAATGTAAATTCGAAGGTAAATTTCGTTATGTAACACTGACTTGTGTTATATAACCTAGTGTTTTTGTCGTGTCTCTTGTGTTGTGTGACACTCTTTACATTTATATCTCACTCGTTTATGCTCACATATTTGAGATCCTCCGCATAACTTACAAACCAATCTCTGTCTTCCATGAATACATATACCTTTACCGTTGCAGTCTTTACATATATATCTCACTCGGTTATGCTCACATATTTGAGTCCCTTCGCATAACTTACAATAATATTTAATCTTTCCATGAATACATATTCCTTTACCGTTGCAGTCTTTGCATAGATATCTCTCTCGTTTATGCCCGCAAAGACCATCACCACCGCAATCTCTACATTTTGACTTCTGTCTGTTGTGTTCACATATTTGAGATCCCCCACAATCCTTACAAAACCATCTTTGTCTTCCATGAATACATATTCCTTTCCCGTTGCAGTCTTTACATAGATATCTCTCTCGTTTATGCTCACAAATACTAACACCTCCACATTCTCTACATCGCGTTTTCCTTATATTATGAGAGCATATTTGAGATCCTCCACAATCCTTACAGTAATATTTATTCTTTCCATGAATACACTTATATTTTTTTGTTTTATTAGGTACTGGTGGTGGTTCCAGCACTTCTATCGGTTCAGCTTTAGAGACTTGTGGTGGTGTTGTAATTGGTGTATTTGTATGGGCCTCGCTTTTACCCAGCTCTTCGATGAGTTCTGCTCTACGCATTTTATAATATCCTTTAATACCCTGATCTCTGGCAAGTTTTTTCAACTCTTTCACTGATTTCTTCTCCATTTTTATTACTATATTTATCTCTTTAAGCCATTTTTTTTAAAAAACCAGTGAAACAGGATCGATTAAATTCTTGATAAAATCCTTGATAAAATCCTTGATAAACATTAAAGTGGGCTGGGCACGGCCAAATATAACATCATAAAGTATTTGGGGGGTTCCAAGCCCCTGATAGCCAGTATTTGTACTTTGGAACACACTGAAAGGGGCTAGATAATCTTCGACGGCGAAGTGAAAATTATGGCACATGCAGCGATTCCTGATCATATCTTCGTTCAGACCGACTTAACGTTTGACTATGTCCTTCAAGCAATTAAGGAACTTCGCAAACAAGGTAGAATTAGAGAAACACATGCACAAAGGGCGTCTCTTAGTGGTTCCATCGAAGGCAATGACCCAATAGATCCACTTCTGTTTGGAGGCGCCAAAGGAAATGAAGCTGCTGCTTTTGGACGAACGGCTTCAGCCGTTGTCAGAATGGTTATGCTAGAAGCCGTGCAAATACGAAGGGGCTTATGGCCTCAATTTGGGGATGAAGCAATGAAACGAAATAAGAGACAGTTGGGATTCAGTATACTTCATGGTGAGAAGTTTGTTTTAGCGTCTGAGCTACAAGATGCCAGGCATTATTGGGCAAAGTATGACCAGATCTATCCTCACTTTTGGATCGAGGACCAGGTTTCTGGGAATAAAGGAGCAAACTGCAACATGCCAAGTATGATGCTCATCATAAGAAACAACTTCACTGAGATTGTCGAAATTACCACAACTTTCAGAGCGAGATGGAACGATGCATTTGAAAGCAGCGTAAACGTCCTTTGCATTGTTAGAGAAGTGTGCAATATTGAAGGCAAAGCAGACGAAAAGTATACAAAGAAGATCAAAAGTCTCTTGATGCAAAGACAAGAAAATCGTAAAACCGAGTTAGAGGTGCTATTCTCCAATTTAGCACTCGAAATGCCTGCGAATGTTAATAAGGATTGAAGTCTCCGACTGTACGATTCTTCCGATTCTACTATTCTTCGACTGGGTGTACTATTTTATACTCCTTATTGTATTAACAAGTTTTCGCTTGAACGATTGTCCGATTCTGCAATTCTACAACTGTGAAATTTTTCGATCGTACAATTTTGCCAGTGAAATGTTCTACGACATAGAAAGACTGCAACAGTGCGATTGTTGTTTCTTTAAGTACTTTTACCGTCTATACAGTATGGTTTAATATTGTGGCGTGCATGTAGTGGTTTGGATTTGTTCTGTTCTATCGAACGATTACATTGTACAGCAACTAGAATTATCTTTAACTTGCCTAAGGCTATGGTGCCATGAGATGTGCTGGAATGTGACTACTGGCCTATTCTGTTTTTACTCTATAAGTGGATATTTTTAAGCTTTTCTATAAAGCGCACAATGGGAACTTGCCAGAATTACTATCCATGGCTGTCTACCATAAACGTTTCAGAAACTATTCCTTAAGAGGAGACGATTCGGTATTGGTATCAAGATTCAATCCAAGATCTAGACACATGAAAATTTCCCTTGTTTGTAGAAGTGAAATCTTGTGGAACACAACTACTTTAGATAAACCTGGTTTCTTGCATAGAGACCAGAATGAGCTGTACCATCGATTGAGAACAAAAACCTATTTCAGGGACTTTAAATTCAATATTGTTTAAGCTTCATCTGTCCGGCATCGAATCGTTGACTTTATTTACATTTGATCGTTTTTTTTTGTAAATATTATACATACTTGATGTTATCCGTTTTCTTTTTACTGAATAAATTGATTGGTAGAACCGGTCATCGCCTTTGCATATTCTCCTCCTTAATCAGAGAAATCAAATATTATTTCAATATTTGAGGGATAAGAAGAAAAAAGAAAGAAGGGGGCTCAGAAAAAGGGCTGGGGGGGAGGGGGAGGGGGGGGGGTGAAAATTCACCCATTTCACCTCCCCTGGACATGAGGATGGACATGAAGATCGAGCGATGCGCGATCCAACTGAACGAGCGAATGATAGTGATCATGAGATGACGAGCGTGTGAACAAAAGTATATTTTAAATGCGATGCATGCACAGGGCGAATTAATACATTTATGAACTTTTAAGAAAAAATTAAATGGCACTTAAACTTGATGAGAATGTTTAATTTAAGCCGTAAAGCTTCTTAAAGTTCTTAAAGGGCAAGAAAAGCTTTAAGATGTCTTTAATGACATTTAAGTTTTATTAAATGTATTTGTCAACAAACATGAATTTACTGCCTTTAATTGGGTCTTGGAAAGGTAACTTAAATTGAAATGTGCCTTTAACTAACTTTAATTTTCCCATTAAAGGTTAAGTAAATGTAATACTGTATTTAAGTGGTAACACTTAAATCTTCGTAAAGACAACAGTTAAAAATCACATTTATAAATCTTTAGGAAAGATTTATATGGCACTTAAACCTGATGAGAATGTTTAATTTAAGCCATAAAGCTTCTTAAAGCTTCTTAAAGGGTAAGGAACGCTTTAAGATGTCTTTAATGACATTTAAGTTTTATTAAATGTACTTGTCAACAAACATGAATTTACTGCCTTTAATGAGGTCTCAGAAAAAAAGTTAAATTGAAATATGCCTTTAACTAAGAAAATGGGGATCATGTACCTTATGGGGGCCTCGACCAATACATCCGTTGACACATCGATCAAGATATCGGTCGATGTCTCGATCGGTGCTCGACCGATACATGGTAGATATGACGACCGAGTATCGGTCGAGTATATCGGTCGAGACATTGACCGATCTCAAACGATGGGTCGACCGATGTATCGGTCAAGGCACCCCATAAGATACATGATCCAGTAAATGTACTACAGTATTTAAGCGGTAACACTCAAATTTTCGTAAAGACAACAGTTAAAAGCAAACCGACAAAAATAAAGAAAAACAAACTGACATGCTACATGTATTAAAGAACAGTGCAGCTCAAGTGTACCAGTACAATTTACAAAACCAATTTACCAAAGTTGCTGAGAAAAAACCATGAGCTCTCTACCCCACAAGGCAATACAAAAGGAACCAATGATTTAAATAAAATGCTCTGAGCTTATACTCCAAAGATATTATATCAAATTACATAATTAAATTACTCAGTCCCTTACTCAGTATGCGGCAATGAACATTAACTTCATGTGCTCCATACGATTAAAACTCATTGCATACATCCCAACCCAACTACATCACACTCTTCTCTACAGTATCAGTATGATATTGGGTTTCCACATGGTTGAAACTGACCTCATTATCAGCTTTTGACTCATAACCAATGGAGAATATTAATTTACCAGTTATTGCAAAAAAGCCCTTTTTTCCATTCACCAATTTCGGGTGATGCTCCATATACCAAGTCAATACATGTATATACACTACTGTGTTGTTCTATTGTGTGAAGTATATTATGTTGTTTAAGGGTTGGGCCCATTGTTGTGTTCGTTATGACATAACTCAGGACTTGATTGACTTGCTAAATGGCATATGACCCCCAGTTTGTGTTTACATGATGAATAATGTGACTGATAGATCTCTACCATGAAAAAGACCTAAATTTGACAATGAAGACACAAAAGTGGTGAGTGAAAGTCAACCCACCAAAACAATACAGTTTATTACTTTTCCTTTTACATATCAGCAACTTCTTTCCTGAAATTAAAGGTGATGATTAAAGTCTAAGGTTTCCATAAACACTACTCTCTCTAATATTCGAAACTAGAAACAATGGGATGTGGTACTTAAGTTCATTTATAACTGTAATGCTGGGAAATTTTTAAAAATTTAAATATTTTGTCTTTTAGAGGTCTCCTTGAGACCTCTCCTAAGAGGTCTCCTTGTGACAAGTAAAACCGTCTGGCATTAGACAGAGTAAAATCTATGAAGTCACTCTTAGTGGGTAAAGAGTTATTAATCTTGATTTGTTTGGTCCCTATGAAAGTGCAATGCATGAAGCAACATCTGCAGAATTAATCAAATTTGTTCATCTTGTAATCTGTACATACCTGTATGTAGGTATTTGCATCTCGGTTTCATAACAACCTCTTGAAACTACAGCTGTAGCATCACCAAAGAACTGACTGACAAGATGTGTCATCTTGTCACTTGCTAACATTTGATGAGTCATCAAGAAAGCGGCTCAGTACACTGGTGAGCTACGCCATCATACAGGAATGCAAATTTGTTACTGAATTTTACTACACCTGCTTATTTAGGTTCTTACTCCATCAATAAATGGGATCTTATACATAAGTTTAATTTGAATGGGAATATTGTGATATTTTTGAACAATAAATAATTCATTTGTCTATTAAATCCATTATAAAATAAGCAAGGTCAGCAAAATAATGTAGCTTATTTCATCTTAAATATAATCTACACACATGAAACTAATTATGTACATGTATGTTACTTTCAGAAAAAAATCTCTGTTGAAATAGTAAATGTATATTTAATATTCAGCAAATGTATTTATAAATAAACATGATGATAAATGTACTCATTTACTCTTGTTCTCACTCTATTGGCAAATCAACACAACATGAACTGATACTTAAATTTAATTATTACTGTAATATTTTAAAATTTAAACAATAAATAATTCATTTGTCCATTAAGCCCTCTTAATAATCTTGTCTGGTTTGATCCCCAAGAAACTGCTATGCATGGAGCCATGTCAGCAGAAAAATGAAAATTAATGGTTTTTTCTTATAATCTGTGCACACATCTATGAATGTCACTATTTGGGTAGGTTTCAGAAAACTCTGAAAGCTAGCATCACCAAAGAACTGACTGACAAGATGCGCCATCTCGCCACTTGCTAACATTTGATGAGCCATCAAGAAAGCGGCTCAGTACTCTGGTGAGCTACTCCATTATTCAAGAAATAATTCAAACTTGCAAGTACCAATACTTATTCGGATTCAGTCACTATCTAAATTGCATTTGAAAGCAGTTGCAATGGGATCTGATAATTAAAACAATGAAATATTTCCTTTAATTTTGTCAATGTGAATAATTTTTTCTTAGAATATAAATGTCATGCTAATAAACTCCTACCGACAATTTCCAGCAATCCACAACAATTATTCGGTAACAGCACCAAGCTGCTTAATGATGTCATTTAAATGTGGTCTTGTATTTGGATTGAAGCTAGTGCACTTGTTCCCTATACTTTTAAGGACAGTGCTTTCAACACTTTTGGCAATTACAGAAGCTATTCTACCAAAGGAGTAAATATCACTAGCAGCAGAAGGTTTACTTGCTCCAGATACTATTTCTGGAGCTATGTGAGCATGCTTCTTGTGGTATTCTTGTTGCTCTTCATGTGAGAGGTGTTTGACAGACCCAGCAGCTGTTGTTATGCACTTTCCAAAATCGATCAAGACTGCTCTGTACTTATTATTCCAAAATGAAACAAGAACATTGTCCAATTTAATGTCTTGGTGAATAAACCCTCTAGAGTGCAGATATGAAATTGCTTGAGCCAGCTGCAGTGTTATGCTGCACCAAATTGCTTGTGAAAGATGCAGTGACTTGCTATGGAGGGCAGTGTACATTGTAAATGCTTTGTTGTTTATGTCATAATAACTCATGACTAATAATTTAGGAGTTGATTCTATTGAGATCCCTAAAGGAAAGGGAATATTTTGGTGTTGCAATGACATCATTATCATGGCTTCTCTTTTAACATCTTCTGAAGTAGCAGAGGAAAAGCTCTTGACAGCTACAGGTGTACCTCGGTAAAACATTTTCTGGCAGGAACCAAACATACCTGAACCAAGGTGGCTTCTCTCATCTTTATCGCTTGGAGTCTCTAATAGACTACGGTCAATCTCTGCAATATGTGCCTGAATAGGCTTCTCTTTAAACACCTGTAGTTGATGAAGATAAAATCAGCTACATGTACCTGATAAATTTACATAGTCCTTTATCTGATTCAAAATGGTGGTCATTTTGCAGGAAAGAGTTATTTGACCCGGCTTCCCACGCTTATTGAAAAGTTAATAAACCCTTGCAAAATCGCTGCTCTTCCAAACACAGGTAAACTAGCGACTACAAAGAGAGGAATGAATCGATTGCAGCAAGCTTATTGTCCTAACATAAGCTTATACAGCAGCTCAACAACATTGATATCAACATTCAACAAGCAGGTCCTCATTATAAACACAGGACGATCGATTCTTACCTTTCGCTGTTCAGGCATGAATATTGTTTTCCGAATTTCACAATTCTCTTTTGTTTTAGGAAGAGAACGCCACCTATCGTAGTACTTTCTTGAAAGATAGGCGTAAATTTCCCGCTGGCGTTCCATACGCTTCGTTGTTTCCTTCAATTCGGCTACAAGTCGCGCCTCTGCTCGGTTCCTTCGTTCTAAAAGCCGCTGCCGTCGCTTTCTATTTTTTCGTTCTTTGAGCATTCGCTTTCTTTCCTCCATAGTATTATTCCTGCTACGTCTTTTCATGGCAAATTACTGTAAAGCAAGCTACAAGCTAGACCCACTCAACATGAGAAAATTTCCCGCGCCCGCCCGCAAGACAACCGCTGACACAATTAACTGCCGTCATTGGCCAACTTTGCGACTCTCGGCCCGGGTCATCACTCTTTTCTGAAGTGGGCTATGTTTTGAACGCATGAGATAAAAATACTACCAGAAAAATGATAGCAAAATTGAAGTGAATAAGAAATTTTTGCTTCAGGTACACAGCTTGCTTAAAGCTAAGATTGCCCTGATTTTATCATAACAGTGGTCACGATCTTTGCAGGCAATGATCAGGTGTGCGTGCGCATTATTTGACAGCTACATGTACGTGAGCCTGCGTGAGTCGCTGCGTGACTGATTCACTGGCTAGGGGTGGCTAGTCTGCAATACATACAATTTCTCCAATCTTACTCTGCTTTCGGAGGGAAAATTTATCTTAAACAAACACTTAAACATAAATAATTGCTTCACAGCTAATATTACATGGTTACAATGAAAATGAACACGAAACAATTCTCAACTGCCATGAACACCTCTCCCTTACCTCCCGTACCCAAAGTTGCAATTAGTATTTGCGCGCCAAAATAGGTTGCATAAATTATTGCTAGCGCGCGTTTTCCAGAGCAGTTCCAGTTCAAAGGGTTGGAAAACTTTTAACCTTAGCTTAATTTACAAGAAACCAAGCACGAAATGGCGGGCATTACCGACGATCAAGCTGTTCTTCTGGAGAGAACACTTCAAACCAACAAGGAAGTTATAGCGGAGAACAAGAAACTCCAAGATGACATAAAATCGAGGGACGAGAAGCACAATAAAGTTCTTCATGATGTGTTAAAGGAGCTTCAAGAATTAAAACAAAACCGAAATTTTGAAAACCAAGGGCAGTCACGGCTGTCACGTAAGAAGGATAAAGTACAAGTTCCCCCTAGTTGTCGGGTAAGTGTTTCGCAGTAAAGCACTTTGAGAATAAGTGGCCGGGTATTGCAAACTCTAGGCTTCGTTATCTACGGTTAGTTCTACGCTGTTGACGCCAGTTATTTTTTATTCAAGCTGCAATTCTCGATCATATGCCCGATTTCTAAAGCTTGTGTCTGTAAGCTTAAATAAATTTCCATCTTCTTGTTGTCGTTATCAACATGCTCTCTTTAAGTTCGCCTAATCATAAGAAAAATATATCAAAAAAATCATATAATGTCAACTTAAATTGTCTTGAGAGCGAAATAGACCAGGCATTAAATGCATCGTGGGTAATCGAGTTAACTGCCATGTGAAAAATATAAAGGTTTGTATTGCAAGTGGACAGGAAAAAGGAATCATTGCTAACCAGATACATGTACATGCATATGTTTACCTATCCAGTATATTTTGATTCTCTCTAATGTGTAGATTAGGCCATGGTAAAAAATACTATCCTATGCATTTATGCATCAGATTAGTGGTGTCACTATACATGGTAAATGAGACCAGTAGGTCACCTGCATGGTTGAAATATTTGTGTTGGAGACCAGTCTGAGTGTATCAATGTGCAGATAAGTGAAACTGTCCTAACTGTGCAAGTCAATCAAATTGCTTGATTTTTACTGACTTTCTGCCCTTACCAATACAATGAATAAGATAAATGATACACATTCTAATGACATTTATTTCTCTTTAAGCGTACCTTGCAAAAAGTGTAGAGCACTCTATCTGAGAAAGAGGATTTCAGTGGTTTTCATCTTGAAGAGAGGGTAAAGAAGCTCATGCCAAGTTTAATTTTTCATAAGCAAATCACTCATCAAGTTTGAGATACTTTTAATAACAACAGTCCATAAAGTCTGTGGTTGTTATCACCTTTGACAGTTCATGATTTTTAGGACTTTAGATGTAAACTTGCTATTGACCACAAGAGTTGTAACATTTTAGTAAAATTTGCAAGACACTAGCTATATCCCGATTGATAAAGGATCAGTCACTTTTGACGAATTTGTAAATGGCATGATGGACAGATGCAGGTATGAGTGGATGATTAGTCACTAATTTGTTGATGTACAGTGCTAAAACCTAATTAGTCTTATTTGTAAAGTATTTCTTCATTTCTTTCTTACTTTTTGATTCTTTTGTTAGTGTTAACTCAGCTGCAAATAGTGAGGTATTCAAAAGAGTCAAGGATGAAATCTATCTCTATGTAGGCGGGCAAGATCGTTGTGCATGGTCAGATGCACAGATTGAGGGTAAGGTTAATTTCATTGCATTAATTATATATATATATATATATATATATATATATATATATATATATATATATATACATAATTTTATATTATATTCTGATAAAAGTGTAACCTAGTGTGTAAGTGAATTTTGGTCTGAAAATTTGCATCAAAGCTTAACAATAATCATTTTGAGACACACAAGCATGGTCTGTGTTTGCATAGAGTTGAAGTAACATTTGTGCAAATTAAATTAAATAATTAGTCTTCACAAGACGAAGTGACTACAAGAGCTGTTCTTCAGGTCAAAACCCTGTAGTCCTAATAATGTTGATGTATTAGTATTGAAAACATTTAGTAACAAGTCTGGGTTTTTGTGCACTTTCATCAAGATGTATATCTACATGTAGTTGGCAGGTTGATCCTGTACCATGAAGTACAGGAAACAAATACTGGTATTAATTACAATATTAATGATCATGAACATTAATTCATTTACTCAAAGACCCAAACCTTTAATCCCTTCAAATGATTTGTCTCAAAGAAGACATGCACTAACCAAAACAAAACAAAAACAAAAATTTCATTATCAATAAAGCTGAAAAGATGTACCCTAATAAAGGGACAGGTGAAAATAACAGAGATCAGTGTCTCTGAATTTAATTCTTCCAGTTGTAGAAGGTCATAGAAGTCAATGCATCAGTCAATTCCAAATGCAATCAATCCCCACTTCCCACCCTAGTCATACATAACCCTGGTATTTGACTCCAGTTCAGCTCCTCATACATGTTCTTTCTTTTTCTTTGATTACCATAGAGGCATTCAGACGGTTTTTTTTATTCAACTTACGAAACTGTTAAGAAAAGAAGTAGTGGCAAATATGAAGACCACAAGCAAAAGTGCAGGCGGCAATCTAGAAAAAGAGAAGTGAGTTCATATTGAAATATTGTTTAAAATAATTTTTGTTAACAGCTATGTCTATCAAGAATCATCCCTTGCTTTTCATTGGTACAGCTTGACCAATAATTATTGTTCAAAAATAGCTGGGGTTTCCTTCCCTATTGTATGTATGTATGTATGTGTGTGTGTGTGTGTGTGTGTGTGTGTGTGTGTGTGTGTGTGTATATATATATAATATTACAAGTTGTTTTGTCTTTGGTTGTTGTTCTTGTCCTTGTTGTTGCTCTTCCTTGGCTTTGTTTGTTTTTTTTTAGGACAACTTGGATCATATTAATGAAATTAATATTAATTTCATTGCAGAAACTTAGTAGAAGAACACTTGCCTTGGAAGTGATAAATTGGAGCAAAGAAAAGAAAGGGCAAGTGGCTGAAGTTTTAACGGAGGACTACATGTCCACAGAGGAGTCATCAAATGAAGATGATCAACTAACCTACATAGTTAGGACGATCACATGGGAAAGTGAAAGATTAACAAAAAGGAAAAAAGTCTTGGACAAAACACATGAAAAAAACCAGTCCAAGCGCTCAAGACAGCGACTTATAAAAAGAGTTAGGCATGAAGGGATGATCTCTGTCCGTCCAAAACCGGATAACTGCCCAGAATGGGCATGTGCTTAGAATTGATTACTTTATTTTGAAACAATTTTCAGTTGTAGTATTATTTAACAATTATTTGCCTCAGGCTTAGTGATTCTCTGGGAATATTCACTGAGAATCATTGAGCCTGAGGTGAATAATTGTTTTAGTATAAGTACACAGGTGATTCTTTCAAAAAAGGAAAGAAAAAGCATTGTATAACGTGACAAACATTTATTTCATCAAAAGCACGCGAACGACTGTCAGCCACGTTGTTCATTGAGGTGATTATCGGCTGATAATCCGAGATAGCGAACCAATCAGAGCGCGTGATTTTGTATAATCACCTGAGTATTTATACTAAAAATAGAGATAATTAGCTGTATATGTGAATGAAATTTTATTATATACGTTAGTTAATCATTACCAGAAAAGTATAGAATTGCAGTTTGAACATTTTGCAGTAAAGACAAGCAATGTTTAACTAATTACTTAGAAAGAACACATGCTCAGATTTTTTATAAGTTGTTACCTTGCTGAATAATGCATTTTCACTTACATTCTTGAATTGGTAAATTAACTATGAAAAGAAGGGGTTGATTAAGTGACACATTAGTCTTTATTTGAAAAAAAAAATTATTCAAAGAAATACAAATATATATATATATATATATATATATATACAAAACAAATGCAGTGAAACGTTATATTTCTTACTGAATCAGTACCAAAGAAGAATAGAAATATAGAAATTTAGTTCAATAATTGTTTCAGTTGGAAAGTTAATTGTACATGTGTCAAGAACAAAATGCTCAAATCTAATTGGTTCTTAACAGCCATAATATACATGTATTGCTTGATGTGGCTGTTGCAACTCCAGTACTGTCTTATATGAGTTGTGTGATTACAAGCGCTTGTATTCGGACAGGGCAAATCAGGCAGCAGATGTTATATCCAAAAATGTAAAAGGTGATGGTGAAGAGAAAGTTTGCAGGAAGTAATTTTACCTTGTCCACTTAATTAAATGTTATAAAAAAAATTAAATTCTCTTAGCATTTATTCCCTTTAGACTTTAAAGATACTAAAGAACAGTTTTTAATATACTCACCATAGAAATTATAGCTAATTAATCATTGAACACTTGTTTCCTTTTAAATTGTCATTAAAGATACATAAAGAATACTTTCATTTACATTTAATAAACATTTACTATTTGAAAGCAAATGAAATGACTATTTCCTGACCTTTAATTACGCAGATGGATGTTCTTAAAGAAGTCATTTTATCAATTTACTTTCTATCCTTAAAGGTTAAGGAAACAAACATTTAAAATGTTTCGCCAAACTTAAAGTTACAGGAAATGATGCTTTACTGTATCTTTAAGATGTTCTTAAAGATACAGGAAACGATGGTTTATTGTATCTTTAAGATGTTTCTTTAAGATACAGGAAATGATGCTTTACTGTATTTTTAAGATGTTCTTAAAGGAGTCATTAATGACTCTTTAAGAACAGGACCCGGTTCCTGAAAAGCCGATTAGCGCTAATCAACGGATAAATCACGCTAATCGAGGAATAAAATTTATCCTTCGGTTAGATTCTGTTCCACAAAGCACGATTAGCACTATCCGAAGGATAAACTAACGGTTAAATTTAATACACCTAGCGAGGTGGATTAACTTACTAACCGCGGAATAAATTTTTTCAAAACAAACAAAATGGCGGATTTATTGTTTGACCTTTTGCCGGTTGCGTGGCAAGAAAAAAAGTTCAGGATGCATGATATTACTTTACTAAACTTTACGGAGGAAGAACTTAGGAATCGCTTTCGGTTTGGCCGTGAGTCCATTGAGTTTCTGGTCGAACTTCTCCGGGAAGACCTTGAACGACAAACCTCGCGAAACCATGCTTTGTCGCCAACTGTTCAAGTGCTTGTGGCGCTACGTTTCTTCGCTTCCGGAAGCTTCCTCCAAGTGATTGGCGATACCGTGGGCCTACCAAAGTCAACCGTTTCTCGCATAATTCGTGACGTGTCTGCAGCACTGATTCAAAAGCGGAACGAGTTTATCGGTTGGCCGACCACCGCCGCTGAAATTCAACGAGCAAAGGAAGGGTTTTTCCGCAAGGGAGTGTAGTGTATTAGGCCCAGTTCCCTGCATTCCTAGCGAGGAGGGCCTGACTGTTGTGAGGAAGCACGAGTTGTGATGGCGGAATAAAGTTCAATTGAGTTTTGGTTGAATCCGATGTAATCCTCCTCCGGTATCCACCCACTCGGTCCACAACACTGGCGACGAGGATACAGAAACACCGAAGAACAAAACGGAGCGAAAATTTGCAAAGAAAATGGATGATAACGAGAGAAACCATATCAAGACGTTCGATTGTTACCGCGACCAAAACACGCTTGGGCTACGATGGAAGCGATGGCTTACAGCGTTCGAACTGTTTGCAGACGGCAAAGGCCTGATCTTAAATGAGGAAAATGCAAACAACAGGCAACGGAGACGAGCGTTATTGCTCCATATGGCGGGACCTGACGTCCAAGACATCTTTTCTACCTTCCCAGATACAGGAGATGTGAAGGACTATAAAAAAGCGATAGATGCTCTAAACGCATACTTTATCCCAAAGGTCGACACAACCTACGCCAGGCACTGTTTTAGACAGCTAACACAATCACCTGGGGAGACGATTCGACAATTTGCGACCAGACTCAGACGGGCAGCGAAAGATTGTGACTACGGAGGAGACACCGACAACCAAATCCGCGATGAAATCCTTTGCAAATGCACCAGCACTTACATAAAGCGGAAACTGCTGGAAGAAGGTCAAGGTCTTACCCTTGCTAAAGCTCTGGAAATAGCTGAAAACTGTGAGAAAGTTGACACACAGCTTGCCACAATGACCTTAGAGGGAAAAGGAGAGGACTCGGCAAGTGTCAACCGCATAGAAGGGGCAAAGAGAAGGCCTGGAAAGAAGAACCAATCACAAGGCACCCGAAACAGCAGCGAAAGGACATGTTATCGATGTGGTAGAACCGGACATGTCAGTAGAGACACAAATTGTCCAGCAAGAGGTCGTACCTGTCGTAAATGTGGACTGGAAGGGCATTTTCAAGAACAATGCAAGACAAAGCAGAGGTGTGAAGGAGAACGCAAGAAGGCCAAGTCCCACAGGGATTGCAAGGGGCGCTCTGCAAACATGGTAGGTCCCCAAGACAATGAAGACAAGCGTATGTATGCATTTGCAGTAGGCGATAAGAGGCAAGAAAAGATTGAAATCACCATCGGAGGGTGTAGGCTGGACATGATCATAGACTCTGGAGCAAGTACCAACATCATTGACAAACAAACTTGGGAGTGGCTGAAGAGGAACAAAATAAAGTGCAAGTCAGCCTGCTCAGACAGAAAACTCTATGCATATACATCTCAGACACCCCTTGATGTGATAGGGACATTTTCCTGTGAGGCCTCTGCAGGAAGGAACATTGTCAATGCTGAGTTCTGCGTGATCAATGCCAAGGGAGATCCCCTTCTAGGTAGGGACACTGCGACAGAACTTGGAGTGCTGAAGATAGGAATAGATGTCGCCGCAGTAAATACAGACTCAAGAAAGACTGGTGAGATTCTACAAGAGAAATACCCAGAGGTCTTCAGTGGCGTTGGAAAGTTGAAAAACCGGGCAGTTCAACTCCACATCGACCCGAACGTGAAGCCAGTGGCACAGCCAATACGAAGGACGCCATTTGCCCTGAGATCGAAGGTGAAGGAAAAGATTCAAGAACTCACCGACCTGGACATCATAGAGCCAGCACATGGGCCCACCACATGGGTTAATCCAGTGGTTGTTGTTCCTAAGTCAGGAGGGGACATCCGCCTCTGCATAGATATGCGCAGGGCGAATGAGGCAATACTAAGAGAGCGACATCCGATCCCGACAGTCGACGAGATATTACAGAGCATGAACGGCAGCAAGGTATTTAGCAAGCTCGACTTGAAGTGGGGCTACCATCAACTAGAGTTGATGCCAGATTCGAGGGAAATTACAACATTCGTGACACACTGTGGATTATTCCGGTATAAGAGACTGTTGTTCGGGGTCAATTCAGCCTCGGAACAATACCAGCATGAGATCCAGACAGCACTTGCCGGCATCGATGGACAAGAGAACATATCAGATGACATAATAGTCCATGGTAAGGATCAGCAGGAACACGATGAACGCTTAGAGAGGGTAATCAAGAGACTTGGTGAACGTGGACTGACCCTTAACCCAGCAAAGTGCCAGTTTGGCATGGACAAGCTAACATTCGTCGGAATGGTGCTCTCTGGCAAGGGAATCAGCTGTGCAGCGGACAAGGTTGAGGCTGTCACCAATGCAAGGGAACCTCAAAATGTTTCGGAAGTACGTAGCTTCCTAGGACTCGTGAACTACTGCGGTCGATTAATTTCTGACCTAGCAACAATTTCGGAACCCCTGAGACGTCTAACGAAAGCGGGGACAACATTTATGTTTGGAAAAGAGCAGAAGGTGGCCTTTGATGAATTGAAAAAGCGCTTATCTAGTGCTGAGACTTTGGGGTACTTTGACAAGGATGCCCCAACGCAAGTAATTGCTGATGCCAGTCCTGTTGGGCTAGGAGCCGTTTTGACACAAGTACACAGGGATGGGCCAAGAATCATCAGCTATGCAAGCCGCAGTCTGACGGAGACAGAAAGGAGGTACTCACAGACGGAGAAGGAGGCGCTCGCACTCATATGGGCTTGTGAGAAGTTCCACCCTTACATTTACGAAGTCCCATTTGAACTTGTCACAGACCACAAGCCATTGGAGGTGATTTATGGCCCCAAATCGAAACCTTGTGCACGAATGGAAAGATGGGTTCTGAGGATGCAGCCATATAAATTTCAAGTAAGGTACCAACCTGGACCAAAGAACATTGCAGACCCGCTCTCGAGGCTAGTGAACAAGAAGGAAGCTGGAAGCAAACACTCAACGCAGGCTGAAGAATATGCACGATTTGTAGCAGTATCAGCAACCCCCAATGCGATGACGACTCGCGAGGTAGAGGAGGCATCTTCCGACGATGAAGAACTCTCAGCAGTGAGGAAGTGCATCCATGGAAAGCCATGGGATCAACTAGCCTACAAGCAATACCTTCCATGCAGTGGTGAGTTGTGTGCCATTGGACAGGTAATACTGAGAGGGACAAGAATTGTCATCCCGAAGAAACTCAGGCCCAGAGTGATGTCCCTTGCACATGAAGGCCATTTGGGCATCGTCGGAACAAAGCAGAGACTGCGCAGCAAAGTGTGGTGGCCGGGAATGGAGAGAGACGCAGAAAAATACTGCAAGACCTGCTACGGATGTCAGTTGGTCAGTCGTCCCAGCCCACCAGAACCCATCAGAGTCACACCATTACCGACTGGACCGTGGAGAGATTTGGCTGTCGATTTGCTTGGACCTCTTCCCTCCGGTGAATCCATTCTGGTTGTCGTGGACTACTACAGCCGTTATTACGAGGTAGACATTCTCAAATCCACAGTTACGTCTAAGGTCATCTTGAGCCTATTTATAGGCTCAAGATGACCTTGAGCCTTGATCCAATTCTCATACCATTTTATTGAAAACAATTTGTGAAAATAAAATGCCAAGATAGCTTCAAAGACAGGCAAACAAAACAAGCATGTACGTTTATTATGTGGACGCATAAAAAAGTATATTTTGAAGAGAAACTTGTAACACAACACTGTATGCAATTATTGCTGCCTTACGTAAGGTTTAGCTGTCTGTGATCTGCTGTTTCCAAAGTATATGAAGACCTATGAAAAGTAGGGGTTTATAATAGTTTTATTGTTTTGTTACTCTTATGACTTTAACAACAGTGCATGACTTTGCTATATATTACTAAGAAAGTTGTAAGGTTTCAAGGTGCACTAAATTATGTCATGGTGAAGTGACACCACAAAGCACCAGCAAATATTAATGAAATGTTTAATACAGTAACATGTTCACATGACAAATGCATGTGCATAATAAATACTTCTTTTCTGTTGTGATGAACTGTAGTAACAAGAAGAAGGTCAAAATCAGTCTTTTATTCAATGAAGCTGCTTCTGAATCAGTTATTACATGAAAGCTGCAAACTACAAAATGTGTCAACCAAATGTGACGTGAATTTCATCTGGACATGGTCCATTGGTAGAATGGTCCACTGGTACAAAAGCTAACCTTTTTAATCAGACAACCTGATTAAATTTTTACTTGTTATTTTGTTTCAGAGTGAAGATAAACACTCATCATAAGTTATTCTTTTATGCCAATTTGGAAAAAAATACAGAACTAAACGTTGCACAAGCACCAAATAATATATAAAATACCATTGTCACTTGAACCGTGCTCACAAAACAATATGAGAGGTGATCAAACAAACTCTTCCCTTATTTCGATTTTTGCGCCGAAATAAATAAAGAACAAGCAAATGACAGAGATAAACAGGGTTCTTCTAAGGTAGCAGCTTAGGAATGTAATTAATTTCATCAAATTGACTCTGCAAAAGCTGGACTTGCAGCTCTAATTTTCTTTTTTTCAAAATTAAGTTTTCTTTCTTAAGCGAAAGACATTCGTGCTGAAGCTCCAGCACGTCGTCCTGTCTTTTTTTCTTGCTTGGCTTAACGCCAACAACCTCCACATAACCATCCTCGTTGTTGGCTACACTACAAACCCAGGCATTCTCACTGGGTGTTGCGGCCTCTGGACCTAAGAGAAGTTATAAAAATACTCACATGTCTAATTTTACAATCTTTGTTTGTAAATGACTTCATAGAAGAACTTATAACTGCTCAATTGCCACTCAGCTCAGTTACGTTCGTACACGTCAAACGAGCAATATGATTTTCGCAGAGAGCACAAAATCTTTGTCAGAGAATGTTCAGCCTCTAAAGTTTTCACACTTATCTTTTTCTCCGAAGCATCCACACTTGCCGTTCCATCAAAACATGCAGAGCTTATATTAAGAGCAACTCAAAATCTTCGCAAGGAAAACGTTATGAAAATATGGCCGACAAATGGTGAGCAATCACATGACAACTTTCGTAACAATAGCATTGTTTACATACCTGCTTCAAACCCATTCAAACCACTGAAAGCCGGTGTGTCCTCAAAAACTTCAATAATTTTTTCGCTGGACAAACTCGGGGGCTTTGGAGCTGGACCACCTCCAGTTTTCTGTGTTTCCCTCCTAAATGTGGAAAATTCTTTCTTTGCTGTACTATGTAAATTTCTCCATTTATCCTTTACTTCCGTAACCGTTCGGCCTGCCATCCCTACTGCATTTACAGCCTCGGTTATTTCTTGCCAAATTTGATTCTTCTTTTTGTTAGTAACGTTGTTTGAAAATTTCGACTGGATGACTGCAAGGTGATTTTTAACCTTTTCTGTAATTACAGAAATTTCATTCACGGAAAAATTGGGTTTTCTATTTCTTCTTTTTGATTCAACGATAACTTCACGTTCATTTTCACTTTCCGCCATTTTTCTTTTCTTTTCTCATGAGTTCACTGACAGCAGCTGCAATATTTTCCCGCATTCAGCCGCGTACGTGAAAATAACCAGTCTGACCGGTTTGTTCTGACCTTAATCAGTGGATAGTTAATCGCGGGATAAATCTGTTTTCAGGAACGCCTTTTTATCCTCCGATTAGTTATCCACAGGATAAGAATTTTAAGCGTGGATAAAGCGCTAATCGGGGGATAGTTTAATCGGCTTTTCAGGAACCGGGTCCAGATCTTAAATAATGATTAATTAGTTCATTAATCAGTTTACTTGCTATCCTTAACTAACACTTAAAATATTTAAGTCAAAAGTAAAGATACAGCAAATGCTTCTTTACTGTATCTTTAAGTTACCTTTAAGAAACATTAAATATGTCATTTCATCCTGTGATGCTGCAGCAACCAAGCGAGAACTGGCATTGGATTAAAATAAGAATTATATATTCTCCCTTCCGAGCCAAAAGTATGGAAAAATGTACGAAGCAACTAGAACATGCGTCTGGTTGAAACTAGCTGTTCAGGAAGCGAAATTACGCTTGGATTTAGCTGTAGCTTCAGGCTTGTGGTTAATGCCGAGCAATGTAATTATAAACAACGAGAGCGTGACTGGTTATCAAAACAAGCTTATGCGAGCTACTAGTGATATGACTTTTGGAGTGAGTAATTCGTTAAACACAGAGGCAAAGTCTGTTGGAATTAAGCATAGTTTGGGTAGTTAAAGGGTAAATTTACCGCATAGATCGGTTGATAGGGAGGTTAATGTAGAGCATAATGAAACGAAACCAGTTGATATTGAGGTTAGAGCTAATGCTATGCCTACCGCATATAATTCTCAGCATGAGATTAATCTTATTGCAATGACGATTGCTATGGGTGGGTTAGCTTGTTTCTATTTCGGTAATTTGATAACCAAGTAATCAAGAGAATAATCTTTCAGTAGATGACTATTTCATGTGTCACTAATTAATATACAATCGCTATTCACGTGGAGAGCAATACAATGCATACTTCTCCGACATAGACTAGTAACAGGCGAACCTGAAAGTAAATTTAATTTTTCCTCTCACACTTGCTCGTTATTAGGTCACTATAGCATGTACTGATGTCAATGCAATTTCGATAGCTTCAGGTACGTTCGTCATGCAATGTCTGTGGTGAGTTTTGTTGCTTTGCTCTTGTGTCTGGCTGGCCGATGATAATGTCAAAGCTTTCAACATGGTCAAACTGCCAACCAGAGCCTCCATTCTGAAACTGTTGGATTAATTGGAGTAACCGTTGGACCATAGTTCTTATTTCTACGTTGTATTCGAAGTAGCATGAATTTTTATCGGTCAGTCTAGTAGTAGAATTATATTTTAAGAATTTATAGGTTAAAGTAAGCTTCATTTTGATAGGTTTCGTTTAACTTTTGGTCGACATGGCCACTACTGACGACTATTTCTCGTTTTATAAGCGACTCATACCAAAGACGAACCATTTTTGATCAACAATTTCAGAGTCCCATGAATAGAATAGCCTACGATACACGACACGATAATGATTAAAGCTGACAAGCTTGTGGAGTCGTCTAGAAATAAGTAATCTATTAATCATAAAATGAATAATAATAATATATGAATAATAAGAAATTAATAATAAGATAAAAACAAAACGGATAACAACAAGTATGTATATAATATTTACAATAAAAAAAAACGATCGAATGTAAATACAGTGGAACCCCGTTAATACGGTCACCAACGGGCCAAAAAAAAGTGGCCGTATTAACGGGGTGGCCGTATTAACGGGGTTTCGTCAAATTTCATAGTTTAAGGGGGGTGATGACAAATACATTGCACAAGCACTTCCTGAAGGCCTAATCTCTTTAATAGACGATCGAAAACGTACATAAAGTTTTGAAAATCACAATGCCATCGCACAATACACAAAAGTACTTAGGCAAATTCGCAAAAGAACCACAGAACAAGAGTCAAGCTGCAAGAAAAAAAGCAAGAAATGAAAACACTTTGCCAGGATGTTGTTCTGCTTTTTGACACGCACAAGAACTTGAATAAATACTTTGTAATTTTTCTAACCGGAAGACTTTGAATACAGCTACCCTTTTTAATTTAGCTGATAAGCGGATGTTGCTGTCAGGGTACCGGGTGTGAACGTTAAAATAAGTAAATGACAGAGATCAGTGAAGTTGACACATCACATGCGTCTTGATTTTCTCAAGTGGCCGTATTAACGGGGTTAAATTATAAAGAAATATATGAGTTGGGACATTGGGAAATTGGCCGTTGGCCGTATTAACGGGAGACCGTATTAACGGGTTTTTTTTTTATAAGAAAATGTATGACCGTTTTGACGAGCCAAAAAAAAGTGGCCGTAATAATGAGGTGACCGTATTAACGGGGTGACCGTAAGGCGGGGTTCCACTGTAAAGTCAACGCTTCGATACCGGACAGATGAAGCTTAAACAATATTGAATTTAAAGTCCCTGAAATAGGTTTTTGTTCTCAATCGATGGTACAGCTCATTCTGGTTTCTATGCAAGAAACCAAGTTCATTTAAAGTAATTGTGTTCCACAAGATTGCACCACCATAAAAAAGGGAATTTTTCATATGTTTCGGATTGAATCTTGATACCAATAGCGAACCGTCTTCTCTTAAGGAATAGTTTGTGAAACGTTTATAGTAGACAGCCATGGATAGTAATTCTGGCAAGTTGCCATTGTGCGCTTTATAGAAAAGCTGAAAATATCCAATTGTAGAGTAAAAGCAGAGTAGGCCAGTAGTCACGTTCCATGATGATACCATAGCCTTAGGGAAGTTAAAGATAATTCTAGTTGCTCTACAATGTAATCGTTCGATAGAACAGAACAAATCCAGACCACCACATGCACCCTACAATATTAGACTATACTGTATAGACGGTAAGAGTGCTTAAATAAACAAGAATCGCACTGTTGCAGTCTTTTTATGTCGTAGAACATTTCACTGGCAAAATTGTACGATCGAAAAATTTCACAGTCGTAGAATAGTAGAATCTGAACAATCGGACAATCTTTCAAACTAAAACTTGTTTATACCATAAGGAGTGTTTGTTCGAATCGTAAAATAGCATACCCAGTGGAAGAATAGTAGAATCGGAAAAATCGGAAGAATCGTACAACTGAATCGGAGACTTCAATCCTAATTAACATTCGCAGCCATTTCGAGTGCTAAGTCGCGGAATAGTTCCCCTAAATCGGTTATACTAGTTTCTTGGCTTGGCCTCGTGAGACTTTTGATCGTTTCCGTATATTTTTTGTTTGCTATGCCTTCAATATTGCACACTTCTCTAACAATGCAAAGGACGTTTACGCTGCTTTCCTGAATGCATCGTTCCATCGGTTCCATCTCGCACTGAAATTTGTGGTAATTTCGATAATCTCCGAAATTGTTTATTATGATGAGCATCATACTTGGCATGTTGCAGTTTGCTCCTCTATTCCTAGAAACCTGGTCCTCGATCCAACAGTGAGGATAGATGTGGTCATACTTTGCCCAATAATGCCTGGCATCTTGTAGCTCAGACGCTAGAACAAACTTCTCACCATGAAGTATACTGAATTCCAAGTTTTTCTTATTTCGTCTCTTTGTATTAGTCCCAAGTTGAGGCCATAAGCCCTTTCGTGTTTGTACGGGTTCTAGCATAATTATTCTGACAACGGCTGAAGCCGTTCGTCCAAAAGCAACAGCGGGATTTTTTGTGGCGCCTCCAAATCTCCTTCGATCGTCATCACTTTGGATGGAATCACTAAGAAACAGTAGTATAGCCGGAATGAATTAAATACCACCTTCCCGGAACCCATTTTTCAGGGGGTGGGGATCCTGCTTAGTGTTCCAAGTTCGAGGGCAGGAGTGTTTTGACCAAAATGAATCAAATACCACCTTGCCCGGAACCCATTTTTTAGGGGCTGGGTTAGAGGGCACGGGGTTTATTGTTACCAAACCACTCTCCCTCAAACTAGGAACCCAGGTCAGGCCCCCACCCCCTGAAAAATGGGTTCCGGGGAGGTTGTATTTAATTCATTCCGGCTATACTACTTGGGGCCCGAGGGAACACCCAATTAGAGAGTGGCGCGCCATAGGTATCAGACGTACCGCTGTCTTCCCAATTAGAGAGTGGCACGCTATAGGTATCAGACGTACCGCTCTCTTTCCAATTAGAGAGTGGCACACAAAAGGTATTTCCAATTAGAGAAGACTTATTTCGCTATTTATATAAACATGCTTACTGTTAAAGCATTACGCTCTTTAGCACGAAGCTACGGGCTGCCCGGGCGCTCGAAGTTCAAGAGAAAAGCTGACCTCCTACGAGAGATCGGGGAGGCTCGCGCCGCGGAGTGGGTCAAACGACTCCGACGAGCGCAACAGACGGGAAGATTCCCTGCTGTCAGAGGGAATATAGAGAACCCCCACAAGAAGTGGCAGCGGGCTCGTGAACTCCGCCAACTCGCAGGAGAGGTTGACACCGCTCTCCTCGCGGAGGCTAACCGAAAGAGGACTACTCCCACAAAGAGGCTAGAGGCCCTCCGAAGGATTGGAAAACGACGATTTCCTTGGAGGAATGAGCCCCCAGCACGCTCTATCGTCGAGAAGGCGCACGTATACTTGAAGAATTAGATGGGGAAAGAGAGGGTGAGGAGGGTGGTCGGCGCTTCTGGAAATGGTCTTTCTATCGAGGTGTGGATGGTCCTCTCGTGGACCGGATCATGGATAAGTTGAAAGAGCGGGTCGAGTCTAGCTTCTATCTCCGTTACAGCTACACCTATCGACTCAAGAATCTCGAAGCAGGTGAAATTATCCTATTTCGCAAAACCGCAAAAGGCAGTCCTTGGATCCAGCAACTCGAGACGCAAGCTAGAGACTGGCTGAAGGTGGAAGACGAGAAGCGCTTAAGCATCAACCAAATCGAGCGCCCGAGCACAAAGTGGGTCTTCATCCGTTTTATCTCCGTTGAGGTTAAGGTCGTAGTAGATCGCCATCCTCTGTTGGGTACAGGTCCACTACCAGATTGGTTGAGGAGAAGGCGGGGGATGTACTCCTTGGACATATACAGAGATAACCTCTGCCTCTTTCGCTGTATCGCGGTCCATCGAGGCGCGCGCGCGGATCGCTGCACTATCCAAGCCCGGGCTCTTGCTACAGAGTTATTCAAAACGCCAGACATCCGGGGTACATCTCTGGATGACCTGCGGAAAGTAGAGGCTCACTTCAAAGTCGGGATCCGGTATATGAACCAATAGCGGACGGAGGATGGCTGCTTCGGAGGCAACCAGCTCACTATGAAAAAGTAGGAACTACACCGATCGGTGTCTATGAGGGGCACGCGTTTCTCATTCGCGACATCAAGAAACTCGCGCATGAGTTCGTGTGTGGGGAGTACAATGCCCGTTTCATACAGTCCAACAACCTCTATCGCCACGCCGACCGTTGCACCCAAGGCAAGACGAAAGTTGTCTGCAGTGGAGAGAAAGTGGAAGCTCCACCGTCGGCCTATGAGAAGGCCTTCTACCCACAAAAACGGGATAGCATCCAAGCAGTACAGTGGCTCGAGCATGAAGCACGCACCAGAGGCATACACATCAATCACCAGCTTTGCGGCCATGGAGGTGAGCAAATGATAGAAGGTAGTCCCGTAGACGGTTATGATCCCGTGACAAAGACTGTATTCCAATTCAATGGGTGCCTCTGGGATGGGTGCAAAATCTGTTTCCCAACGGTGGAGCAACGCCGGGAGACACTTCGTAATCTCACCAAGAAAAAGGGCAGCCCTGTCACACGTGAAATGGCATACCAAAAGACGCTCGAGCGTGAAGCTAAGATCCGCGCTGCTGGGTATCGGCTTGTAGTCAGGTGGCAGCACGAGTCTAAACCTTGGAGCAAAGACCGCATCCCTGATCCAAAGACGGTAACCTATCCACACGCGATCGTGTACGATTTCGAGAGTTACCTCGACAAGACCCGTAACAGTCACCCTACAAAAGATCTGACACTAGAGGGGGACCATGTTCCTATCTCCGTCTCGCTTAGTGACACCCTCGACCCTGTCCCTGAGCATCTATGTAATCGAGACCCGAAGTTGCTCATCGAAGAGTTAATGAAGGCGCTTCAACGGCGAGCCGCCCGGATACGAGAAGACATCCGCCGCCAGTTCCTACCCGACAGCATCGAGTTCTTGGCAAAAAAGCATCGGCTAGCGATCGAAGAGTGGTGCGACCAAGTCCCCGTGCTCGGGTTCAATTCGGGGAAGTAGGATCTCAACCTTATCCGGAACCACTTCGTCGGGAAACTCTGCAAGACGTCTGACACGTTGATCAAAGTTGGGTGTAAGGCGAACCAGATAATGTTCATCACGACTCCCGACTTCAAATTCTTGGATGTTATCAACTACATCGGCCCCGGTAAGAGCTACGATGATTGGGTGAAAGCGTATGGACGCACCCACACGAAGTCCTGGTTTCCCTACGAGTGGTTCGACAGCCCAGAGAAGCTCGACTTCCCCGGCCTACCAGATTACCCCAAATGGTATTGGAAGTTAAAAGCCTCCTTCCCCCTAAAACTGACGGAATATCACGCGTGCCAGAAGCTATTCCAAGAAAAGAGGATGAAGACCTTCGCGGACTGGCTCCGCTACTATAACAACCTCGACGTGGGTCCTTTCGTCAAAGCGCTGAAAAAGATGCGCGACTTCTACACCGCGTACGGAATCGACATCTTTAAAGACGCGGTAAGCCTACCCGGTGTGTCGATGCGGTTCGTCTTGAGAGGGACACTGAAAGGCCCCAATGCGCCCAGGCTGTACGCTCCCGGAAATGAGGCTTACGACATGCTCAAAGAGAACATCACGGGTGGGTCCTCGATCGTATTCACGCGGTACCATGAAGCGGGAGTGACGCGGATCCATTCCCATCAGTACACGGAGGCTCGTCCCTGTAAACGCATCCTCGGCTATGACGCAAACGCGCTTTATCTCTCCACCATGGCAGCTCCGATGCCCTGCGGGGAGGGAAGGGTGACCGAATGGGGGGATGTCGACGAATTCATGACGGCTCTCCACGAAGAAAGGTGGTTCGGGTTCGCCGAGGTCGACATCGAGGTACCCGAACGCCTCTGGCCGAAGTTCGAAGAAATGGCCCCGCTCTTCTACAGCAAGGAGGTTCCCGAGTCGGATGTCCCCCAAGAGATGCTTGACTATCTCGAGCGCACAGGACGAACCCGCACCAAAGGGGAGAAAAAGCTTGTAGGAGCGCTTTTCGCGAAGAAGATTCTGTTGTACGCTCCGCTGCTCCGCTGGTACAACGCCCACGGGCTTGTGATAACCGCTGTTCATCGCACCATCGACTACAAAACCCAGAAGATCTTCGGATGGTTCGTCGAGCAAGTCACGGAGGCACGCCGGCAAGGTGATGTGGCAAAAGAGAAAGCCCTCCTAGCCGACCTCTTCAAACTGCTAGGCAACAGCTGCAACGGGAAATTTATCGAAGCGCTGGAGTGTCAGACGGAGGTTTCCTACACGACCAACGACGCGGCGGTCGATCATGCTCTCCGCTCAGCATGGTTCGAGGACCTAAACGAAATCGGTGAAGCCTATGAGCTACACAAGAGGAAGCAGAAGATCGAAATCAACCGCCCTTTCCAAGTCGGCATCTCTGTGTATCAACTCGCCAAGCTCAGGATGCTCGAATTCTACTACGATTTCCTGGATTACTTCGTAGACCGAAGATCCTTCGAGTTGATCCAAATCGATACGGACAGCCTGTACATGGGAATCACAGGGGACAGCTTAGAGGAAGTCGTCCATCCCGAGCTCTGCGAAGAATTCGAAGCCTGCAAAAAGGAATGGCTGGCGTGGGATAAATGGAGCGGGCGCCCACCAGGCCTATTCAAGCTCGAGTTCAAGGGCGCCCGGGCGATCGCTCTCTGCAGCAAGGCGTACTATGTCGACAATGAGAAGAAACGGAAACACTCGGCGAAGGGGATGTCCAAAGTCCACAACGACTTGACCTGGGGCCGCTACAAAGCAACCCTCGATGGAGCACTCGACCGGGCAGAAAACGGGGCTTCCGAATGGTCAACGGTATCATGGCAACGTACCAACAGGAGAAACTAGGGTTGAGCGCGTATTATGACAAGAGACGGGTGCTACCCGACGAGATTCACACCGAGCCCTTAGAGTACGCCTCCAGGGGGTAGTTCGGTATTCCATGGCACCACCTGCAGCTCCTCGCGGACGAAGCCTCGTTCGGGGCCGCCTATGAGATAGTAGACCACAGGTTCGCTGGGCCGAATGACAGCGCGCGCTTGTTCATACACATCGAGACTCCAAACTGGGTCTGTTGCGCGCCTTCGCCCACCCTCCTGTTCACCTGGCTGGTATAAATATCGTAAGTCGGCGTCAGAGGAAAGTCTCTCCTCATTCAAACCAATTGCTCTCCCAGGAACAACAGAGGAGGGCTTCTGTGTCACCGATTTGGCTTCGATGGCACCCTGCGGCTTTTTGCCAATGAGACGTGTTGGTTCGTTGTTCAAAGCCGCGACAACCGCAGGCAGCCGAACCACCCACTCAACCGATCTTTCACCTTCGGGAAGAAGCATCTCCTGAGCGTACTGATACCCGAACAACCGCTCGGCCAGAGTCCTGTTGAACCTCTCCACGATCGCTTGGTCTCGGTGGATATCCACGCGTCCGCGCCGGACTTCGGTATTGTGTTTAGCGAGTAGCGGTGTAACAGCGCCCATGAACTCTTTTCCTGGGTCTACCTGAAGTAGCTTGGGCCACGTGAGAGGGCTTCGATTGTAGATGCGCTCGAAAGCCCCCACGACTTCTCTCGCTTCCTTTGAAGCCAAAGGCTCAGCCTCCTTGTAGCGCGAGGCAACATCGACAACAGCGAGCGCATACTTGTAAAGCTTCTGTCCACGCCCAGGTCGGTCATGGGGTAGAAATAGAAGATCGGCCTGATGAACCTCGTTCGGTGTTGAGACATTGAACCCCGGCCTTGGTATGTGTTGCGGGGGCGGCAGGTAGATCTGCCACACCTGGACGGCATCTTCAGAGGAGCCAGCTGCGGTCGCCAGCTTCTTTATCGCGGCGTGCCCCTTCCAATACCCCTGGGGGCTGTAGTAGATGTCAGACAGCTTCTTTTCCATTTCTATAGCAATACCGCGGAAAAAAAAGCTCTCGCATGAGTCCCAGTTTCACAACCATCGGCTAGCAGCATACCCAATGGCGAGCATCCCACCACCTACATAGGCTAGTTCACCAGTTCGCTGGGCACTCGAAGGGCGGTTATAGTCGCTCTATTGTGGCGCGTCGTGGTCATCAGCCCCTGTGGGACGAGGATGGGTTTGGGCGTAAAGGTCGAGGGCGCGGTTCGTTGCAGCTGTGTCTTGGTCAGCGCGATTGCGCAGGCGTTCCTGCTCTGCTTCCCAATCCGCCAGCTTCTCGCGGCGTTTTTGAAATGCGGCCCAGTCAGCCTGGTACTTCTCCAAGGCTTTGTCGTGGCGCTTCCGCTCAGCCCCCATTGCATCGGGACCCTTCCCAGATACTGCCCGAGCGAGATACGACCCACCTACAAAGGCCGTAGCATTGAGGATAGCCCCACCCAACATCAGCGCTATTGTGGCCATATATTCTTATCGACTAAGTATTGCTTGGCTTTACGTAGTTTTCAATAGATGCGGAAGGATCCGAGGTCATAGGTGTCTTAAAAACTTTTTTCCCCACCCAACCAATACCCGCAGCAATGCCTGTCAGAGTTGCTGCTTCGACCACAGTGTTTACAAGTTTGTTGTCCATCAAGAGTCTATACTATACAAAATCTATTCCATAATTACACGAGGACGCACAGGCTCGGTCGGCGGACGTTGTGGCTGCGCAGTCTCGGTCAGCGGCGTCGTGTGCTTGAGATACAGACTATACAGGCTGATCATAAAGCTCCCTGCGGCAAGCAGGAGGCCCCAGTTCCAACCACTCGCGGCTAATGTGGTGTCGTCGCGGGCCTGCTCTCTAGCCAGGGCCTCACGAGCTGCTTTGTTCCTAGTCGCGAGGGCCCGGCCAACTGCGACCTTCTTAGGATCCTTCTGCTTAGTCACCTCCGCAGGTGGCGGCGGTGTAATACGATCTTCGTCCATCAGGGGAGCTATATAATACAAACAACAAAAATTGCTAGCGAGTCCCTAGCAAGTGTCTGCAACGTCGTCCACAGGCGCGCTTGCGTCTTCTGTGTGGCTACCTACATGTGCCATTGCAGCCACTAGCGCCACCAACCGACCTCCGTTGACAGCGATCCAGCCCGCTCCATAGCTCAACTCACGTCGGATCAGAGCATCCTGCTGGAGGTCTGTTAATAGCGCCTGTTCATCATCCAGCCTTATCCCTACTGCTCCCAACACACGTGACACCACCTTGCACGCGACCTTTAAAAATCCGCTGGAGAGACTGTGCTCGACCTGCTTTCCAAGGGTCACCTGGTATCGAAGATGGAGCGAAGCAACCTCCTTGCTCGAGAGCCTGTTGACGTCCCCCAGCGACAGCTCCTCCCCCAACTACTTCTTGGTGTTGCCCGCGGCCGCCAGAATAGCCAATGCCTCCCGTCCCTCTTTATCGTCGCTCTCGTTGGTGATACCTTCCTCGCGGAGAATTTCATCCAGTACTTTGTCCGCCATGACTATATATTAGCCGAAACAATTTTGCTGGGGGCTGGGATTTCCAACACGATATCGAATGGATGGCGGAGACGGAAGCAAAGTCTGGCGTACGGATGCTCCTTGAGCGCTGATAGCATTTGTTGGCGCTCCTCCTTCGAATGCCCCATCCCGTAGTTCTCCCAAAGCATTTTCCCATGGAGCTTGCTAGGGCTGTAAAACGTGATCGTCGTTGTCACATTCTCCCTAAACGCCTTTGCCACGCTCGTGTACTGTTGGGTAAGGAGCCATATTGAAATATTCTTATGCCTACCAGAGAAAGCCAGCTCGATCACAGCGCTGCGTTGTCTTTTTACCTGGCCACGACCTTCGAAGACCGCGGTGCACAGCCGAAGGTACTTCTCAATTTCACCGCCTGAGTTCCCCGGCGCCAGGGCTACGAAGCCGGGGTCCTTATGGCCAAATCCCCGATATGTTTTGTTCTGAGCGTATGTCGGGCAAATCAAGCAAACGACGTCAAACTTCCAACGAAAAGGTCCGCGGAGAGCATCGACGACCAGTCTAGACTTCCCGGAAGCCGTTGGACCGACGATAAGCAGGTGGCCAGGTATCAAATCGGTGAGAAAGTCCATCTCCTATATAGGGGAACGATTAATAGTAGGCGACTAGGCTACCAAGGTCGAATGCTGCGTCGCCTAAGAGGAAGACATGGCAGTTGCTATGACATGAGCCGCCAGTCTTTCGATAGATCCGGAACTGAAGGTTCTTTCCCGGACCGAGGGCTGTGCGCAGATCGATGAAGATCCCGTATTTGCTCTTGAAGAACCCCGTAGGCCGAACCACAGGGCTGTGGTGCACCAACCATTCTGCACCGGCTCGCGCGGTCTCCCAAATGTCTGTGGGGAGCATGCCGCTGGGGTACAGCTTTTTGGGGACACCGTTTAGGTCGAACTCAACTTTTGTCACGCCCGGGTTCGGGAAGGCTTCGCTGTCTCGTGCTCCCATGGCCTACGGGTCGGCGAACAGGAACAGAACACCGACAAAGCTTTTGAGTTGCACGGGGATAATGTCCGTGAGAATTGACGTGGTGGCCTTCGCGAACGTCAGCACTTTGTGGTGCGAGATGTGGTTGTAAAGAACTAAGCTCGGGACGTGCTGGGCGTGAGTTGACGACTCATTCACCTGATACACTAATTCGATGTTTTTGAGGGTGTAGGTGCCAACCTTGTTCGGATCCGAGCTTTTGATGACATCTTCAGGGGCGGGGAGTGTGAGCTCCACCCAAATCGGCGGAAGACTCGCTGTATGGAGAGTACCGTGTATGCAAAGGAGCTCAAGATCGAGTGGGAGCCGATACTTTGGGAAGGCCACGGCAATCGCCAGGTCCCCCACCACATCACCTTTGTCTCCGGCCCCTGAGCGGATCTTATTGATCCCGGTTGTCGTGATCCCTTGCTCGATGCGTTTAGCACGCTCTTCGGTGGGCAGCCATAGGTCGGAGAAAGCTCCAACCAGGTCGGCCCGCTCCAGGTCCTCTAGGGTTTTATCGCCCATCTTGAAGACCCGTCTCCGAATCAAGCAGCGCCCAAGGTTGTCGACGAGGTGGTTGTTGGGGTGCTTTGACGCTCCGCCTAGTTCTACCTCGGCCACAAGGGCAAGGGTGTCTGGGACTAGGACAGTGTCGTCTGGAAGCCTGGGAATGTCAACGTAAAGGGTCTCTTTGGGGTTCACCGAGCTCGGGTTAAGGGTAAGGCGGTGGGTTACGCGTTTTTCTTTTGCGACCATGAGAGTGCGCGGCTCCTCCCTTGGGTCAAGCTTCTTGGAGATGTACGCCATTTTTTTTTACCTTGAATTATGTATAGGCAGAAACAAAAATGGATATCAACCCTGATGAGATGACACCTTTGTTACCCCACGACGACGATCGTGACCCTGATGAGCCTAGTGACCCATTCCCGGTCCCCACGGTGCCTGGTGGCGATGAAGGTGGAGAGCAAATCGGGCTGTATGACTTAAGACCGCGAGGGGCACGACCGCGTGAGCCTGGAACAACAGCAGAAACGTGGACGTCGATTAACCCTGTTACTGGGAGGTTAATCGATACAAGATTGCTGGAGAGAGGTGAAGATCAAGTTTCCCCGCGTTGGCGGAGTCGAGATCGGACAAGGGGAGGATGAACGTACTATGGTCTGTACGTGGGAGGGAGAAAACACTAGGTGGTGACCACTGTACAACAACGGTGGTGCTTTAACTAAGAACTTCCCTAACGAATTGAAAGAAGGTCTAGGGCCATCCGCGGAACAGATCTTGGAAGGGAATAACGCCAACCCAACACTCAGGAGCTCGAGCAGCAAAACCGACAGGACGAGGAGATAAGAGACGCTCCCGATACTTCACCGGAAGATAGGCCTGCCGCGGAGACGCGGATTGCGCCTCACAATGAGGAGATTGAGGAACTCGAGCGGCAAAGCGAAGCCGTTGAGCAGCGAATGACTCTGCGGGACCGCGTAAAGGCCATTTTCAACAAGTACGGCTTCACTGTCCTGGGGGTTCTCGTAGCGGCTGGGACTGTCATTGGAGTGATCATGGGGGCTTTACAGCGGGGGCTCGCCAGCGTAGCGTGGGGGCTAGGCCGGGGGCTGAAGACCATCGGAAAAAAGATCGGGGACCTCCTCCCCGTTCCTCTTCCGCACGGCTGGAGAAGTTGTTGGTTTCTTAGCCAAAAACGCCTGGCTCCTCATCGTAGCCGTGGTAGTGTTTCTCGTTGAGTTCTATAAGAAGTTTACCTAAACAACCACCAAGTCGCACCTGCGGCCACAACAGTGACTGTAGCTAGATTTCGCTCATGCGCGGTCCGCGGAACGGGGGCTTTTGTTTTTGGTGCCACAGGGGCAACAAGGGCTTTTGTTTTCGGTGCAACGGGTGTGCGTTTATGTGTCCGCTCGTTCACATGAGTGATGGTCGTTTCCTTCCAGAAGTCTCGGACTCCTGCTTTGAAAGCGATTTTGGGGTCAACAAAGATCTGGAGCTCTCGAAGCAGCGGTGCGATATCAGAGAAAGTTTCGGAGAACGGAAAGGCAGGCACGGGGTATTTTCCGGTGCGGAGAAGGAAGGCATCAGGAAAACCGCTAATTTCTTGTAAGGCCTTTATAACACCCCATAGATCTATTTCGTGAGATTGATCCATTGTATATATAGGCGGATAAATAAAATGTCCCTCAGCAGAGCGGCAAGCGAGGGTGTGAATGAACTTCGGCCTCCGGTCGGTGGTGAGCTCTCGAGTGTCGCGGCTCGAGCCGTGAAGATCCCCGAAGTAACGCTCACAATACTTACAACGATGAATATATATCACTTCGCGCTCAACTCATTACAACTGTCCCGCCTTCGTGAAGGAACCGCCGATTTAGCCACGATCAAGAAAGCGCAAGGGCCCGTTCTGGTCTCCATTCCAAAGAGCGAGTACAACCTCCACTGTCTCCAGCAGGCTATTATCTCAGGGCATGGAAAGGAATTCCCCGCTGGCACTTGTGAACTTCGGGTAACCGCTACTGGGGTGTATTTCTTTTTGATAGTACAGGTAATCCTAGACAGAAAGCTAGCCGACCTGTTCGGGATATCCGAAGTCCCGAGCAATATGATTCCCACTTCTGTACAATGGGGGCCGCCCTCTGTTTCAGTCTACTGCGATTTGGTGGACCCTATGAGATCGTATGAGGGGGGCGAGCCCTCCTATCTGCTAGCAAAGGTCGAGCCCCTGAAGCTTCAAGGCCCTTCTGTTTGGAATTTGCGGCCCTTATATCTCCCCCTTAACCCTACAAAAAGAAGCCTCTTCCGAGTTTGGACGGTGCCGATGACCAAGGTAGAGGTTTTGTTCGAGCTAATTATATAGACCATGGAATCTGATTGTTTATACCCAAAAGTCCCCACCGCACCCAACGACGATGAGGGGCAGTCGTTTCGGCTTCAAAAGATTTGTGACATTCAGACCACCCTTAACAGTATCGCACACTATGAGGGCGTTCGGAAAAATATACCCGCTCTCGGGCAATTCTAAACGGGGTAGCTTTGGCGTCTGGAAGTCTGAGCGTTATACTCTCGGCTTCGGGCCTAGCTGCCTCTTTGACTGGCCTTGGTATTGTCGTCGGGGTTCCGTTAGGTGCTATTGGAGGCATCTTCGGAATCGTATCAGCCTCGATGGCCGGGGTCGGCAAACGGATCGCTGGAAAGATCTCCAAGCATGAGCAATAAGTCGCGGTTGGGGAGGCGAAGTTGAGTACCATCAATAACCTTATCTCGAAAGCCTTGAAGGATAACCAGATCAGCGCTACAGAGTTTCAACTCATTCTAACCGAGGTTAAAAAATATGAAACACTCAAGCGTGGAATTAGGCAGAAAGCTTTGTCAAAAAACAAGGTCCTCGATATGGCAAAGCTACGGACCGAGATTTGCAGCGAATTGGTCGCAGAGATGCGCGAAAAACTCGCTTGAGTCTAACGATCGAGCGTGGAGGTTTTTATTTACACGTTGAACGATGACTCATCCGTCTGTGTGGCCCGCGAAGTTTTTAGGGTCATCCATTCCTTCAGCTTAGACCATAGGACCTCGTATTTTGGAGAAGAGTCGTCTCGTGGATATTTGAGATGTCGCACATGGCAGCTCTTTGGGGATCCCCTCGGAGCTCGAAGATCACTTTAAGCAGCCATATCAGCTTGGGAAGCCGTCGGCGATCTGAGACAAGCACCATGCCGTACTCGATGCTATTGATCAAGCGTATTATCGCTTCTCTGTCGAGTAAATCAAGGCTGAACTTTTTCAGCAGCAACTTTTTCAATGACATCCTTGTATTTTTTTTTTGATCTAGTGGGCTTCATTTCTTATCTACATCGCCTACTACTACTAGGGTAAGAGACCTAAGTAGTATGTAAAGCAGGATTTATAACCACACTTTTGATCCAGCTCCCTATATAATAGTGCAGATATTTTCTCGATGGCTTTTAAAAGTTTTAACCTTTAGTTTCGTTTTCGTTGCTAGCCTCAGTGCAGAGCTATTGCTAGGTCTAGGGTGAGAGGGAATTTTCCATATCTGTCCCACTCCCATAAGATTCACTTGATATTTCAGGTTATCACTCATGCTTGATAGGGAGCAAGATGTGTCTGATACCTATAGCGTGCCACTCTCTAATTGGGAAGACAGCGGTACGTCTGATACCTATAGCGCGCCACTCTCTAATTGGGTGTTCCCTCGGGCCCCAAGTAGTATAGCCGGAATGAATTAAATACAACCTCCCCGGAACCCATTTTTCAGGGGGTGGGGGCCTGACTTGGGTTCCTAGTTTGAGGGAGAGTGGTTTGGTAACAATAAACCCCGTGCCCTCTAACCCAGCCCCTAAAAAATGGGTTCCGGGCAAGGTGGTATTTGATTCATTTTGGTCAAAACACTCCTGCCCTCGAACTTGGAACACTAAGCAGGATCCCCACCCCCTGAAAAATGGGTTCCGGGGAGGTGGTATTTAAATCATTCCGGCTATACTACTGAAACGCCCTTTGTACATGTGTTTCTGCAAGTCTACCTTGTTCGCGAAGTTCCTTGATTGCTCAAAGGACAAAGTCAAACGTTAAGTCGGTCTGAACGAAGATATGATCAGGAATCGCTGCATGTGCCATAGTTTTCACTTCGCGTGGAAGATTATCTAGCCTGTTTCAGTGTGTTCTAAAGTACAAATACTGTTTATTAGGGGCTTCAATCCCCCCCCCCCCCAAATACTTTGGTAGCTTTCTAGGGCTTGGAACACTTCGAATAGCTTGCTCGCACCATGTGCTTTGTGTTGTTAACAAAGTTAAGTGTTTTCTAATATTCAAATAAATTGTTGAGAGTTTTTTCACAGGCCGTCAGTTAACTTGGTGAGGGGCAAGCTAGGCGTTAGCCGAGCAAAAAGAGGGTGTAGAATATCGAGAGGGCATAGGCAACGGAATAGTGTCACGTCACAATCGGCGTGACCGGAAGCTACGAAGGGCCGTGGAGAGTTTTATTTAATCATGAACTGAAGCTAAAACTGCATGTAGCACAGTCAACTCTCTCTTAACGACCACTTCATTAAGTGACCACTTAAGTGACCACTTTGTAAGTAACCATTTTGCTTTCAGTCAAACACTGCTTCAAAACCTCTCTTTGAAGCGACCACTTCTCAAATTTCTTAAGCGACCGAAACCACTTTCGAGGCCTGAAATGTGACAAATCCTTTTGTTTTGTCTTTCCTGTAAATGACAACTCTAGCGCCTTGTGTTACTGAGATGTCGCAAAGTTCACTTTTTTAGAGGGGGGTTAATAGGGGTATGTAAAGGAGAAGTAGGGTCGAAAATGGCACATTGTTTTCTTTTAGGAAACGGAAAGTTTACACATGGATAGATCAATGTCCAGAATTTCAGTCTTCAAAGTGCTTTCAAACCGTCTGAAACTCCTGTCTAAACTCGCACTAAAATCGACACAGAAAGCCTCCATCTTGGAGTAACGTATTACCCTAACAATGTGTACGTGACGTCAAGGAGCTCTGACCGTGATTGCCGATAGAAATGGCGGCTGTGGTGTCTTAGTATTGCTTTGAGCCAGAAGGTGCTGCAGATGAGAATGAGGCGTCTGATCACGACAACGATGAGTCTGAAAGACTCAGTAATTCTAACTGGTGTATTTACGGATGTTATGAGTTAAAGAGAGACTGTAAGAGAGTGTATGTGCTGTCTCGAAGAGCAGGAATCGAAAAACAAGTTTACGGACGGTATTCCTTTAAATGAGCTTTTAAATTTGTTGCTCTTAATAACAATAATAATAATAATAATAATAATAATAATAATAATAACTTTTTTTATCCTGGTAAAATACCGCTCAGTCGATCAAGATATAGATTGACTGGTAATCGGTGACCAGTATAAAAAGCATGAAAAAACGTCAATGAAGAATTACAGGAATAGAATTTACAAATTACAAATCTAAAAAGTATAAATTATATACAAAAAATTTAAAATTACATTGTACAAGTGTGATTTGCACTATCCATGTTTATTAGGTAAGTGAATGTTTTGCCTTTAAATTGTGCAAGTGTTGTGAGCTCGCGAATCTCTCTTGGCAGTTTGTTCCAGGCACTCGCAGCCGAAAACTGTCCACATTTGGTCTTAACTTGTGGTAGATCTAATAATGTTGGATCTCTAAAGGATCGACAATGTTTCTGTGATCGTTTCATTAAGTAACCTGTCAACTGCTTAGGGCAGTTAATGTTGTTAATTATCTTGTAAACATATTGCAGCTTGATGAAAAAGCCTCTACTGTGAAGTGATAATAGCTGTAATTTAGCACGCATCTCCTGAGTGCATGTCTTACGGTCAGCATGCAATATTATTCGCATTGCTTGGTTTTGCAGGCGCTCTAAACGTTGGGCGTTCTCTTTGCTGCATTCGCCCCATACAACACAACCATAGTCTAATAAAGGTAGCACAGTCTGCTTGTAGATTCTGAGCAAAATATTGCGACTAAGAAAAGATGAAATTCTGTTCAGCAGTTTTAGTTTAGGGTAAACCCTAGATTGTATATAGGCTACATGTTTGCTCCAGGTCAGAAAATGATCGAGATAAATTCCTAAGTACTTAAAGTGGTCTGACTGTTTTATTGGTTTTCCATTGGGGATAATCTGTAACGCTCGGGTGTTTTTAACAGCGTGCTTTGATCCAATCAACATAGCCTCGCATTTCTTATGATTTCTGATTAAACCATTCTGATTCCACCATGTTGCAGTGCTTTTTAGATCTTTGTTGACACGTTTTTCAGCTGCACTAACATCTTTTGCGCTGGCATGGATTTCCGTGTCGTCGGCGTATAGTACTACTTCGCTATCCGTGCAAGTGACGGTGACACCAGTAGGTGCATGGAACAAGGCATGAGCTTTCGACTTTTTGAGATTTAGGCTAGGTCGAAAAGTGCTGTAAGGAATCAAGCCTTTACTTGTCATATCTCTTCTTAGTTTTATTTTATTTACAATATGCAAGCAAAGTATCATAGACCAACATTTTAGGCGATTTATGGCGATAGATTTTATGAAACGTGCCCTTTAATCGAAGATTGTTTGGACACTAATGTCAACCTGTTTTGTTGCTTCACGTACGAAAACAGGGATGCATTGTATTGCAAATTAATCACGAAGAGTTTATCCGATAAGAGTAATGCTACCATGCAGCCCTGGAACAAATGAAATGTTACAAAAATGACGAAATGCTAAGTCCACCTCTGTGATTGATGGTTATTTGACGGAATGCTAAGTCCACCTCTGTGATTGATGGTTATTTGATGCCTGTGTAGTTGCATCAGCTCCTAGAAGTTCTCTTTGAGTGGCACAAGAAGGAATAGTTTTTCTTCGTTTCCTTCCCAGTCTATGGCAGATCCACTACGCATTGTCTGTATGATACGCAGCAATAGTTTCTGAAATGTACACAATAATCACTAATCGTTCCGATTGTTATTCATGCTGATGCAATTTTATGGTATTCTAATAGATCAGCACCTTTAATCTGTATCACCTGACAAATAAATGTTGAGTGACAATATATTAGAAGAGGTTTAAAAGTTATAAAAGGGTAAGTTAAATTGAGGTTACGTTTATCACCTCTAGGAATAAACGATTGTTTGTGCCTATTAGTACGTGATACAGGTATTGTGAAGTGCATTGAGTTCGTCTTACAAGATCTTAGGTTAAAGCCGTGATCCACTGCCTTGTCTATAAAACGTTTGCAAGGATGCGCTTCAGATTCTACGATACGTTTAAATTCTTTCCTCGTCAATTTCTGACGCCTAGTCGCAAGTGACTCAGCAGTGTCCCTAGGGAGTCCTATCACGCTTAGACATCTATTCTGCACTCTTTGTAGATCTTCATCAAGGTAGATCGGCAGCCCTCCCCAGACTGGCGAAGCATATTCTAACACAGGTCTAATCTTAGTGATTTAAGTCGTTAGATCAATGTTCCTGGGGTGATGGGCTTTTCTGCAGACCCTAATATATTGGATCCGTTTACACGCTTTGCTGAAAATATTTGAAACATGTGTATTCCACTTGAGATCGTTCTGTACATACACACCCAGCAGTTTAAACACTGTAACCCTCTCCAGTTCGGAAGGCCCGATACAAATAGGAGGCAGAATTGGACAGTACTTTTTGAAGGTGATCCACATATCTTTGGTCTTCTTAGCATTCAGCTCCATTTTATTCTGCAAAGCCCATCTCTCGAGATGAGCCACAGCATCCTGCATTTGACTGACAGAGTCTTTAGAGACTAGTTCATGTAGAGGGCAGTCATCAGCGTACTTGCAAGTGGATATAGGTGTCCCCCAGGGGATGCAATCCTCAATAACGTTGACATGCAAATTAAAAAGTGAAGGAGAGATGACACCGCCCTGAGGCACACCAGCAATCACCTCACCATGTCTGGAAAGGACTCCCGGGAGCTTAACCTGCTGCGTTCTGCCTGATAAATAGCTTTGTGCCCATTTCCAAAAGCTCTTGGTGATGCACATGCCGGCGAGTTTTGTAATCAGAACACCATGATAAACTAGATCAAAGGCTTTTCGGAAGTGCACAAAGACCACATGCACTCCATTATATGGACTACCAGAATCTGTAGCGTTATACCAGTCTTGTGTGATGCTGGCAAGCGCAGTCACAGTATATCTATCTTCCCTAATGGCGTGTTGGGAAGCATTAACACTTATATCCTTTTGGTTAAGCTTAAGCTGAATCCTCTCCAACACCTTGGCAACTTGTGGCAAAACTGAAATCTGCCTAAAGTCATTACTTATATCCATCGGATTATCAACCTTAGGTACCGAGCTAACAAGAGCATGCTTGTAACTGGTAGGGCACTTGGACTGTACTATACTGGTACAGATGATATCGTGTACAACTGGTGCCAGTTCCTCGTGAAACCGTTTAAGGAGCCACGCAGGCACACCGTCAACACCTGTTGCTTTCCTCGGATTTACATGCTTTAGCAGAGCGTTAACTTGCCCATTATTTGAAGCAGGTGGAGGTTTGTCGTCCAAGTCATTAGAAATCTCACTGACTGCCAATGCGGTTGGCTCTCGATCCTTCCATGGAGCAGCAAAAGCGTCAAGCAAGAGATTCGCTGTTTTCTGTAATTCAGCCTTGTTTGGCGCTGTTGGGGTTTTTGAAAGCTGCTGGGCCCCACAGAGTGAGTAGATATATTTAAACCATTTGCTCGGATTCGTATAGCGAAGATCGCTGGCTTTCCTTTCATAGAATTTACCCTTGGCACTGGATATGAGGGCTGCCACCATTTCATGCTTTTGTTGGTATTTTTCCTTATCACCTTTAACCCAAGCCCTTTGCCTGGCACGTATCTGATCTTTAATATGCGGTGTCATCCACTCCTTGTCACTCGGATGCAAGCGCACGCGTCTCAGGGGAGTACAGTTCTCAAAAGAATAAGTTATTATTCTGTTGAATGCCTCAACTTTTTCGTAAACATCAGATGCTTCGTAAACAGCCCTCCAGCTTTTCAAATTAAGTTGAAGCCCTGAAGAACGAAGATTATCAGGCTTAAACGTCCTTACAGTTCTTGATCTTGCTTTCTCATGCCGTTGCTGGTTTAACCGGGCGAATAGGATGCACAGATCGACCAAACGGTGGAAGAAGTTGTGCTTCGCGGTATAACTCACCCATATTCAAAAGAAATTGATCTAGAACATTCTGTCCACGCGTAGGCACTTTGACTAATTTGCGTAAGCTAAATCTTTGACACAGTTGACGCGGGTTAAGATGGTTAAAGCCCCAGTAATTATGATCCCCGCCGAAGGTCTCACTTTCAGCAAGTTGTGTAAACACTCTGTAATGTAATCGATCAGCTCTTTCTCCTCGGTACACGTTTTCCCTGGCGAAAAGTATAAAGCAACTGTAATTATGCAACTGAATTAAGGTCTTGGAATCGGGGGTGGCGTGTGGAGTAACCACAAAACCTCCTTGTCACTGGCTTCGATATTCTCTAGGCGTACAGTTGGAATAGAGCTGTGCACATAAGCCAACACAACGCCGCCAGGTGTAGGTCTGTCTCTGCGAAATACATTAAAAGACTGGCCAATGCTGATAGCAGTTGATGGTACACTGTCCGTCAACTTGGACTCAGTTACAATGGTCACAGTTGCATTATTCACTTCGAAGACTCCGTGCAGCTCGTCAACTTTATTAGTGATATGGCAGGCATTAGATATTAAGAACGTAGGTACCTTGGAGGTAATCCTTGTCTCTGTAGAGATGTTTATACAGTTCGTTGCTAAATGCCCGGCTCCGCATTTGGCTGATTGTACACGCTGAGGAGTAGTAATGACCGTGTAAATACGTTGCGAGGATAACATTGCAGCTCGTTGTTTTACTCTAGCTAGTCCCGGCTCGAACTCCTCTTAAAGCCTTAAGGATATTGAGGGACGTCAAAGTGTTGTATAGAGTCGGTTCAATACGAGGGAGCCCACTAGGTCTCAGCGACATGAGGAAACCAGCCGAGTAAATTCGCTTTGTTAGGGCAGCCATATTGAATGTTGGGTCACAGTTATCGATAATTCTAGCTGGCACAACGTCTCGACGACGGAAATTGAGAAAGATCAGAATAAGAGCTTCACTAAGGCTATAAAAATACAGAACGGTGAACAAAGCGCTTAAGAAAAACTTTAAAATTGTAAAATAGTTAAGCAGCTTAAAAACACACGTGCAGCCAGAACCGGCGCGGTTACATTTCAGCCAGAACCGGCGCGGTCACATCAGGTTTGCTGAGCTTTCGTTAAGGTTCCTCTAGAGTCGGCATTTGGAACTTTGGAAGCAGTATGGCTTGGTTTAAATTCTTTGGGTCTTGACAAATCCGAATCTTCTGTGGTTTAGCAACTACTACCATACTGCTGATCCATTCTGAGGGCTCCATAGCCTTAGTAATAATACCTTTCTCTTCTAACTCAGTGATCTTCTTCTTCACGTCCTCAAGAAAAACTTCAGGTATGCGGCGAGGTGAATGTTGGACTGGCAGAGCACCTTGGTCAACCACTATCTTTGCGTTTCCAATGTGACCTAAGCCATTGAACACATCTTGATATTTGTTAATCAGGTCTTGCTTTGACAAGGCCTGTCTGATTGGGCTGTCATGTAATTGGTGAGTGTTTTCGGTGACCCTGGTGTTTAACTGGATAAGGTGCAACTTCTCACAAGTTTCTGCTGATAGCAAGGGCCTGCATCTGTCTTGTATAACTTGAAATTTGAGAACCCGTCTCATATCATCATGTTTAATGTGCAGGTTGCACTCTCCTATCGGCTTCATTGTGAAGCCACCAAATAGTTTCAGTCTGACAGATGATTTATTCATGGATGGGTCTCCCATCTGTATGATGACTGAAAGATCGTCTACGCAAAGGACATTACAGGCGGCTCCCGTGTCTAGCTGGAAAGCCAAAGTTGTTGTGAAATCTTCATCAGCAGATTTGAAGAAGCAAATATCAGCAAACCACTGTCTTGCTTTTGTTTGTAGCAAGGAAACAGTTTCCACTTTTAGGCAGCTTTCAGATGAACTTGATTCCTGTATTTCTTCAACTTGGTGAACTTTGTTCCGAGAGAGGCACACTGAGGAGAAGTGACTCTTCTTATGACACTTTTTACACATCTGCTCAAACGCGGGACACTCCGTCCTTCTTACGTGACGTTGTTTACCCCCACAATATCTACATTTTCTTTCCTCGTGTCTTAATTCCTCCGACTTTTTCTCGTTCGGTTTTAGCGACTTTTCCTCTTCTTTCTTGCGAAAAGGTCTCCGTAGCGGTCTCTTCTTCTCACCAGACGTTTTTACCTCTTCTGTCATACTCTCTTCTACGCCTTGAATTTTCTTCATTTGTATTGCCGCGACTTCACTAGACGTGCAAATCTGTACCGCTTTCTGTAAATCCAACTTTTTTTCTCTCAACAACCTGACAATCTGTCTCGTATAAATTCATCCGTCAGTTCGCCATACTCGCAGGACGGGGCCAGCTTTCTCAATCTAGTTAGGTAACTTTGAACTGATTCATCGCTTTGCTGCACACACGCACTAAAGACGTACCTTTCGTAAACTACATTTCTGCTAGGCTTGAAGTAGTTTTAGAGGGAATCCATCCATCTGTCGATTTTAGTTTTGTCTTCCTCTGAAAGACTCAGGTTAAGGAGGATTTGAAGACAGTCTCTACCCATTGCCGATCTCAAAGTCGCAAGACGGACCGATTCTTCTCGTAATCACTCCACTGTTGTCTGAAAAAATCCCAGTTCCCAGAGACATCCCCACAGCAATTCATTGCGTTTGGTAGTGGGAAATTGGGTGGAATTGCTTGTACTGTGTAACTGGCTGACGATGTCGCTATAACTTACGCACTCGACGTCACGTGTTCGCCATCTGTTGACATAATTTGTACACTTTTTTCTTGTTATAAAGTACGTACCACGGGCAACAAAGGGAAGTACTTTCTGTTTCAGTCTGCAGTGTATTTTACTAACGGGTAGCGGTCTTATTGCTCAAAGAGTTCGCTTTTAATCCTGACACCATGTTTCAATGAGGACACGCCGTGTGCAATCCTAGTCTCCTCCGCAGCCGTTATTAGGATCGTCACGCAACCCTTCTCCCCCACTAACTACCCTTAGTGTGGGAGAAGCGTTGCGTGACGATCCTAATAACGGCTGCGGAAGAGACTATGTGCTATCCATGAAAGCTTAGAGCTTCTCTCTTTTAATGACCAAATAAGGAACTATGTTTTTGACAACTGAACATTTGACAGAAATAGTAACGCTCACACGGTGAATGTCACGTCCGATGTTAGAAATAATCAGGCAATTTAAAATCTCTAAAAGACACCAAACCCAAGTACTTCGAATACAATTCCCTTTAAGAGCAGCAGCAGTGAAAACAATTCATCGTTGTCAAGGTGACACGCTCACTGAAGCAGTAGCTGACTTGCCTTCCTCTAGTCGAGAACACATGTATTATGTTGCATTAAGTAGATTAAGAAATAATTCAACTTTGCACATACTAAACTTGAATGAGAAAAAAATTTGTGAGCCAAAATGTCCAAGAGGAAATGCCCAGACCCAGTGCTAATGTGCCATGCTTGTACAACATCAAAGAGAAAACAATTAAGATATTGTTTCACAATGTAAGATCCCTCATCCATCATTTTGAAGATGTAAAATGTGATTATAATGTTCCGGCTGCTGATGTAAATATTTTTGTTGAAACTGCTTTGTGCTCTCTTGACATTGAAGCAAATATCACATGAATGGTTTCCAGCTGTTCAGAAATGACACTTGTCCTGAAAGCAGTATCAGAACTTGTTATGGAACGGCAGTTTACATTAAAAATGATATGCAGAGTGTATCTCAACCCTTTAGAGCTAATGTTAACAATGTAGAAATAACAGTTTCTGGGTTGTCTTGCACAGTAATTAGGTGTTAGTATTCGAGGTGCCAGGTTAGCTTTTTTGACAAAGAAAACATAGAAAATGACAACAAATTTTAAACTGGTCTCTTTAAATGTTCGGGGTTTGCGTTCCTCCGTTAAGCGAAAAGCGTTTCTTTTATGGATAACAAAACAAAAAGCTGATATTGCTTTCCTGCAGGAAACAGATAGCACAACTGAGGATAAACAACTTTGAAGAACTCAATGGAAAGGCAAGATGTTGTTCCCGCATGGCTCGAATCATAGCAAAGGCACTATAATTCGAGTGAAACAAAACTTAGAATTTGAACAAAAAACGGTTTTTTGTTACTTCTAGAGGCCGTTGTGCAAGGTAACCTTTTCTATTTACAAATATTTATGCTCCCAACAAAGTGCACGAACAAGAAGCGTTTTTCAAAAAGATCAGAAGCAAAGTTGAAAGTTATGATTTTGATCCTAATAGAAAAGTTATTATGGGAGTTGTTTGTAATACCTTTTTCGATGAGGATTTGGATTGCTTCGGTGGCAATCGAAAAATTAAAGATAGGAGCGTTAATCAAATTAAAGATATGATGTCAGAAAATGATTTAATAGATATATGGAAAACCTGTCATCCAAATGATAAACGCTTTACAGGGAGACAAAAAAACGCCACTTATTCAACGTAGATTGGACTTCTGGCTTGTAGGCGACTCGTGCCAAGAAGAAGTTCTTGCTACAGACGTGATTCCCGCTATAAAATCAGATCATTCAGCAATTTCTCTTCATTTTAAAAGCATAAAAAATTATGATAGAGGACCCTCCTACTGAAGGTTTAATTCGAGTCTGGTGGACGACCCTGTATACATCGAATTTTTAAAAAATTCTTACCCTATTTGGCTTGATGAAAACAGGGATATTACAGATAGACGACTTTTATGGGACATAATCTAATATCGAATACGAAAGGAAACGATAAGTTTTAGTAAGCGTAAAGCTAGAGAACGTCGTGATAAGTTATCTGAACTTGAAAAAAGCGTGAAAGAATGAAAATAAAAGTGCATTGAGTTACCAACAGTTGAGAATCTTGCGAAACTTGAGGAGCAAGAAATAGAATATGAAACTATGTATGATTAGATATCACAAGGTGCTATGATCCGATCTCGTGCTAGATGGTATGAGAAAAGGGAGAAAACTAACAGCCATTTTTTTGGGACTTGACTTCACAGCAAATCCTGCATAAGGAAAATAAAACAAGATGATGGCAATGTTACTACGGAACCTGCTGCTATTTTAGACCAGCTAAAGTCCTTCTACTCTACCTTATACGATTTTATTTGGAAGGGTAAAGACAAAGTGAAAGACGTGCTTTGATTGATAATATTGAAAACGGTGGATTAAGAATGATACATTTGGAATCCCTTATTCAAGCACAGAAGATATCCTTTTTACAACGATATTCTGATCCAGAAGATGATGCCGAGTGGAATTATGTTCTTAACTTTTTCCTACAGCATCTTGGAGGCCCATACCTCCTAACGTGCAATTTTGATCCCAGTTCGTTGAAAATTGCTATTGCACCATTTTATAACGAATGTTTGACTTTATGGTCAAAATTATATGGCTTAGTGCCTGAAACAAGTGATGAAATTTTAAACGAAATAATTTGGAGTGATAAACACATTTGCATAAATAATAAATCATGTTTTATTAGCGAACTGAGGGATATAGGCGCAAATAAAATTAGTACCATGATTAAAATGGATGGGACATGTAGATTTTTGACATGGAATGATTTGCAAAACAAAGGTCGTAAGATGAAAAATTTTCTTTTGTGGCAAGGTCTAATCGATGCTATTCCAGTTAAATGGAAACATGCCATTTAAGGCCATGACATGTTCCTGTTCGGATTCAAATGAGCCTACTTTAACTATTAATTCAGTTAAGGTACCTGCATCCAAAGTAAATGCTAAAAAACTGTATGGGAGACTGGTTTCTAGGGTTTGTGAAAAACCAACAGCACAAAGGAATTTCGATGAAATGTTCCCTTACTTTTTTTTTTACTTTTCGATCGCCATTTTACATCTTTTCTTGAGTTTCATACCCAGTTCTCTCCCGCGTAAGCCTCTGAAGGTCTGGCTGCTATCGGCTGCTATACCCTTTATAATATGTTTTTCCGCCATACCGAAGTACAAGGTACGATTGATATTAATTTACGGATAAGTTTGTCACGAGATCCTGCGACACTGTTTGTACTCCTCTTACGACAAAGCAAAAGGCGAAAGATGTTGAATGCAACGGGGATACGATGCAAAGAAACGGAGGCGAATGTTCCAACCTAAATGGTTGAAAGAGTTTTCGTGGCTGACAATGGACACAACACACGGTATCATGAAGTGTAAAATATGCTGTGCGTGGCCAAATGATTCAGACCCAAAGAGGTCGCTGGTAATGGGAAGCGACAAATTTAGAAAGGATCCCCTGTACGCCCTTGCTAAGAGTTCATGCGAATCACGTTGCTACAGTTGAATGAATCGCTTGTCCTCTACCATTATTAACTGGGACAACTAGCTCATTCTGCTGGGCAAGTGAGTTTGACGTGCCACTTGCTTAGGGCCAAGTTTTGTCAAAGATATTTGTCGGACCCTGCACGAGTGTGTCTTCGTTTGTATTACGAGATGGCATCCCCAGAATTGACTAGGTGTACCCCTACAATTACTACTAATTTCTATGTCAACCCTTAAAACACAATACCCCCATCGCACATAATTCTGGATCTACCCTTGTACACTGAAGTTGACCAATGCCACCTTTTCTTATATGTGTCATTTGATTTTACAGAAATTTTCCTGTGCAAAGCAATCCAAGACATGACATGGAATATAAACTGCTCTGAATAAATTTCAGAGTTTACATCACAAGATTGATTCAAACCAGCGAACAAGACTTTTTGCAATGACATAACAGTCATTCAAACCTAGAAAACTCTTGTTGCATCTAGAGTATATTGCATTCTTGCCAAATGAATGCAATTCAAGAAAAGGATTACTTGTAAAGACCTAAAGAAATGAAGGACATGAGACATTGCTTCAGTCGTTCACTCTTTAGGAGGCAGGCTGGGGACATGCACTCCAAGAAACAGTTTTGAAACACGAGGCAGACACAAAGCTGCCAAAACGTTGGGTCTAAGGAATGAAAAAAAAAGTGACCCTCCCCAAAGACGCAGCCAAACTTCGCCTCTCCTCTTTGATTCATTCCTTAATCAAAATAAGGCAAATTGGACCTCGGATGGGAACGATCTCATGTATATACCCACCACGAGTCCCGAACTACGTAACACACGTTAAATTATTCAATGCACCATTCACGTACGTCAACGTACCGTTCAATTATGTACAGGGGACTCCTTGTGGGTATATACATGAGAGCTCTGCCTGTAAAGGGAAACAATTACGTACAATGGGACTCGTGGTGGGTATATACATGAGATCTCTGCCCCTTGGATGGAACCACGAGTGAAAACTATAACTTTCCTTTCTCTTGTACGGTAATGGTCAAATCACTGTAAGCATAAACATACTACATGGACTAGTAAAATGAGGTCAAGTAAAACGCAACAAAGTCTGGTAATAAATGCGCGCTGTGAAAGAATCCAGCAAAGTGCTCAAAAGGAATCTATGTTAATTCGAAAAACCATGAATTCTAGGTATCCTGATGATTTGCAGATTTGAAAAAGGAGTTTATTCAGACTTGTAAGTCATGGGCAGGCGGGTCACCCACCCGCCTAGGAGGGTTACCCCACCTCCATGTAAACAGGCCCTATTAAACTGTTATATAACGAGTTTTTGAAATCATTATAAAAGCCACCTTCAACTAGCTAATTATCAGCGAGTTAACGACAGTGGCAATTTGATTTTTAACCAAAACTCACTCGCGCAAAGATTTCGTGGAATGTGCCCACAATGAATCTAACACATCCGTTTCACGCCTACTCGAGTTTTGACGGTGGATAAACCTCCTCAGGTTTCTTTGAGGATAGTGCATTTGTAATGAATTGTACGCGTGCTACCTGGCTACACGGATAGCTTTTTGCAATTTATTTATAGCGTAACTTAATGTGTCCCAAGCTGTTGTGCGTAGTGCTTCATTGGCTAAAATCCTTGCGTTACAAGAGGCTTGAAAATCTAAAAGACAAAATCGATAAATCTCACGCTAAACTTGCAGTTCCATTCATAGCGTCTATTGTTTTAATAATCTCCGTTATGTCAATTCTGATTGGATGTCGCGTTGTCGTCTCGGGCGGGTAAAGTGTTCATAAGGCTCGTCTCTCGTTTAACGACATTGTTTGTTTCTTATGTGCAGCCTTGCTCAACTTACCCTATTTGACTTGAAGCGATCGAATCTCTTCAACTTCCATCGTCCGACCTGTTGATTGAACGCCGGCCGGTTAGCTCAGTTGGTAGAGGTAGGTACGTCATGTATGGTGGCCGAGGGCTGCCAATGATATTTTTATGAGATTTTTAAAAAAATAATTGAAAATAAAAACAAATTGAAATAAAAATAAAAAGTGAACTTAAATTTAATTCAATAGTCAACATAAATGCAATGAAAAGAGAACTTGAATTGCAAATGTAAAATTAAATTAAAATTAAAGCAAAATCAATTCAAATTTAGTTCCAAATAAAAATTAAAGTAACTTTTATTACGGCCGACTACCTTTGACAATTAAATTCTCGTCGGGAAATTGGTTTACCCGATCGTAGAGGGGAATATTCTTTGGATCATTTGCTCCCCTGACTTTGTATGCTGCTGTAGTGGTTTTAAGTATCCGATCTCTAGCAATTTAAGCTCTTTTGGGTCCTTGCAAAACCTGTAAGTTCTCGAACTCTGTTTCAGGGGTGGCGGACGCCATTTTGTCACTTTGTCACACCTATGAGAGTGGGACTGGGAACAAGGTTTTCCAGACTTCCGGTTCTGGATCTTCCCCCACCCCCAAAAAAGAGAAAAAAGAGAGCTCACTTTATATCTGAAGTTATTTTATCATTACGATAAGGGATACTTGAGCCTGGTTTTAGGCTTTTAGCACTTTCGGTCTTCAAAATACAAATTATGCTCGTATTCTCAAATTATGCCAAAAAGTATGCTACTACAATCGAATCGAGCCTAAATTTCAATCCGGTGTACTTCTTTTTGGGCGCCATTGAACTATACCAAGATCCTTATTTAATTGTGCCCTCGATTCAGCACATAATGTTGCATAGATTCAAGACGATGAGGGTACGCAGTGCGACTACTCATTATAGGACGCCACAATGATCCGTTTTTCCAGCTAATAAAACTGTTCGAGCCGAAAGTAGTTACTTTAAACTTGCATAAATCAGTTTTTGGACATTATTTCCTAAAATCATCCCATAATCCCATTTTAATAGTCTAAAGTCAGATGTTTTTAATATTTCCATCATTTTAAGTATTAGGTATTATTATTAGGTATTTCTCGTACCATTCCTTTCCAGATGTCGGTTTTAATCTCACCAGTATCTATTAGGTTATTTTCTCGAATGCCAAGTTTCATCTTATTGCATTTTCCTTTTTCAACCAGTATACGCGTGAATTCCGCCTCCGTTATTTTATCATCATTTAGCGCTCGCGAAATCAAATCCTCTAATAGATTCACCTCCACACTGTATGGTGAAACAAACAGCACAAAGGAACAGCACTGTTTAATAGCTCTCTAAAGAATGGTGATACTGTATAGCTCGAAACACAAATGGAAATGTAAGAAGTAGAAATGCAAGAAGTGAGAAATGTAAGTGTAGCAAAACAAACAGTACCCGAGTTCAGGCTTTAAAAGTTAGGGCTACGGGTCAATAGCTCATGAGGCGTAACCCAATGGGGTATTGACCCATGGCCAGTGAGGTCGAATGGTCTAATTGTTTTACCCAACTAGTCGGACAGAAAACGCAATAAAGTTAGCGAGTGCCAGTTGAAAAAGTAATTATATATGAATAAAACGAAAGAAAGCGTCCTCTAGTAGCGTAGCCAATCAGATTGCGGCATTTGCATCAGTCCAATAGTTAGGTGATACTAAAGCGAGAGAACCATCGTAAGATAATAGAGGCTGACGGTTTCAGCGTTAGCTTGGTGATACAACGGTGCCCCAGCAAACTGTCCTTTGCGCATAGAAAGGGCTTTTTCGACTTTTGTTCATAATTCATAGCTACTTTAGGACGGGTTATGAGCTATCGATTCCACAAGCTAAAAAATCCTTTTATGTGCCAGTGTGCTGCTTGTTGGATAAATGTGTGACGTGTGATAGAAATTCGCCCTTTTTCCTTTCATGGCAGTTTTAGAGCATACGGCTTTTCTGTGTTGTTGCTTGTTTGTAAATGAAAAGCTGCAATAGTTACTGTGTGTCGCTATCTCATGCGTTTAATAATAACGCATTGAGACGAAACACGCCAACATGTCTCTCAATTTTCTCCTCTCCATCTCCTGTTTCTAATAACGTAACGCGTCTCGTAGACAGAAACTTAGGAAATGTTGGAAAGCCAATGACCGGTACTTCTCTGTGAAAGTTTGTATTTTTGTGTACGAACTGTACATCTCTAAACATGTAGTGTGATCATTCTTTGGAAAACTACTGAGCAACACTGAAGAGTGGTACTGTTTGTTTTACATCACTTTACTGTAGTACTTTGTTCTTTTGCTCAAACCTTTTTCCTTAATTCCTGAAAGCTTCGTACGAGAAAAATACGATGGACCTAATGAACTAGATTATGACGACGCTCATTTTTTACCTCGTTTTCATCCAGGCATTGGCAGTGTACGGCCAGGTCACCAGAGGCCCACGCGACAAACCACCGACCTCTCCGTCTCCTTCTGGAGATTCGGGTACCACCCTGGAGGGAGGAGAGAGAGTGGTTTGGAAGGAGATGCATCTGTAAAATGTGAAACACCAAAAGACAAGCCAGTGTCATCTGCCTCATCGATCTTCCAGCAAGTAGAGGGTGCGAAGGACTCGCATATGAGGTGGACTGGGAATCACAAAGGAGCTGTGAGCTTAAACAGCTCTCAGTTCACCGCTGGCACGTCTTCTACGAGATCACGTGACTTTTAAAGCCCGCAGTGCATTAACATCGAATACCGAATCTTTGAAGAGCAAGGCAACTGTGCCATATACTATGAAATTGGCACCGCAGTGTGACATGGACATTTCGTATACTTCGTCCGTTGACACGGTTGAAACTTGTGCTTTTCAGTGTCCATATGCCTTATTCCAAAATGGCCGTTTTTTTATTTTCTTTTGTTTTTATTTAAGTTAGACCTTGATGTCTCGTTCAGGGTAACATATTCATTTGAATTTTAGCTTAAGAACGAGGCATCAAGGGATAGTTTGATTAAAAACAAAAGAATATTTAAATAGCGGCCATTTTGGAAGATGGTGAAAAGAACAGCTTGAACCAGGTGTTGTTTATAGACTTAGAGTTTAGAATGGTCTCTGTTAAGCATTTACGTGCTAGCGAGAACAGCTTAAGAATCTTTCACTGCGGGCACGACAAAGGACAAATTAATTTTGCCTTCCCCTTTCTTTAGAAAACTTGCGTCGCCTGTGGACGCTCTAGAAATTTCAATTCCTTTAGTTTAATATAATTTTGCACAATTAAATCCCCTTTGAGATCTTAGGCTGGTGGAGAAAACATGTTTTGTTTTACTCTGCTAGGGAGGGCAAATCTGCATAATTCCAGTGGTAATGCAAGATTCGAGAACTTAAAATGCAAGTAAAATACAGCTTTCAATTTTATTTTTTGAGTTAATTGCATCTCTTTGAGTTACAGTTGGTGTCAGGCTCCTGGTGTCAGGTGACAAGTGAGTTTGGTGGTAATTAAATGTACTATTTTACATGGTTTGTCAGTATGACAACAGGAAAAAAATCAGGGAAAAACATTGGCCATGGCTGTCAAGAAATGTACATTATTGACCAAGTGTGAGGTCGATATGGCTGCTTATAGGCCAGGTTCTTTTCTCGCAATTATATTTACCGAGGTGTAGTCGAGGTCAATAAAAACGCCAAAAAGGAACAAGACCAATATCCAGCCCTCTTGACCGAACAAAGTTGGTCAATAAAGGATTTTACAGTAGTATAACGTCATTCCCTTTGTTTCTTCGGACAAGCCGACAATCACGAGCATTCTTATCTTGCTTGCCCAGGGAACCAATCAGAGCTCGTGGAACCAGCTGTATGATAATGCAATGTATCTTGAAAAAATTAACCAAAAGGCGTCAAAGAGAAGTTTCCACATTACTGGCCAATAACATGATCGGTCTAATCATATTGAAAGGCAAGTGAAAACGAAAGTCTCGAAAATAGATTTTTTGTGATTTCAGCCTACAACCACATCTGCTTGGGCCGTGTTTACATATGGAGGGAGGGTAACGCTCCTGGGAGGGTAGACTGTGTACAACCGCCCCCTCCCCACAAAGAAAAAATCGGGAAAGGGGAGGGGGCGGCAGTACACAGGCTGACGTTTCCTTCTCCTTTTCTCTCCCAATTCTTCCTCGCGCCACAGCTCCTGGAACGCCCGCTTTGCAGGCTAAACCAAAACACGACGTCTACTACAACAGCACCAAACAATGGCGTTGATGAACAAAACAACGAAACTGCCCGTGCACAATACAGTCTAGTCAGGAGCGGAATGATTCGCTCCTGGTCTGGTAGGAGCGAATGTTCCTCCTAGAGGTAGATTCCTTTTCAGTCTTCTGCAAAAGAACAATGTGAAATGACCATTTTTCTGGAAGACGCGATTGCACATACGACAAAATTGCCAAGAAAAATTTGTATTGAAATATGTACGTGTCAAGTTGGAAAAATCGGCGGTTTGAAAAGTCATGGGAAGAGAATGAAACAAGCCTTCCGCCATTGGTACGGGAGAAAAAAAAAATCTATTTTTCGCTTTAGCTTGCTGTTTACTTACAGGCTGCAGAGAAACATGCGGCTTATCAGAATGTAGATATTTTACCTGAAACGCCAGAAAAAATTGCATATAGAATTCGCCATCTTGGAAAAAATTGCGTCGTGCTCCACTGGCCAGCACTGACTGTGCGGTTATTGATTAACACATCACGTGTTAAGGAATCATATTTACTATAAATGGATACTCACGTGTGTTGTACAATGACTTTTGATCAGTCAGTGAACGGAATAAAAACATTATATGGTGTCAGGAGTATCGGAAAACGACGAAAAATCCGGCCGATAGAATCAAAATGGCATCATCTCAAATTCCTCTTCCAGAAAAGTTAGATTCAAAGAAACCGGGGGAGTGGAAACGATGGATCGAACGCTTCGAATGCTATCGCATTGCTGCTGGCCTCGACGAAAAAGACGAGAAAGTGCAGATAAACACATTGGTCTACGCTATGGGTGAAAACGCGAACGCAATCTTTAGGAGCTTTCAACTCGCTGAAGAAGATCAAGTCTAGGAGACCGTAAAAGGACGTTTCGCAACACACTTTGTGGGCCGCACAAATGTTATCTTCGAAAGACCTCGATTAGCCTGCGTAGCAAGCGTTTCCGTGTTGTTATGGAGCAAAGAAAGACCGAGGAACGAGATTCTCAGTTTTGGCCGCGAGAAATGAAACAAGAGCCATTTTTCGCGCGGTCTTTGCTCCGAATCAGCACGGAAACACTTGCTACGCAGGCTAAACCTCGATTTAAAAAGTGCATTCAAGGCGAACAAGAATCCGTGATCGATTTCATCGAAAGCCTGTATGAGCTTGCAGAAACCTGCCAATTTGGAACTCTCAACGTGGCGTTACGGAGGCCAACAACGATGCGGTCTCCTATTAATTCTTCTTTGTCACAAAAGCTTATGCAAGATGATACTCTCACACTCGATAAAGCCGTGAAGCAAGCGAAATCCTCAGAGCTGGTAAAAGAACATCACGAAATCCTTAAAGGACATGGAAAAGATGGAAAACATTAACCGCCTTCGAGACACCAAGTGGAAACCGCTGAAAGATAAAGAAAAATTGCCCCAAGAATCGAAAGATCAGATAAATTTTAAAAGGCCTCCCGCGAAGAAGTGTTATCGATGTGGCAAATCGCAAGCACACAGAAGAGAAAAATGTCCAGCTTCTGATGCGACCTGCCTGAAGTGCAACAAGCGTGGACATAACGCTTTAGAATGTAAAAGCAAAATCGTTCGTTCGGTAGACGAAGAAATGGAAAGTGGAACTTCAGACGAAGGTTGTTATTTCCTTGGAGCAGTCCAAGGCGACAAATCTCAAACAAAATGGTCCGTGAATTTATCGCTCGAAAAAGCAAAGATGCGCTTTAAAATCGATACCGGTGCAGACGTGACAGTCCTTCCAGAGTCCCAGTACTTGCAAACCGGAATTAGCCTGGGAGAGCATCCGGTTTTTTCGGCTCAAGTTTCTAGTTTCACCCGCCGGGTGAAACTAGAAACTTGAGCCGAAAAAACCGGGTGCTCTCGCAGGCTAACCGGAATGGGCAATCTCTACAAATCCTCACGAGAACTGTTTGGAACTGGCCAGTCTAAAATTTCTGTAAAAGGAGTAATCAAAGGAAACCTGAAAACCGGAAATGGCAAAGTGACCACTCAGGAAATCTACATCGTGGAAAACTTAAAAGAACCGTTGCTAGGACGACCAGCCATTGAAACCCTGAATCTGGTACAAAAAAGCGGTCGAAACAATTCATTCTGATGACAGCAAAGAATTGTTTAAAGGTCTGGGAGAGCTTGAAGGAGAATTCAGCATCAAGTAGGAACCTGGTTCAACACCTTATGCGATTACAACACCAAGACGTGTAGCATTACCTCTCATGCCGAAGGTCAAAGCAGAGCTACAGAGAATGGAAACCCTTGGCATCATTTCAAAAGTTGACGTAGCAACCGACTGGTGTGCAGGCATGGTTGTTGTTCCAACGCCCGATGGGAGAATTCGCATATGTGTCAATCTAACGAAACTCAATGAGAATGTTCTACGACAGACATACCCTTTGCCAAAGATTGAAAACCTGTTGGCTCAAATCAGTGAATCGAAGTTCTTCATCAAGTTGGACTGCAATTCTGGATTCTGGCAAGAAAAGCTCGACCCAGATACCCCCTTGTTGACGACATTCATCACACCCTTTGGCAGATTCTGTTTCAATCAAATGCCGTTCGGGATCAAGTCTGCGCCCAAACATCACCAAAAGAAGATGAGCCAAATATTGGAGGGGTTTGAGGGCCAAATTTCCATTATTGATGACATGCTCATCCACGCGAAAACCGAAGAGGAACATGACCGTCGACTCAAGAAAGTATTAAAGAAACTTGATGGCGCTGGGGCCACTCTAAATGCAGAAAAGTGCGAATTTTCAAAGAAAGAAGTCAAGTTTGCTGGATATGTTCCTAACGGAGACGGAATCAAGTCCTACCCAGGGAAAACAGTCAATCCAGGACGTGGAAACACCCCAGAATGTGGGCGACGTACGCAGGTTTCTCGGAATGGTAAACCAGGAAGGAAAATTTGTTCCCCACTTAGCAGAGAAAACCAAACCAATCAGAGATCCTCTGGGCACGAAGAATGAATTCCTTTGGGGTCCGACCCAGCAGTACGCCTTTGAGCAGTTAAAAAAGGAGCTCACTTGGTAATACATTAATGTCCTAAATTTTGGATCCGTTCTTCCAGACCTGGTTGAGTATTCAATCAATAATTACACGGAAATGTTTGCAGCAAAATATCTTATACTTCTATGCGTTGTTTCTTACTTGCTGCTTTGTTTACATGAATTTTTTCAGCAAGATATCTTGAAAAGCAGAAGAGTTACAATGCTTAAATGTTTGGTGTATATAGTATTACCGCTCACTTCAACCCCAGTCCTTGCGCACTATGATCCTGCCAAGAAAACAATCCTGTCCGCAGATGCCTCATTTTATGGACTTGGAGCAGTCCTCCTACAAGAACAAGAAACTGGAGCAAGGAAACCAGTAGCCTATGCGTCAAGATCCATGACTAGCACCGAGCAGCGGTATGCTCAAATCGAAAAAGAAGCGCTTGCTAATACTTGGCCGTGCGAGAAGTTTAACGACTACATCCTGGGAAAAGACACCCTCATCGAGACAGACCACAAACCGTTGGTGCCACTGTTTGGCTCGAAAAACATGGATGAGCTTCCTCCTAGGATCCAGAGATTTAAAATGAGATTAATGAAATACTAATTCATCATGTTTCACATTCCAAGAAAGGTCTGGTCGTTGCAGACACACTTTCAAGAGCACCTCTGAGAAAGCCACCTAGGAAAGCTGACACACGTCTCAATGAAGACTTCAATTTGTACGTGGCTAATATCCTGGAAGGCTTGCCAGCTACTTAGCGAAGATTAGAAGAGATACGACTTCACCAGCAAGACGATGAGGTGTGCCGAAAACTGCAGGAATTCTGCACCGAAGGATGGCCTGGCAAATCAAAGCTGAACTCGGCAATTAATGCGTATTGGCCAGAAAGAGCTTCTATTAAGTTCCATAGAGGTCTCCTGACGAAAGACTCAAGACTCATCATTCCTTCGTCCCTTCGTTTGGATATGTTGGATAAAATCAACGCGGGCCACCAAGGAATCCGCAAATGTCGCGAAAGAGCCCATAAGTCAGTTTGGTGGCCTGGTCTCAGCAAACAGATTGAAGACATGGTCACAACGTGCCCGACCTGTTGCAAACACCGAAAGAACCATGCAGAGCCTATGATACCAACTTCTCTGCCAGAGAGACCATGGCAACAGGTAGCCACCAACCTGTTCTACCACAACAGCAAAACCTACATCATTGTCGTAGACGATTATTCCAGATTCTTCTTAGCTCCTAAGAAGTAAAACAACTGAGAACGCTATCAACTACTTAAAGTCATTCTTCTGTCGCCATGGCATCCCAGAAATCGTTGTCTCTGACAATGGACCTCAATTTGCAGCCGCCGCTTTTTCAAAATTCGCCGAAGAATGGGGCTTCACAAACCTCACAAGTAGCCCTCACTACCCGCAGAGTAACGGTGAAGTGGAAAGAGCTGTCAAGACCGCCAAAAACGTGATCATCAAGACAGAAGACCCATTCTTGGCACTACTTACATACAGATCCACCCCACTGTTGAATGGGTACACCCCAGCAGAGCTACTGATGGGAAGAAAGTTGCGCTTAACACTCCCACTGGCACCTGAGAAACTAATTCCCAAACTGCCCAACTTCAAACAGCGGCGAAAGACCGAGAGAACTTACAAACAGCGACAAGGTGAAAATTACAATAAACGCCATCGAGCATCAGTTCTTCCTGATTTAAATCCAGGTGACAAAGTTTGGATACCAGACAAGAGCTCCCCAGCAGTGGTAATTCAGAAATCCCCTCAGCCCAGGTCATATGACGTCAAAGCAGAGCAATCCCTTCTACGTAGGAATAGACGACATCTTGTCTCAAACCCGAAGGAGGACCTCGAGGCAACTGTGACACCCTCTCAAACCGGAAATGACTACAGGAACAAGGATACAGGAACCCCACAAGACGTCAACGCTCCCTGTTGTGTTGTTAAGACTCGTCCGGGTTGAAATGTTGTTCCGCCTACCCGACACGATTTGTGAACCTCTGGTCTCATAGTGTAACCGTTTAGAGAGACCGATTCGTTTTGTTCCATTTATCTGTTTCACCGGACAGTGACTTGACCTTTTTAAAGAGATGAGATGTTTATTGTTTCGCCAGATTTCCCATCTTAAGTCAGACCTCAGCAGGAAATTATCTGAACATTTTCTGTCTGACGATGACATGAGCATGAAACTTTCTGAAGATGAATTTCAAAAGTCCCCTCCATACAGAAAAAAAAATTCATGGTCCTTGGTTCATGTGTCAACCTTCAATTTCGTTTGTGAAAGTGTTTTTTTTATAGACAGATAAAATATTTGTTCCCAGTTATTAATGAGGCAAGGGAGGCTGGCATCCAAGGCAGTTGTTACCTTAGAAGGGGATGGGAAATGCGATAGCCCTGGACATTGTGTAAAGTATGGTACTCTACATATTGATGGATGAAGATATAGGAAGTGTAGTGGCATTCAATGTTGTCCAAGTCAGTGAGGTGTCCTTATCTAATGCAGTGGAGAAAGAGGGCCTCGCCAGATGCATTGAAATGTTGAACAGGAAGGGAGTGAACATACCTGGAGTGGTAAAAGACCGCCATGTAACCATCAGCAGCTGCATGTGCAAGGACGACCCACACATTAGTCATCAATATGATGTATGGCATCTGTGCAAGTGGGAGGTAAAAAAGTTGACAAACAAGGCTAAGCAAAAGGGTTGCGAGGAGTTGGCCCCATGCATACAGTCCATCTCCAACCACATATGGTGGTCTGCTGCAACATGTGATTGCAGTGTCCAATTGCAACTTTTGGGGGAAAAGTGGAGGTCATTGTTGGATCATGTCAGAAACAAGCATAAATGGTCTGGAAACACCCTTTCCCATAAATGCTGTGACAGACGTATTTTTTCTTGTGAAGCTGAGAAGATCTGTTGGATCAAGCCAGGTACACCAGCTCACTAAGCCTTACGAAGGGGTTCTAAACACCAAGCTTCTTAAAGATATTGCTAAGCTGACTGAATTCTGTCACACAACTGGGAAAATGGAGGTGCACCACTTTATGATGTTGAAGTACTATTCAAAACGCGACCAAACTCAAATTAAGTTGGGTGAACGGGCAGGTGTTTCCCCAAAGCAAACAAGCGAAGTGTGGTCAAGCCAATTAATAAGAAGAAATCATTCCAGTATTGATCAGGTTCGCCTACCTAAAAACACTGCCTCAAAGCCTGCACCAATTATGGCAGATGCAATAGAACAACACTGCTCAAGATTTAATAGATGAATTAGAAAATGTCTTAATCAGTATATATACAGTCAGAGTTATACTACATTGCTATATACAATTGCCAATGGGTCACGGAAACTATAAAGTACAGTTGACATTATAAAGATTAAACAATGTGTAAATATTTATTTTAGTAAAATCATAAAGTCAAAAGTGCACAAAACCTCTTTGGATCTGAGACGAGTTCAAACCCACTGATAACTGCTTATGCCAGTGGCAAATTATCCCTTAAAAATATGATAATAAATTTGTATAGCCCTTGTGTTCATGTGGATATGTTCAAAGGCGCTTTACATCAATTCTCCTATTAATAAATTACAATGCAACTTTATCAAAGGTCGACCACAACATCGGGGTCTACGTCCCCTACTCTTTTCGAAGTGTTGTGGGATCTTTAATGTCCCACATGAACAGTGGTCTGAGACGAGGCCTACAGTTTTTCGTCCTTATCCGAGAAGACTAGAATGTCAAACCATTTGCAGATATCACAACAAAGGCAGCAAATTCTCCTAAGTCATTTAAGACCTTGAGCGTTGGTCCGGCAAAGGTTTGAACTAACTACCTTCCGCTTGACAGGCCAGCGCTCCACCAACTGAGCTAACCGGTGTACATTACTCATCTGCATAAAAAAATCCTTCAAAAACAAACTCCTCCTCTGGAAAAGGCGGAGGATAGAAATTCAAGGTGCACATGACGGCACATGATTAAAGAACCACTCGTATTTCTTTTCCCAATATTTCCTAACACCATCGAGCCAATTGCCTGTAAGCAATATGTCTAAAACGTTTATCTTCTGCCCCCATCATACGGGTCTTTGTACTGTTGCTTGTACGGATACCACGCAGTCTGGAGTACTGTACCCAGCTATTTATGCACACTGGGTAAAAGCCCGGGTGCTGTGTTATACGTGTGGGTTGTTCTTCACATTCACCACACGTAACAGCCTCAATTAGTTTATTTTTTTTACTTCCTCAATTTCTTGGCAACAAACACATGACTCTGCCCTTTCCATGATCTGACAATTCTCCCAAGCACACCTATGTAATGAAATGAAACTCGAATTTTATCCCGTTTGCAACATCAAAATGATACAGAAGGAGAAGAGAGCAATCCTAAACATCTAGGTCTTATTACAGTGAATACAAACTGGTGAAATCAATGAATGACAGCTGAGCGATATGACCCTACATTTATGACATTTACGTAACTAGCAAAAATCATAACACCTGCTTTTTGTTGGAAGAATTAAAGCAAGTTTAGTAATTCACTCTCGGAGAGGACGTTTCCAGTTTTTTTAATAGCCTTCTCGCCGCTCGGTTTCCCTTCGTTTTCTTTCTAGAGGAAAGCGCCGGCTTCTAAGCAAAGGCGTTATAGAGACTTTTTAATGAACTACCTTTGGAGTTTGTAGGAAAGGAAGATTTAAAAAGATTATTGACACAACGCTGTTTCAGTTAAATGAATTATTTTATTGCATAACACTTTCGCATTTCTATGATTCCAACTTATAGGTACGAATATAGAGTTATGATTTCAATCAATAATTTAGCAAAGGAACGAAACAATCACCGATACATCTATGATGATGCTAAGTTATTGTTCTGACATTTTATCAAAAGAAGTCTTACAGATAGACCAATTTCAAGTGACGTGATGAAACTATAAAATTCAAAAACAGTAACATTCATAATTTCAACCACCTACGTGCTTTAAGCTAATCAACATGTTAAACATTTTGCATCTATATTATTAAAAATGTCAACGTGAATTAAACTACGTCGAAACAAACGATTGTACAAAGAAATGGTTTCTTCTCAATACCTTGATCGCACAGCAGCTCCAAATATACTTATTAAAGGCACAAACACAAATTACTTGAAACAGATTTAAAATAATTTCAAACCTTCATACAGCATCCACAACAACTAATAAGAAACAAATAAGTTCTTTTATAAGTTACAGTAATTTGGCAATACATGATAAGAAAACGATTACAAAAAGTGTTCATCAATATGCTTAACCATCTCCCCGAAAGATCCAAACTTCATTTGGCAGACCCAACACTCACTTCTTTCATCTTCTGTAGCTGAGTAAGAACACTGCTCATGTTCTTCTAGCTCAGAGTCCATCACTGAGGCGTGGTCGCGAGTTCGTGTGCTACTGTGAACCAGATGGTGCTCTCTTTCACTGGAACACTGCTCACACTCAATATTGCTTTCTGCGCAAACCTTTTCATTTGTGTCCATTCGTCCATTTCCCTTTTCAGGAGGGTATTTGTTGCAGTCTGTACGATAATGTGACTTCTTACCTACAGGCGCTAGTTCCGTTCTGTTGCATCTTTGCTGTTCTCCCCCTCGACTACCACATGTACCCCAGTCAGCGCATATGAATGGTCTCTCTCCGGTGTGTCTTCTTTGGTGTCTATGAAGGTGTTCCTTTCGACTAAAGCCTTTGTTGCACTCAGTACATTTGAATGGTTTCTCTGCTGTGTGTACACTTTGGTGTCTCTGCAGTTTTACCTTTTCACTAAAGCATTTGTTGGACTCAGTGCATTTGAATGGTTTCTTTCCTGTGTGTATTCTTTGGTGTCTCTGAAGATTTCTCTTTTCACTAAAGCCTTTGTTGCACTCTGTGCATTTGAATGGTTTCTCTCCTGTGTGTATTCTTTGGTGTGTCTGAAGATTTCTCTTTTCACTAAAGCCTTTGTTGCACTCCGTGCATTTGAATGGTTTCTCTCCTGTGTGCATTCTTTGGTGTCTCTGCAGGTTTCTCTTTTGACTAAAGCCTTTGTTGCACTCAGTGCATTTGAATGGTTTCTCTCCTGTGTGCATTCTTTGGTGTATCTGAAGATCTCCCTTTTGACTAAAGCCTTTGTTGCACTCAGTGCATATGAATGGTTTCTCTCCTGTGTGCCTTCTTTGGTGTCTCTGAAGATTTCCCTTTTCATTAAAGCCTTTGTTGCACTCAGCGCATATGAATGGTTTCTCTCCTGTGTGCCTTCTTTGGTGTCTCTGAAGATTTCCCTTTACACTAAAGCCTTTGTTGCACTCAGTGCATTTGAATGGTTTCTCTCCTGCGTGCATTCTTTGGTGTCTCTGAAGATTTCTCTTTTCATTAAAGCCTTTGTTGCACTCAGCGCATATGAATGGTTTCTCCCCTGTGTGCCTTCTTTGGTGTACATGCAGATTTCCCTTTACACTAAAGCCTTTGTTGCACTCAGTGCATTTGAATGGTTTCTCTCCTGTGTGTATTCTTTGGTGTACATGCAGATTTCCCTTTCGACTAAACCCTTTGTTGCACTCAGTGCATTTGAATGGTTTCTCTCCTGTGTGCATTCCTTGGTGTCTCTGAAGATTTCCCTTTACACTAAAGCCTTTGTTGCACTCAGTGCATTGGTATAGGGTCTCTCCTGTGTGTATACTTTGGTGGGCATGCAGATTTCCCTTTAGACTAAAGTTTTTTTTTACATTCACTGCACGTTAATGGTTTCTCTCCTGTGTGTATTCTTTGATGTCTTACCAGACCTTGCTTTTCACCAAGGCAATTGTTACATTCAGTGCAGTTGTAAGGTTTCTCTCGTTGGCTGCAGCAGTTGTAGCCGTTATTGTAGCTGTATTGATTCCACCTTGCACTATTTATCATGCATAAAGAACTGCCACTCTTTGTATAAGCTAAAGCACCTTTCACAGTCAGGGCCTACATAAAGTGTTTAACTGGCCCACATTTGTTTATCTTGTAGGGTTCTCTGTAAAATTGATCTCTTCACACCTCTTTGTGAGCTTGCTTCTTGCAAAAACTTGAAACCTGTCAATCGCGTGTTGTCAATTCATTGCCTTTGTTCAATTTTATTGATGATGTAAGTTGAGCTGATCTACTGGAGCTTTCATTTATATGAGGCCTCTAAAAACAGACAAGACATGTGGAGGGGTTAGGACTTTGATTAGCAATTATCGGTAGTTGATGCACTCAAAAAGAACAGTACAGAATTGATCTATGAATATTACCAAAATAATGAAGCACTGTTGAGATTCACTACATGGGGAACTATTAAAAGTGTGCTCAGACCTTGGGACATGGAATAAATAGTACTCTTGATTACCAGCCAATGTTTACTAACAGTCTCACAGCTTGATAAAAGGAACATAACAAGTATGACCAATACACTTAAAGTACATTGAAATGCCAACAATTATTGAGCTAAGGCATGCAAATATATGTTTTATAGCAGTAACCATATCATAACTTGAAATAGAAATAAATATAGGAAGTTCTTAAACAATTACATGTACAGTGTACCTTAACTTCATAATCTCAATCACTGCTTTTACTTTGAAAAAAGGACCCCTCTTCAGGGTTATTACATAAGAACATTACACTGACAATGGTTAACAGATTGTCCCTTTAAGGTAAATAATTGTTAATACTATTGCTGTGTTTTTTCAAACTCTTGCACGTGCAGTGACTGTAAGCAATACTGTTGGAACCACTCAGGGTAAGGGCTAAAACAATACATGGAGGCCTTGATGGTGTATTTTGTTTGTGTCCTGCAATTAGGGCCATATTATTATTTGAGAACCCTGTTACTACCTTCTATCACTTACTGGTAATTTGGTATTACATGCTTCCCTGATTGCCAACAAATCAAGCCAATAAGATACAAACAAACCTTAAAGAAACTAATCCTGGTTTATTTAAAAGTGTGATGTTACGCTGGGTGCCTCCCAAGTTGTTTCCTTCTACGTCAAAGTTGTTGGTTCAATTTATATGTATGTGACATTTTGCATTTTTGCATGCACATGACTTGAAATGATTATCTAGTTAATAAAATCAATGCAAAAATTTCAACATGCTGATTGGCTGGAAGCACATCAATTTATCCCAAACAATTAAGAAAGTTGGCATTGAGTACAGAAGTTTAAAATTTCTGCATGTATATTATTAATTGATTTATTTTGAGTGCACTTTTGTACTGTAACCTCTTGTAAATTGGCCTTGCCCAACAGTCTTAGGCAATTTCTCTAGTCTTTTGAGTATTAACTTTTACCATTAATCTTATTCCAAATTGCACTCAAAGCCATGTGATTACCAGTATACGAGTCAAAATATGATGCTTAAAGCAAATGCTTAAAGCAAACCCCTCTTCAGGGTTATTACATAAGAGCATTACACTGACAACGGTTAACAGCTTGTCCCTTCAAGGTAAATAATTGTTAATACTGTTGCTGTGTTTTATCAAACTCTTGCATGTGCAGTGACTGTAAGCAATATTGTTGGAACCACTCAGGGTAAGGGCTAAAGCAATACATGGAGGCCTTGATGGCGTATTTTACTTGTGTCCTGCAATTAGGGCCATATTATTATTTGAGAACCCTGTTACTACCTTCTATCACTTACTGTTGTTCTTGTCCTTCTATCACTGTTGTTGTTCTTGTTAAATGTTTCGTTTCAAGTCATTTAAATTCCTTCACAGACCGAAATGTAAAACGTTTTAGTCATCGTAACTTGAAGTGTAGCCATTAACAAACAGTTACATTTAAGCTTTTGTTTTGTTGTTTAGAGTATGCTGATATGAATGTTTCTAAAAAATGGGTTCCGTGTATAATACGCATCGCAAATTCGAACTATAATTTCCCGGTAAAAAAGTGCGTATTATACACGGGTAAATACGGTAATTTGGTATCACATGCTTCCCTGATTGCAAACAAATCAAGCCAATGAGATACAAACAAACCTTAAAGAAACTAATCCTGGTTTATTTAAAAGTGTGATGTTATGCTGGGTGTCTCACAAGTTGTTTCCTTCTATGTTAAAGTTGTTGGTTCAATTCATATGTATGTGACATTTTGCATTTTTGCATGCACATGACTTGAAATGATTATGTAGTTGATAAAATCAATGCAAAAATTTCAACATGCTGATTGGCTGAAAGCACATCAATTTATCCCAAACAATTACAAAAGTTGGCATTGAGTACCGAAGTTTAAAATTAAATGTCTGCATGTATATTATTAATTAATTTATTTTGAGTGCACTTTTGTAGTGTAAGCTCTTGTAAATTGGCCTTGCCCAACAGTCTTAGGCAATTTCTCGAATTTTTTGAGTATTAACTTTTACTCATTGATCTTATTCCAAATTGCACTCAAAGCCATGTGATTACCAGTATACGAGTCAAAATATGATGCTTAAAGCAAATCTAAGGACAGATTATAGGAATTAATGTTAATTCCAGAATGCTTTCAGGGGAGATTGAAATCTTCCATGGCTTTCAATTTCAGTTGTAATAATATACCGGTACCTGCTATAATTTAAACAAGCTGACTTGGTTGAGAACATGTCAATTAATCCCAATCAGTGCAGATAGAAAGAAATTTAAAATTAAATTTTTGCATGCATAAATTCATTGTCAACTAGTATATCTAATTGTCAAGAAAGTGCTGCCCAGCACTTTGACAGAAATTTATAACAAACAATTTTTTCTTAAAAAAATAAACAAGTAATTGGAATTGGTTTATGAAACTATAACATAGGGGCTCAATACAGCTAACTAATTGTAGCTAACTTGTGGAGTGCTATATTTGTGGTCAAGTGAGATAGGTTCAGGAAGGTGACTCATAATGCAGTATACAAGTTGGAAAAATAATCCACGGGATCCAAACTGTCACTTTTGTTATTGATTCCTGGCCCTTCCAAACAGGGCCTGAGATCACGTTACCAAGAATACTGCAAAGTTTTCTATGGAATGGTTCAGTTTTGAACAGTGACAGGAGGTATTGCAATGACAATGAAGAGTTGGTGACATTGTGTCATACTCAAAAATTTGAACATTTTATTGTTTAGGAACATGAAACATTTTGCTTCATGATAGTGGCAGAGCTATGCCTGGTTATGAAACCGTGGAGGCTATGAGAAAGAAAACATTCGTAATCATGAAAAATTAGAATGAAAAATAAAAAGAAAGATAAGTAAAATTAATTACCAAGAAATCGATATCTAAATATTCCTCCTCCAATTAAGATCCCTCACAATTGCATTAAATTTCCGAGTCTATGGTTATCGGTATACAGGAGTATGAACTGTGTATTTCAGCAACGACCAAGAAACCTAGCGAAGATCCCGAGATGAAGATCTTATTGGCCATGTTGATACATATCTGTCCAGCAGATCAGTTATATTTGTTGTGGTTCAACTTCTCCTTAGTTTAAATTTTAGTTTCCTTTGTTTTTTGGTATGGTAATCTATGATAATGAGTTTGAAAAAAAGTTAAGCCAAGGATAAAATTGAACTGCAACATATGCATTGGTGTGAGCCCATTAAGGCCCTTAAATGTCAATAACACTCAAGGATCTTGAAAATAATAAGCTGACCAAACAGGGAGACAATGAAGGTCGATCAACAAAGGAGTTGCATGGCCATATTTCTGTTTACATAAAATTTAACAGGCAGCACAGTTCAGAACAGCTTGAAGTTTTTGAATGAGATATTTTGGATGTCCGTACAATAATACATTCCTACTTTCGAGCCCACATGTGATAAATACATGGACCAAAATCTTGGTATTCTCTACCCTCACATACTGTCTTAGAGATAAAAATTAATGCAAATATGAAAAAAGGATGCTTTACATATGCTAGACATTTGACACTCAAAGTTCATGTAGGAATCACAAAACACACCACAAAGTTAAGCCAAGGATGAAATTGAACTGCAACATATGCATTGCCGTAATAGAGGCTCTGATCTGATCACCACAAATTATTATTTAACAACAGTAGTTGAGGCCTGGGACAAAATTGCGATGCTATCAATAGTAATCCAGTCTTGTCAGAGTTCAGCATTAACTTGTTACAAGACATCCAATCACTGACATCTTTAACATAATTATGCTTCTAACCTTGAAGCAGTTACCAGTTCAGGAGTACTGGAGTCAAATTGAAACTAAAATTGAGAGTCATCAGCATAGAAATAGAACACCATTCCATGTTTCGCAGCAAAAAATTCCCCCTAGTGTAACAGTATACTGAAGTTATAAAGGCAGCCCAAGTACCGAGCCCCGAGGAACACCTGGTGTGTCATGCTGCAAAAAGAAGAATCCACACCTCTAACATTGACACACTGGTAACGTCCAGTAAGGTAAGAGGTAAACCAAACAAGGGCCTTGCCTCTAAGTGTACACAAAGTCTATGAAGGCTATCAATAACTAATGCAAGGGCACCTATCGATTCTTTTAGGTAAAAATCTGTTTCGAAGCAAGGTGAGCTAGAAGTTTTGAATAATGAACACACAGGCCCTTGGATTTTCGAACTGTGTATCTGAATAGATCTTCAGTCCATAAAAAATTCACAACAAATGAAAGGTAGTCCCTTACGTTTTTGGAAAGGCTATTTTTGCAATTTTTGGTACTTAATAAAATCATCCAGCAATTTCAGATAAGCAAACAGTTGGCTGGGAAGTTTTTAGAAGGTGTCGTCCAGCTAGAAATTTCTGAAGTGAAGATAATTATTATTCCCTAAAATTTTCAAACACTTTAATTTTCAGCTAAGATATCTAAACAGATCAAATTCTTCTAGGTGAGAAAAACAACTCTTTAGACAGTCTTTAAACATTATAAGGAGCCTAGAAGTCTCTCTCAGAGGCTTTCAGCTTATTCTGAACAATGGGTGCCCCTGCTCATGGTTGACTGTGTCAAAGAAGGTAGTGGCTTCAAGGAATAGACGAGAAGGCCCTGCTTCCTTCTGAGACTGGGACCGAGTGTCATGATCGTTGAATTCATCTTCGTGTTGTTGTCGGCAAAAAACAAAATGGCGTCGCTGGTCGAGTTTGTGTTTGGGCGATGAATTGAATCTACTTCATTTTTTGCGTGTTTTACACCGCATAATATCTCCCTAATTTATGAAGAAGATGCATCCTGATGGGTAAAATATGCAAGGAAAGTTATTTATTTACTAGCTACAAGTTTTTCTTTTGCCTTGGGAAATAGGGCCCTCTGATTTATCTCCCGTGTAGCATAGATCAGAGGGCCCTTAACCCTTTAACCCCTGAGATCAAAATCTTAATTCTTCTAACTGATCTCAATACATCTTTCATTACATCAGTGTGGAGATTTTGATGTTATATCAACAAAAACCAAAACGAGTTTTCAGATTGCATATTCTCATGAGGTCTATGGTTGCCTTTGTGGTAATATGTTTAAGAGAAGATGCATGTTGGTCACTCTCAGGGAGTAAAGGGTTAACTCATTTCCATATGCCCAAAAATCAAGCAAATTGACGGACATTTCATTTTCATTTAATATCTCCGCAGATATTTACAGCAGTGATCAAAGATATACCTCATTTTGTAGGGTACAAAATAGGCTTTCCAAACATGTATATTTCACATTCAAGTAGGCAATAATATTTTCCCAAAAAATTTAGCATTTTGCCAAATTTACAGAACATATGCATACAATTTACATATAAATCCCCATAAACCAAGACGCCAGCCAATTGCTGAAAAAAGTTAAAGGAAAAAAGTTTTCGTTTTATATCTGGTATCATTTCTTTCAAATCTGCTTGAAAAATAGCAAATACAGAATTTAATACAATTTAATTTCTATAAGCCATTTTTACAAACAAAAAATCGATAAAAGTTTGTTTTTCAAAATTTACAGGGAGCTATATCCATATGGGAATGTCCATCAGAAAATGATGTCAAATGATAGGGAAAACCCTCCTCCTTAACCCTTCCTCGCGCTCTAAAATCAGAATTTAAAAATTCGTCACGCATCTGTCACTAAAGCATACATCAGGTAATTGGGTGCATTCATTTACTTCCTGTGTGCCAAGTTTGGAAGCAATAGGAAGTAACATAATATTTTGGTGAGTTTTCTAAATCATGAGTCATATATGAATCAATGATTGTGAGTTGGATGGAAAAGAGTTAATAATTTTATGGCCTGTCATACTTAATTTAAGGTTAAGACTTTAGAGTTATTTTTGTGTTGGGAAAAAGGCATCTGATTTCTACCTTGAAACAATAAGGCGTGGGGGCTCTTTATAATATAATTAACTTAAGCTGAACTTAGAGTTATTCTGGTTTGGAGAAAAAGGGCCATGTGATTTATCCCTCATACAGCATAGATGAGAGGTCCCTTAATGATTTTATGGTCTTTTGTATTAAATTTAAGATTTACTGCTTGTTAAATATTTTGGTTTTGAGAAAAAGAGCCATCTGATTTATATGGTGTGGAGAGAGGGAAAAAATTTGGTATCACAATGTACAATGTTTGGCTGAGTTTTCTCCTTCTGGCAATTCTTGCCTTACAGGTTTAGACCATTAATTTTAGGGAGTTGTCATCAAATAAATATGGAGAGAGGGCGTTGAAGGAGAAATTCTAATAGTTTGTCTAAATTTCCCTGTGAATCCCACCTTTTGATAGATATATATATAAATATGTAAAGCTTGTGTACAGAAAGTTCACCAAACGAAGAGCTCTCAGTAGAAGGATCCAGTGAATGATGCAGCGGTCTTTCGAGAAATTGTAGCTAAGTATACTTGGGATAATAGAAAGAAACAAACTTCTAAAAGGTGCGAAAATTTTATAATGTTTTGGCCATTCGGCCTTCCTCAGATATACAGATAAAAAAGTTAAAAACAAAAAGAAAAGATTTATATAGCTAAGTATACTTAGCTATGTATATCAATATATAAATATATGTAAGGCAAGAAATGCCAGAAGGAGAAAACTCAGCCAAACATTGTACGTTGTGATACCAAATTTTTTCCACTCTCCACACCAGATAAATCAGATTTAACAAGCAGTAACTCTTAAATTTAATACAAAAGACCATAAAATTATTAAGGGACCTCTCATCTATGCTGTATGAGAGATAAATCACATGGCCCTTTTTCTCCAAACCAGAATAACTCTATTATATTATAAAGAGCCCTCTCGTCTTATTGTTTTAAGGGAGAAATCAGATGCCTTTTTCCCAACACAAAAATAACTCTGAAGTCTTAACCTTAAATTAAGTATGAGAGGCCATAAAATTACTAAGGGCCCTCTGATCTATGCTACACGGGAGATAAATCAGACAAAGTGTCTCCATGTCCGACAGTCGGCTGAGGTTACAAGGAAGCTCCGTGTCCGACAGTCGATAGATGTCTGAAAATTACAGCAAATGTATATAGTACATTCCAACTTAAACATAATAGTATTAATAAGAAGGTCCAGTTGCACAAGATGACCACTACAAATCTTCATGTAAACTATCTAGTAGAGCCTGGCACTCTATAGCGAAGTTGAAATCTACATGTGGGAATTTTCACTCTTTACTGGAGCTGTCGGACGCATAACTTTAAAATACTCCGTGTCCGACTATCGAGAAATCATCATATTAGATGATCTTGTCTATATTTTATAGATAAATAAGCTTGTTCGACTATGCTTATCAATGTTCTTGCGAATAATGATACTTATCGAGAAAACTCGGGACACAAGAAGGACTATAATAAGCTTAACTCCTTTATTGGATCTGGCGCCGATCGATCAGTTGTCAACAAAGAACAATCTTCATTCGTATGCTTTCCTCTCGGGAAAACAAAACGTTACTTTGTCCTACTTTACTCTTTAGGCCTTAATGACTGCGGTTTAAAACACTTTCACAATCTTCAGGCGACTGGTGTGACAATAACAAATAAACGACTGTCGGACATGGAGTACTTTGCATTTCCTGTGACAGTTAAAACAAAGATCGCACACACAAACAAGATTCATTTTTCAACAATATCTTAAACAATTTTTTACTCCATTTTTGCTCCTGAAATCAAGAAAATCTTAATTTTAAGACTCAAAAAGTAGGGTCGACTTATACACCGGTTCGACTTATACACCGGAAAATACGGTACATATAACTCATGGTTATTTCCAGCAAATGTGTTCTATGTAGATAATAATGATTACATTACCATTTTGCACTGCCTCTTTCGTACTTTCGAATATTCTTTATAATTTTCATACCTCTCTGGCTGTCGGACACGGAGTATTTTAAAGTTATGCGTCTGACAGCTCCAGTACTAGTAAAGATTGAAAATTTTCTAAGTCCCATGTAGATTTCAACTTCGCTATAGAGTGCCGGGCTCTACTAGATAATTTACATGAAGATTTGTAGCGGTCATCTTGTGCAACTGGACCTTCTTATTAATACTATTATGTTTAAGTTGGAAAGGACTATATACATTTGCTGTAATTTTCAGAAATTTATCGACTGTCGGACATGGAGTTTCCTTGTAACCTCAGCCGACTGTCGGACACGGAGACACTTCGTTTATAATATTTTACTTTACTTTACTTTAATCATTTTCTCAAAAACATACATATAGTACGAAGCAGAGGGGAAGACCAAAAACAGGAACAAGTTCCCTTACAAATGGTCACCCAAAAAAAAAAAAAATTAATCTAAATCTAATAATTATGATAAAAATACATGTAATAAATTATAATAATAAAAGAAAAAATTAAGTTAATTTAGTACCTAATTGATAAAAATAAGCCTTACAAAGTCTTCTAAATTCAGAAAGGGACTCGGACTTTCTGACATGCACAGGTAAACTGTTCCAGGCTTTGACTGTTCTGTGAAAATAAGAGTATTTCAGCACATTTGTTCTTGTATATTGAATTTTAAATGACAGGTCAGCATTTCTCAGATCATATGCTGCGGTGTCTCTGGAAATAATAAAAGTAGATAGGTTTTTAATATTTAAGAGTCCATTTAAACACTTGTAAAAAAAGATCAAGTCAAGTAGAGTCCTTCTTGACTTAAGTGTGAGAAGATGGAGAGATTTTAAACGCTCTGTGTACGATTTTCCTTTGATCATGAGTCACGTGGCTCGTCTCTGGACGCTTTCAATCATGTCCTGTAAAAAGGCTTGGTGAGGGGACCAGATCTCGCAGGCGTATTCAAGATGAGGCCGCACAAGGTGGATGTAAAGCTTGCGTATCACAACAGACTGTGTCTGATTTCCGCATGTCCGTTTAATTAGCCGCAGGATCTTGTTTGCAGTGTTTACTTTTGTGATGATGTGATCATGCCACGCCAGTTTGTGATGTAGCATAATACCCAAATCCTTTTCCTTGTCAGTCAGGAGTAATTGTTCCGTACCAAGATGATAAATATTGTGGATTGGTTTTTTCTTTCTTGTTATACAGAGTTGTTTACATTTCTGTAAATTAAAATTCATTTCCCATAGTTTACTCCAATCATGTATGGCTGTCAGGTCATTTTGGAGGGTGTAACAATCGTTTAAGTCGTTTATCACTCTGGCACATTTCGCATCATCTGCCTACTTTTTCCACTTTTAATTCTCAAACTAATTAGCTAGCTCATGTAAGACTCGAATTCGAGGAATAAATTGTTAAATAGTCTTAGTGGATCTGTGCTTACCTTTCATGAAAGTAACAAATTTTCTCCGTGGTCATGCCATTAGAGACAGCACGTCACCCAAGCCGAAAATGAACTGGACACTAAAACCATTAAGAAGAGGGGAAACTGGATTCCAAAAACAAGAAACGCCTGTCGATATTTGTGTTTCGAGTTCGGCTTTTTAAAGTTTCTGTTACAGACCAAACTCTTCCAAAATAATGTTCGAAGAGAAAATTACAAATTTCAAAGCGCATCTACTACAGAGGGGTTTCCAAGAGGATCTTATTAACACAACCCTCTCAGGGGTGAACTTCAAAGACAGGAAACTAGCCCTTCAACAGAAACCAAAGACAAACCAACGAATTTTGCCTTTTGTCACACAATACAACCATCAGTGCCAAACCTAGAGCAAATTCTCATGAAAAACTGGCATTTAATAGAACAACAACCATTACTGAGCGGAATCTACAAAAAACCGCCCCTCGTATCTTATAGAAGAGGGCGGTCGCTCAAAGACATACTCGGCAGAGCCAAACTATAAAAAGGCTATTTTGAACACGCGCTGGGGAGTCGTGTAGGCCTGTCAACCCCATTTTACGCGGCTTTTCTTTCCGACGAATTTCTTTGGAAGGATTCATTTCCATACGGCCGATGAAATAACTTGATATTATTTGAGGATATTGAACCGAATTATTTTATTCAGGTACAAGTTTCCCGCGAAAAGCTGAAATCAGACAGGTGCTACTAAAACGTAAGAAAGACTGGATACTTAACAACTATTCACCGAAGTGGAGGTGGCTAGTGGCGGATATTTACCGAGCCGTGAAGCGGCGAGGTAAATATCCACACTGAGGTGAATAGTTGTTTTAGTATATACTAAAACAGTGAGATAATGTACACCAGAAAAAGAAAATGTCTTGGAAAATGGAGGACTTCTCAAGTGACAATCCAACGCAGCGCGGATCGCCGTAAGGAATTTTTTGTTGTAATCATAATTACTGCCGTACGTCTCGTTTTCTCGCTGACGGAAAAAAAAATATGCTTAGTTCTAGTGGCGACATTTTTTCAAATGAAGTTACAAACTCTGTATTTGAAAGCATTCTGCAAAAAATATAATTCAACTTTGGTTCTCAAGTGAAGAAGTGACATCAAAATTGTTTACGCAAGATTGAATTTGCATTTGTAAACAAAACCTTTCTCGTTAGTTTTTATCGATAAACTCCGGTTTAAAAACATAAGCCATTACCTCTGAACACGGCCAAGCCAAATTTAGTCGCTTTCTTGGAGTTTTCAGGAACTGCTTCTTTGTTAATTTGGATGATTTGTTCGCTTGTCGTGGATGCAAACCGGGACGCCATATTTACGCGGCGGAGCGAAAAATTCGCAAGTTGCTCGGAGGTAAATAGCACAGGATATTCGGAGTTTGACTAGCCAATCAGAGCGCACCCTCAACGCTATCCACTGTTTTAGTATATACTAATAATAATTATTCTGAAAATGCTAGAGTCCAGTTCATTTTCGGCTTGGGTAACGCGCTGTCTCTAATGGAACGTGCCATTAGGGACAGCGCGTCACCCAAGCCGAAAAGGCACTCGGAGCGAATTAATAACAAGATCGAAGTGCATTGTGGACTTAGGTCATCGTGCCAGCGGGAACCTGGTTTCTAATATATAGTAACGCCTGTCTATTTTTATGTTTGGCGGGAAAGGTAAATCCTGAATAAAATTAATCACTTGAGTTGCTTTGGAAAATATTGTATTGCTCGTTTATTCGACCGTAAAATGAGTCATTCAAAGGAAGTTCGTCGACAACAAAAGCCAAGTGCTTACAAAGAGGAGGTTCAGTGGTTTGCGAAAGCTTTTCGCCAGCCCAAAACTCAGCGCGATCTATCCTCGGAATCGATCGATAAGTTCAAAGCTATGATCCGGGAGAATCCTGCTGATGATGTCCTACCGTATAGCAGGGTAATGTCACCTTTCATGGCGGAGAAGAAAGGTACATAGTGAGGCAAAATTGAGGAACAAATAAAGGCATATAGCTTTGTTGTTAATTTAAATAATACCATCTATCTATGGCAATACCAATAGCTTGTAGTTTTTGCTGTTGAGATCAAAATAGCCCTATCAAATGTACTGTTAGCCGTTATTGTATAAAAGCAATGGCCTAGCATTTACTGCATTACGTATTACTGAACAGAATCGAACAGAAAACTGACAACAAAATCTTGCACATGACCTTTTACTGAAATAAAATAGAAAAATGAAACACACCATGATGGTAAAGAACTGATCCGTTAGTCTCTTCCCAATAAGATATTTCCAAAGCAGTTTCACTTTTCCTCAAAGAAAAAGCGCGACAAAAGCGAAGGATGGTTAGAAGCCTTGGTGCTTTGTTTACAAGTAAAACAGACAGGCGTTACTTATATTAGAAACCAGATTCCCGCTGGCACGATGACCTAAGTCCACAATGCACTTCGATCTTGTTACTAGAAATACGACTCTCGCAAAAACCTCGCGAAGCTAGTTTTTGAATAAGTCACAATACTTTTATATTTTATTTTATATTTTATTTTTTATATCAGCATAATCCCCATTATTTAATTTGTTATGCTGTGTTTGGTACACAATTAGTGACACCTGGTGCAAATTACATGATCAGTATACCGCTCAGCACAGGGCTTAAAAATTGACCTTCATTTAGCTCTTTCACTGCCACTGAGATTGCACGAGAGGGAATAGAAGTAAAATTATTTGTTTTCTTGACAGGGAATACAGAGTCAATGAAGTATCACAATAATATTCAGTTAACACAAATTGAAAATTATTGTAAATATTTTGAAGGTGAAATCTTGAAGAGTTGATATGAATGCTTGTGTTTACCACCAGGTGTAAAAACCTGGGTTTTTTTTGGAGTTGTATTTTCTTAGTCTCTACTCCTTTGTCTTCTTTGTTGTACATCACTTTTAAACACAATATGTTCTTACACCGAGGATGAGTTGAATGCTCCAATTATTTTTTGTTTATGTTTTTTTCTAATAATTGCATGAGATTCATTGTAAGAAGAATCTTCTGATTAGATATTTTATTGTCTACTGCAGTCATTATTTCAATCCTAGGTAACCACAATTGAGAGCATTATGAATAGTGCATGTTTCAATTTGTGTACTCTCTTCAGCTGCAATGGTACCCCTATTGGTAGATAGAAAATTCCTCTTCCCTCAAAAGAGATGCCATGTCAACAGAAGTGTGAGATACAATGTCATTACATAAAAAATGGGGATAAAACAGTTGGATTCTACAAGAACTTTGAATAAAGGTTTGGTAATAGTGAGTGCCAACTGTATAGTATGTGGTTGTGCTATTTTTAGGTCATATCATAAAAACAATACATGTAAGAAAGAGTTATTGAAATCTTAACATGTTGAAAAAGATTGCTGCACTATGTACTCCTATAAGAATATAATGTGAAATCAACATCAATCAGTCACAAGTATATACCACATGAAAGTTTAATTGTGTTGTTACAGAAACATGCAAAATATCCGTACCCAACCAGAGAATAGTATATTATTTGAATATATGAAAATTTCTATTATAAAAACTGCAGAAGAAAGATTTATTTTAAGGATGGTATTTCATCGAAAAAGTCATGGCATTGAACTTGTAACCAATGACATATAGTAACGAGACAAACTATTATTATTATCATTACTATTATTATTATTACTGGTATTGATATTATTATTATTCCTCGCGAAGCGAGGCCGAAGGCCGAGCGTAGCGAGGTTACTAATCGTGTCGCTTCCGGTCAGACCACGTGGCTCGCAAGCCCGAGTAAATCGAGCCGAGAGTTTTTATATATGTATATATATATATATACTATATAAAATATATATATATATCTATATTTTAAAGGTGTCCGTTCGCAGGCCAGGTTACCTGGCAATAGTAGCGTATTTGAGAACTCCTGAATTTCCGCCATTTCGAATGCGGTGATGCCTTTTTGAAAGAAATGTAAATTTTGTGGAAACGGATTTCACTCGTCCTGGAAGTGTATCCCAGCAAGATGATCTCCGAGATATTCAAGAAAGAGTAGCCCGAGATCGTCGCCGAGTAAGTTCGAACACCGTGAAAATCAACACAAGGAAAGCACGACTCAAAGCAGGGAGAGTACGACAGCAGGGCGAATAACAACAGACATCCGTCATCGCAGCAAAGACAAAAACTGCTCGCTCTAGAAAAAGGCAAACGAAACAGCAGGGAAAAGGACCAGGAATTCAACCAAGTTAGTTTTGAATTTGAATGTGTTATTGATAGAAATACAGAACAGGAGTGAACGATTACATAACGAAATATATTAGCGTACTAAATTTAGCAAAACGGCTTAGAAGGGAAACCGAGTAGAAACAACTACAACGATTGGAGATGTCTTCAAAATAATTATATTAGTCTAAAAACGGAATAGGAAGACGACCAACAGATTACAAGAGAATGTAAGTAGGTATTTTTCATAATAAAGCGATAGCGTTTCCATTTTGAAGAAATTCCCAACACAGAGAGTTGCAGTTGTTATAACAATCATTTACAACGATGTGATCTGATATCATCGCAACAGTGAAAATATTGTAAATTTTCTTGATCTAGCAGCTATGTTTAGCATTTTCAACAGAATATATACCCAGTGTCACTATAAAGTACTGGTTCTGCAATATCATCAGTGATCAATGCGATCATTTGAAAATAAAGCAAATGTTATAACTTACTTCTGAGTAGTATTTCTCTTTGCTATATATATGTATGTATTCTCTGATTGAAAGGTTTCAATAATATTACGTATAGACAACAAGTTTCATAGCCTTTTCACAATGGGTCAGTTTTACCTTAGAGTTCAATGACCCCCCCCCCCCTCCCCCTGATAATATTGCAATCTAGAAACCTGGCCATTTCCCACAAATAAAATGTTAATTCAAGCCTTAATTAACATATTAACCTTGTTACTTTCTGTTGTTTACTTCATTTTTATGATGTCAAATATCAATATTTAATAACAACCACAACATACAGTTAACATTTTACATCGGAAAAACTATATAAAGAAGAAAATAAATTTTGTAATGCCAAAATGTTTATGATCTTTCTCATATATTCATTGCAAGTGTGCTGTATGTAGTAACAAGTGTTTCAAGTTTTCTAAATGCCCTATCCTTTCAATAATGATTTTCCACACAAACTTTATAGACAAATGACCGCACTAGATTTCAAGCCTTTAAGAAGAAATGGTATTGTTTGGAGCTGTTTTGATTACTACCACCTCTGATGGAAAGCCTATCAAGAAGATTTTTGTGTTGCTTGCAGTAATAGAGTAACAATACCTTTACAAAGGTTAGGGCATGCATCCCACCCCATAAAAATATATTATGTTAAACGTAAAAAATATAACAATAGTAATAATAATAATATCAATACCAGTAATAATAATAGTAATGATAATAATAATGATAATAATATAATGATAGTGCTTCTCATTACTATATGTCATTGGTTACAGTTCAATACCTCTGGCTGCCATGACTTTTTCGATCAAATGCCATCCTTATATTAAATCTTTCTTCTGCAGTTTTTATAATAGAAATTTGCATATATTCAAAATAATATAACCTTCTCTTGTTGGGTATGGATATTTTGCCTGTTTCTGTAACAGCACAATTAAACTTTCATGTGGTATATACTTTTAACTGATTGATGTCGATTTCACATTATTTTTTTACAGGAGTACGTAGTGCAGCAATCTTTTTCAACATATTAAGATTTCAATAACTCTTTATTTCATGTATTGTTTTTATGATATGACCTAAAAATAGAACAACCACATACTATACAGTCGGCACTCACTATTACCAAACCTTTATTCAAAGTTGTTGTAGAATCCAATTGTTTTATCCCCATTTTTTATGTAATGACATTGTATCTCACACTTCTGTTGATATGGCATCTCTTTTGAGGGAAGAGGAATTTTCTTATCTACCACTGAGAGTACCATTGCAACTGAAGAGAGTGCACAAATTGAAACATGCACTATTCATAATGCTGTCAATTGTGGTTACCTAGGAATGAAATAATGACTGCAGTAGACAATAAAATATCTAATCAGAAGATTCTTCTTACAATGAACCTCATCCAATTATAACCAAAAAACATAAACAAAAAATAATTGGAGCATTCAACTCATCCTCAGTGTAAGAACATATTGTGTTTAAAAGGGATGTACAACAAAGGTCACAAAGCAGTAGAGACTAAGAAAATAAAACTAAAAAAAAACAGGTTTTTACACCATGGTAAACACAAGCATTCATATCAACTCTTCAAGATTTCACCTGCAAAAGATTTACAATCATTTTCAATTTGTGTTAAGTGAATATTATTGTGGTAATTCATCGACTCTGTATTCCCTGTGAAGATAATAAATAATTTTACTTCTATTCCCTCTGGTGCAATCTCAGTGGCAGTGAAAGAACTAAATGAAGGTCAATTTTTAAGCACTGTGTTGACCGGTATACTGGTCATGTAATTTTCACCAGGTGTCACTAATTTTGTACCAAACATAGCATAACAAATAAAATAATGGGGATTACGCTGATATAAAAAATATAAAATAAAATATAAAAGCATTGTGACTTCTTCAAAAACTAGCTTCGTGAGGTTTTTGCGGGAGTCGTATTTCTAGTTATTATTATTATTGTTATATTTTTTATGTTAAACATAATATATTTTTATGGGGTGGGATGCATGTCCTAATCTTGGTAAAGGTATTGTTACTCTACTATTACAAGCAATACCAAAATCTTCTTAATAGGCTTTCCATCAGAGGTGGTAGTAATCAAAACAGCTCCAAACAGTACCATTTCTTTTAATGCTTAGAATCTAGTGCAGTCATTTTTCTATACAGTTTGTGTGGAAAATCATTATTGAAAGCATACTTTAGGGCATTTAGGAAACTTGAAACACTTGTTACTACATACAGCACACTTGCAATGAATATATGAGAAAGATTATAAACATTTTGACATTACAAAATTTATTTTCTTCTTTATAAAGTTTTTTCAATGTAAAAGGTTAACTGTATGTTGTGGTTGTTATTAAAGATAGGTATTTGACATCATAAAATGAAGTAAACAGCAGAAAGTAACAAGGTTAACATGTTATGTCTAACTTTGTAAATTAAGGCTTGAATTAGCATTTCATTTGTGGGAAAAGGGTTCTAGATAGCAATATTATGAACTCTAAGGTAAAACTTACTCATTGTGAAAAGGCTATGAAACTTGTTGTCTCTATGCAATATTATTGAAACCTTTCAATCAGAGAATACATACATACATATATATATATATATATAGCAAAGAGAAATACTACTCAGAAGTAAGTAATAACATTTGCTTTATTTTCAAATGATGGCATTGATCACTGATAAAATTGCAGAACCAGTACTTCATAGTGACACTGGGTATATATTCTGTTGAAAATTCTAAAAATTTACAATATTTTCACTATTGCAATGATATCAGATCACATCGTTATAAATGATTGCTATAACAACTGCAACTCTCTGTTGGGAATTTCTTCAAAATGGAAACGCTATCGTTTTATTATGACAAATACCAACTTACATTCTTTTGTAATCTGTTGGTCGTCTTCCGATTCCGTTTTTAGACTAATAGAATTATTTTCCAGAGACATCTTCAATCGTTGAAGTCGTTCCTACTCGGTTTCCCTTCTACATGTAAGTCGTTTTGCTAAATTTAGTACGCCAATATATTTCGTTATGTAATCGTTCACTCATGTCCTGTATTTCTATCAATAACACATTCAAATTCAAAACTAACTTGGTTGAATTCCTGGTCCTTTTCCCTGCTGTTTCGTTTGCCTTTTTCTGGAGCGAGTGGTTGTTGTCCTTGCTGCGATTTCTGTTGTTATTCTCCCTGCTGTCGTTTCTCTATCCGTGCTTTGAGTCATTCTTTCCTTGTGTTGATTTTCACGGTATTCGAACTTACTCGGCGACGATCTCGGGCGAATCTTTCTTGAATATCTCGGAGATCATCTTGCTGGGATGTACTTCCAGGAAGAGTGAAATCGGTTTCCACAAAATTTACATTACCTCAGCTTCAAAAAGGCATCACCGAATTCTCAATGGCGGAAGTTCAACAGTTCTCAAGTGCGCTACTATTGCCAGGTAACCTGGCCTGCGAACGGACACCTTTAAAATATAGATATATATATATAAATATATATATATTTATTATATCTGCAACCCTTGTATATGAGCAAACGCGCGCTCTGATTGGTTCCCTACTCATAGTATATCAGCTCTTAGTATAAATCTACTAGCGTTCTATCACAAATGCCGCGCTCTGATTGGCTACACTACCCACTATCTATTCTGTGATAGATAGTGAGTAGCGTAATGGCGGCCGCTTCTTCACGTTTTCGAAATGTCCGTGAAGAAGATTTAGACAGTTTACTGGTCGAGGCTGTTCCAGAAAAGACAAAAGTCGCAACGAAATATGGTATGAAGATTTTTCACGGTAAGAACAGGAGTCGAAAAATGACTTTAATGAACTTTATTACTCATTGAAACTTTTAAAAGTACAAAATTAAATTTTCAAAAGTTGCATTTCAATTGACACATTTTTTGTAAACAAATTTTAGAATGGTTCGCAAGCCAACAGAAATTCTCTCTTCCTATAGAAGAACAGTCCAAAGAAGAGCTTAACAGATGCTTACAGGTTTTTTATGCCTCTGTACGGCAAAAAAATGGAAGCGAATTCAAAGTTTCTTCGCTGCGAGCGATACGCGGTGCCATTGACCGGTATTTGAAGCAGCCGCCTAACAACAAGCCCTGGTCAATTATCGGAGATTCTGAATTTGCAAAGGCCAACCAAACGCTAAATGCTATTTGCAAAAACATGATGAAAGAAGGCAAAGTAGGCCCTGTGGTACATAAACACCCGATAACCAGCGAACAAATGCAAGAGTTGTTCAGAAGTGGTCAACTTGGCGACTCCAACACCAAAGATCCCTCAAAATTACTGCGAACGGCCTGGTTTTACTTAACCCTTTACTTTGGAAAACGAGGGCGGGAAAATCAAAGAAAACTCACCAAAGAAATGCTGGTTCTGCAAACTACTCCCCAAGGAAGACGGTACTATGAGATTCGAAGGGATGCTCTAATTTCCACCAAAAACCACCAAGGCGGGCTTAACGATCCTACAGACGAATCCGACGGAAAGATGTTTGAAGTAATTAATTCTAGCCGCTGCCCTGTCAAAACAATTGAGAATTTCCTCAAGCATCTTAATCCCAAACTGGATTGCCTGTTCCAACGACCAAGAGAACTTTCAGCAAAATTCAACCCAGAGAAAGAAAGCATCTGGTATTGTAATTCACCAGTTGGAGAATCAACACTCGCCAATATGATGAAAACGATGTGTACGGCAGCTGGAATCACTCCGCATCTTACAAACCACTGTGTGAGAGCCACGGCAGTGACGGTTTTATCTGATCGTAATGTAGAGGCAAGACACATCAAGGCAGTTACAGGCCACAAGTCAGACAGTGCCATTGAATCCTACAACGCTAGAGCATCTTTCCCCCAGAAGGAAAACATGTCGAATATTTTGAGCGGATTCGTATCTGGAGAAGAATCATCACTCCAACCGCAAGCTATCCAGAATCGCTCCGATGTTCAGATTCAAATACAGAACGAGAATTATCCATCCAGCTCTTCTGCTGCCGTCACACCACAAGTTTATCAGCAGTCAAACAACCATCTTCCACAGTCGTTCAGCTTCCATGGTTGCACAGTCTCCATTGTGAACAACAACAACTTCTTTCGTTAAACTGTGCAGTACGACCTTCCGGGAGTGCAAGTCTCTCAAGCCTTTGTTTAACTTTTTAACATAACATTTTCTTGTCATTGACGTTTTCTAAATTGAGCACCCTGGCTTCCAATGGCATTTTTGCATCATTTGATCGTTGAAATTGTAATCAAACTAGCTTCATCGGTTTGGCTCATCTTGAATGAAATGTGAAGGTGCGCACACACAGAAACCAACACAATGCGATATATTTGTCAATTATCCTTGCGTGGCGTGTCCTGTTTTTATCATTGTTTAATAATAAAAACATGAACCTGTCTTGCTTTTTTGAGTTTTGAACGACTAGTAGATTTATACTAAAACAATTAGATTATTCGCTCTCGATTTCTATGCGTGATAGTTGACTCGGGCTGCGCCCTCGTCAACTATCACGCGATAGAAATCTCGAGCTCATAATCTAATTGTTTAATATACCATTGGCACGGAAAACGGCCATCATGGATGGATGATTTCTTGAATTAGACAGGGAGAAATTCAAGTCAAGCTTAAAAATCATACACCAAAGAAATACTACCGAAGCAAATAAATATAGGATGAAATTTTTCGACGGTAAGTGAGCAAATTATATTTCGAAATTGTTTATTACGAACGCAAGTGAAACTCTTACAAACAGCCGCCATTTTGAAAGATCTGTGAAGCCCGTAAACTGAGTTTTTATCTTATTTCTGCCTACTTTTTCCACTTAAATTCTTAAACTAATTTGCTAACTCGAAAAAAATTGACAAGTACATTAAAGAGTTGTTTAAAAACGAGCCGGACTCGTGTTTGAAACTTTTTTACACATCTGCTCTAGTAGTATGTTACCGTAAAAATAAACCGATTTTAATATTTATTTTTTGTAAACCGATTTTAATATTTATTTTTTGTAAACCGATTTTAATATTTATTTTTTGTAAACCGATTTTAATATTTATTTTTTGTAAACCGATTTTAATATTTATTTTTTGTAAACCGATTTTAATATTTATTGAATTTTTTCAAAATGAATGGGTTTTTTAAAAAAAATGAATTATGGTTTAAAGATTTGCAATAATTTTATGAAATATGGAACAAGATTCGAAAGAATTGAGGCAAATTAATATTTTAAAAGAGATTGCTAAGGATAATGGTATTCAAAATTACTCTAAAATGAGTAAATCTGAACTTATCGAAAAGTTAAAAAAAAAAATACCCAGATTCGTTGAAGAGCTTAAAACTAAAATCAAAAGCGAAAACGAAAAAACACAAGAACAAAAACAGATAAAACAACAACAAGAACAAATAAAAGATTTAAATTTTCACCAATTAAAAAATATTGCAAAAGAGTTGAAAATTAAAGGGCGAACAAAAATGAATAAAGAAAATTTAATTAAAAGTATTAAAAAATTTTCAGAGGAGGAAATTATTAATGAAATTAAAAAAGAAGCTATTAATAATAAATATTATTGTATCCATAAAAAGAGCAAATATTTTTGTAAGAAGTGTTGCGGGTCGCAATTATGTATTCACGAAAAAATAAAGTATTGTTGCAAAGAATGTAAAGGATCAAAATTTTGTATACACAACAAACAGAAAACTCATTGTAAAGAATGTGGTGGGTCGCAATTATGTATACATGAAAAACAGAAAACACATTGTAAAGATTGTGGAGGATCACAAATATGTGAACATAAAAAACAGAAAGCCCATTGTAAAGAATGTAAAATTAAAAAATGAATTATTATTTAAAGATTTAAAATATAAAAATAAAAATGGTAAGACTAAGACTAGTAAAAAAGGTATGTAATGGAAAAATGACTATTAATTTTAAATATTTTTCTAATAAAAGACTAGGTTTTTGTGATTTTTTCAAAATCAACAAGTTTTGTCGGTCTAACTTCTGAAGCTTTCAATTTTTGGTTATTATGATAAGGAATGTAATATTAATAAGTTTGATAAAAATTTTATTGTTGGGCCATTAAATGTTGAAATAAAAATGGATGTTGATAAGTTAGAACATAAAAAGAAATTTTACAAACCCCTCCATAATGAAATAATGAAAGCGGCCTGGGATCCAGATAGATATATGGATTGGTGTCTTGATTTTGAGGAATTAAGGGATTTGAAAGAACGTTGGGGGAAAAATTAAGTTATATAACGCTTATATGTGTTACATAACAAAAATTTATCTAAATCTGAAACTAAAAGTTATGGGAGAACCCTTCAGATCAAGTTTTTCCCATTCATTGTTTAATATGGTTAAATCAAATTGGTTTATTAGAGCATCATATTTTCGAACTGGAATTGTTGGATAATCCTTTGAGGGTATGTTTGCAAGTAGGTGTGATGGTGAAAGTTTCACAAGTTCTCCATTTTTAGTTTTATTCATATATGAAAATTTATTATCCACTATACTACACATAAGTCTCAGAGGCTCCTTAATCTGAATATTTATGGGGTATAATTTACCAGGATTTATGACTTCAGGAACTCCTAAACCAAACCCCAACCCTCTAGTAAGTTTAATTTTGAAGTTCTTATTTGAATATAGATAGTCAATAGTATCAGTCTCAATTATTGTTATCTTTTCCCCATCAGGATCATTAAGAAAGATTGATTGAATATTACGAAGAGAATATGTACCGGGTTGAATTATTATGAAGCCCTGATTCTTATCATTGAATATTATCTGTTTATCCTTGAAATTAATCAATCTTTTGGTTTGTATATTACAATCCAGGAGTTGTATCTCCCGAAGATTTTTAAGAGGAGGATCTAAATAAATCCTAGTTTCTGACTCATACATTGTTATGCTTAACATTTTGTTTGATTACATCATATTCATCTTTAAATTTATATACTCCAAGTCTATTTAGCAGGTACTTGGCTTTTATAACCCTATGACGTCAACATTCCACACTTCCCTAGTAATTTCGAGCGCTAGAGGAAAAAACGAAATCTACTTTCAGGTTCGTCGGTTGTTAGGGAGCTCTGGTATGCAATCTATTGTTCTCCACGTGAACAGCGATTGTATGCAAATTAGTGCCCACGTGAAATAGCCAGTTGCATAAGAATGTGCCCTCGTGATTACTGAAATAGAAACCACGATAATCCACCGGCGACAACTATAAATGCTAATATATTTTTTTCATGCTGTGTTGAGTCAATATTATTTTCAGTGGAGCTGGTCCCGCGGATTTCCTGTTTCGTCGAGTCTGTTTTAATTGATGGTTTTGGTTCCGTTTCAGTTCTATGAGGTAACTTTAACTTTGAAGATCCCATGTTATGACTTATTCCAACCTGTTTTGCTTCAGTGTTTAGGGAATTGTTCACACCAAAATTCATATCATTACTCGCTTTCATAAGTTTGTTGTTAAAACCTGTCACGCTTTCAGTATTGATTATCATATTACTCGGCATCAACCATACACCAGGAGCAATAGCTAAATCAAGCCGTAATTTCGCTTCCTGTACAGCTAATTGATATCTTTGAATAGAACTAGAAATGTCATTCTCGATCACACTACTTTCAAATAAAGCTAAGAATTCTTGTTGTGTTTCGATTGCTCCACCGTCATTACCGTAAATCGAGTTTCTAGTGTTAACTTGTGAACCTAATATGCAGTAAACAAAAGCTTCAGCGGATCGATTCAATCTACCAAGTCCGGCTTTAGTGAGCCCGTGTCCGCTTGTTGGAATAAACCAAGCATATTTGAAATCGGAAAAGTCATCATTACGGATAAATGAAATTAGATTACCCTTTTCTTTCTTACCTCCTTCATCTGCGAATTTACCACCTTCACCCGGCCATTGATCCGCTTCAACATCATAATTCCGTACAATATGTACATTTTGATATCCCCCTCCTTTTCCATGATATCCAGAACCATAATCAAGGAATATATCACCCAATCCGCCGTTTCTACCCCCCTTCCATCTAAAATCGGAATTATTACTAACCCCAAATTCAGCGCACAATCGTTGATATGCAACTTTACTATAAGGATTATTATTTATTACAAAAGGTTGCTCATCGGGTAAGGGGAGTCTTAATTCATATAATATACGCCTTATTGTGAAATATATATGAAACTTTATGAAGCTATTTACTACTTTAGGATAATTTAAACTTTCAAAAGGACTTATACCGCAACCAGATGTTGCACACCAAACTGCAAAGTTAAGTTGTTGAGGCCAATAATTCATATCAGGGGCGTTCAACCATTTTTTACTCTGTTTTCCAGATTTGAATGTTACAACTTGAGATGTAAATATGTTTCTCATCTTTGCTGTGAATTTCTTAGTATTTGAAACGTATATATCCAGATAGGTTAGCATTTTTGTTATATCAGTTGTAAAGTCATCAAATTTAATAGCAGGTATTGGATAAGATTGGTTGGTTATGGATAAACTTTTTGGAAAAGAACTCACTTCAACTGCTCCCAAGTCTAAATGTTCCGATAAAAGTTTTTTCAAATTAGAAGGAAGATTATCAGTCCATGTTTTTCGACTAGGATCATCGTTAGACATGATAGTAATCCCATTATATTTCCATTTAATATATCCTCCATATGAATCATTAACAAATGTAAATTTATCAAGGTTTGCTCTTGGGTACTTTTTAATGAAATCATTGAGTAACATTTTATTACTTTTTAGAATAAGATGTAAAGTCTTTAAAACGTTTCGCTGTTATTTCCAATACCCGCAAAACAATTACAGCCCACATCTGTTCTCTCATATGAAATTTTTAATGTGTGGGAACGGTTAGTTCTTTTAATATTTCCGCTCGAACTTCTCTCCTTAACTGATTCATATTTAAGTTTTTTTCTGTATCTTTAATGTTTTTTTGTCGGATTTCTAGTTTTAGTTTTTCAAACTTTTCAACTTCTGATAAAATTAGAGAAAATTCTTGATCAGAGATTTTGTTATCTTTCAGAGCCTTTGAAACCAAGTCGTTAATGGTGTTTACTTTTGCTTTTGCTATAGAAACTGTCTGTTCATGTTTACTGACTTTATGGGAAAGTCGTTTAGAAGCCGCGCCGAATCCAACCGATATTCCCCCACAAAATCCACCAACAACACCTAATGGGATGCCAACAACAGCACCAAAACCAGTAAGAGAGGTACTCAACCCACTTGCAGATAGGATAATTGAAATCACTCCACTACAAACACTTATTTTTGTAAATATACCTCTCGCTCGATTATACTTTTTCCTAACATCCTCATAATGTTTAATTTCCTTTTGAAGATTATTTAGTACTTCGCATGACTTTTGTATTCTGAAATTATTTGGATCTCCATTAATAGGTAATTGAGGATAAATTTTATTGTATTCTTCCATATTGTATTTTACTGAACGATATGATATCTTTAGACCTTTTTGTTATCGACTCTTTTTTACCCTTTCCAAAAAATATAGAACCACAGCCATTATCAACAACCAACCATTCCTACCCAAAAATCCAATAACCTCGCCCGCTGTTTTGAACAGAAAGCTTACAATCGCTCCAACCATCCCTGGTAATATTTCACCTAGTCTCTTACCAATAGTTTTCAAACCATTACTAACACCCCTACCCAAAGTTGCTAGACCTTTGGAAAGATTAGAAACGATAACACCAATTACTACACCAACAGCACTCACAACTGCAAATACTGTAAAACCATATTTTTTGAAGATAGACTTTACACGTTCTCGTAATGGAAGATTTTTAAGTATTTCTTCATTTTTACTCTCCATATCAGCTATTTTTTCTTGGTTGTAAATAATACTCTTTCTTGCTAGTTCTCTAAATTTATCAACTTCAGCTTGTAATCTTTCATTACCCCGTTCTAACATTGTTAAATTTGATTTTCCCTTCTTATATTTATCTATTTCTTCTTTGTATACATTAATTTCATTCAAAAGTTTCTCTTTCTGTATTTTTAATTCTATATTCTGTTTAACAGTTGAATCAAAAAGACTTTTCATTTCCGTTTTTTCCACTTGTTGTTTCTCAGCGAATTGACGTATTTCTTTTTCTTTTTGTTCATATCGACTAATCTCCATAGGATATACTTTTGTGGTTGCTTCCAACCCTTGTACTACATTAAGTAATTCCATATTTTGTTCATTAGCTTCATTCAATTGTGATAAAAGAATATTATTTTTTATAAGCATGGATTCATAATCAGCACCTAGAGCTTTTATGATTATTTTACCCGCCTTATCAAGTTTTATTACTCCATCTTTATCAATCAATATATGTTCTGCAGCATTTCTCTGATTACTCAATTTAACCAACAAATTACCCTCCTTATCCCATTCTGCTGTAAATGGAGAATCCAAAGGGTTGAAATCCGGAAACAACCTTTTTATGTATTGCAAAGCTTCAATCCTATTATCATATTTATCACTAGGTAATTTAGGTATAGCACCCTCCTTCTCATAATTCCTACCACCAAATGAAGTTTCTTTCTCATCATCAGGGTTAATTAGACGGGTGGTTGATGATATTGGATCCATTTGAATATTTTCTCTATCAATATCATCGTCTAGATCAGTTGGTTCAAAGTCTGGTATTTCTTTAGGTATATCTCCTCCTTCTGCCATGATTTTTTTACTAATCAGTAAGAAATCTTTAGACCCCTTAGGACGTCACTCTAAAAGAATTTACTAGCCATATAACCCAATGCCAACATACCACCACCTACATATGCCATTTCACCTATTTTTTGGTTGTCACTTGGTCTATAATAATCAGAGAATTTTGGTTCATGCATTTGACTATATAATTTCAAAGCTTCATCTGTATTAGAAATATTTTTTATAGCTTGGTATTTATCATCCTTTTTTTGTACTTTCCAATCAATTAGTTTCTGTCTATTTTCCTGATATGTAGCATAATCTTTTTTATATTTTTCTAGTGCCTTATCGTGTCTTATTTTCTCTGTATCTGTTTTATCACCTGAGAGATATTTTGCAAGATATGAACCCCCAACAAAGGCGGTTGCATTCAAAATAGCTCCTCCAAACATCATTGCTATTGTTGCCATTTTTTAAATTTGAGGTTATTCTCCTTTAGACCGGGTTTACCCCTCACATAGGTAAAATCTTTTGATCCTCTAAATATGTTTTTAGGTACATACTACCTGATAGGACAGCTACCCATTTAGCATAGTTTGTAATACTTGAGGAGGGGTCGTTCATAAATGATTCTCTCATGGCCTTTTTAGCTACATATCCAACTAAAGCTGCCAATCCAATAAGGACAGATGAATCAGTAACAGTTTTCACAAGTTTGTTTTCAGTTGACATAATTTTTTACTGTATCATTAAGAAATCTTTAAACTACTTATTTCCTTATAACATTCCTATTTTTGGAATCTGTGTTGTTGGTTGCGGTATGGGGATATTTTGAGGTGGGGATGTTCTGTTTTCCTTCGGGTCTTTCTTATAATATCTCATAAAAATATCAAATGCTGTAAACCCTATTCCAACAATAGATAAAACAGCGGTAAAAGATAGCTCTGGAATCCATGCTTTAGGTTCACTCTCTTGGTTTGAATTTTCTTCCTGTTCCTTTTCTCGTTTCATTTCCCTAGCCAACGCTTCTTTAGCTTTTTTGTTATATTCTGCTAGTTTCTTACCAGCTGCAACCTTTTTAGGATCTTTCTCTTTCTTTTTAGTATCTTTATTTTCAGGTGCTGGATCCATTCCTCCGGGGCCCTTCAGGGCTGTAATTTGTTCAACTTCTTCTGACATTATTATTTTATTTAACAAAGTAAAGAATCTTTAGACCCCTTTAGGACCGCGAAGCAAATCAGTATCTGGATAAGTTTTTCTTGCATCACTGCGTATTTGTTCTTTTAGCGTCTCAATATCTTTTATAATTTCTTTAAATTTTTGGTTTTTATTATCAATCATCCTTTTAACATCTGCAATAAGTTTTAAAGCTTTTTGATTTTCATATTTCTTTTATATTCTAACAACATTATTTATTTTTGTATTCATTTGTGTTAATTAGTATGTTCAGTAGCCTGCTCAGTTTTGCTGTAATCATCTATATTTTTACCTATTTTAACATGTTTAGCAACCTGGAATAACCCGCTAGCAAGCGCTGTCAACCTTCCTGCTTTCAATGCTAATAGGCCTAAAATGTTTGTCAGTTCGCGATTAACCAAATCATCATTCTTCAAATCAACACATAGAGCTTCTATATCATCCACAGGAACCATGTAAGAAATAACTTTAGAAACTAATTGAAGGGACGAATCTACCAACCCGCCACTAATTTTCTTACCCAATACTGCCTGATAACGATTATAATATTTTTCAATGTCTTTTACCGATAATTTTTTTATATCACCAAGACTCATATCAACCCCTAAATATTCCTTTGTTGTTCCAAGAGCAGCGAGGATGGCTAGGGATTCTTGTTTTACTTCAACTTCATTATTATAATTCTCTTTTACCTCAGTCTTTTCTTCTTCAATATAATCTTCAACTTCTGCCATTTTACAATTTTCTTACCTACAGTCAGGTCTTTAAGCCCGTTAGGGCCCCGCGAGGCGGAAATTTATAACTTCAGGAATCTCCAAATAACAATTAAATGGGTGTCGTAAACATAAACAAAGTCTAGAATATTTTTCAGTTTTCAGGAGTTGTACAAACTTTTTACTAGTTTCAGGGTCTAAATCTCCACCATAATCTTCGAAAAACATCTTCATACCTTTTTGCGATGGGTTATTGAAAGTAACAACGCAAGCCACATTTTCACGGAATGGTTTTGCTATCGATGTTAATTGCTGAGTGAGAACCCACATTGATAATCCATGATGTCTTCCAGAGAATGCTAAATCAATAAACTTGTTTGATCGTTTTTTCAAATCATTAGAAACAGCACAATCATCTAAAATTATTAATGTATTTGTTCCAGAGAATAAAGTTTGGCAATCAGTTAACAATTCATTAATCTCATCAACGTTACTAGAATCTGGTGATAATACATAGAAATGTTTATCTCCTCGAGCAAAATTATGATAGGTTTTATTTTTAGAATAAGTTGGACATATTAGAACAATGTATTCAAAAACTTTTCGGAATGGACCTCTTAGCTGATCAATGATGTACTTTGTCTTCCCACAATTTGTTGGGCCGGTTATAATGCAATGAAAAGGAATTTTATCTCGTAATTCTTCCATCTTTTCTTTTAACTAATACATGATTGATCTTAAGTTTGAATTCATAACCTCCATTAATGCATCGGCTACCACAAACATGTAACAAGTCATAATACCGGATCCACTAAGTTTTCTTTTAATTTCTATTTTTACACCATCTTGTGCATTGTTTAAGGCCAGACCCCCTCCATGAATACCATTATCTGGGTGAGTTCTCAAATCTAACCAAAGAGAAAACTTTTTACTATAAAAATCCTTTTCATTTACTGACCAGCGGGAAGAACCACTATCTTATCCAAAACGTTTCTTTACCGACTCCCATAGATCTGAAGGTACCATTCCCTTAGAGTAGAAACGATTTGGCACACCATTAACATCGATATTGATTGATGTGATACCAGGATTAAAAAAATTCTCAGAATCTCGTGCTCCTCCAACGTATGGCAATGTAAACAAACATAATATCCCTGTAATTGACCTTCTAGGTAGATTAATATGCTGGTTTATAACGCCGTCTGTAGGTCTGGATATGGTGAAAGTTTTGTGTAAAGTTACATTTTCATAAAAGAATCCGTTACCAACCTGATAAGCTGCCTGTGCCTCGCGAGCTAAGTATTCGCTTAATATGCAAGAATATTCCAACTCGAGGTTTGTTATTTTGTAAGTTGGAGTCTTGGTATCGTCAGAATAAACAACAATATCGTTAACTGGGGCTAGTGTAATCTCAAAGATTATTTGATGATCTAATGCCTTTGGATAGAAAACCCCATGATCGTTGAGAATAGGATGGTTTAGTGGGATATTATACTTTGTGTTGTGTACTACTGCAAGAGATACTTCCTTTGCATCTGTGTCTACCTTATCACCAGCATTTGTACGGAGCTTCCTCATGTTTACAGAAGAAATACCTTGTTTTAATCTATCCTCCCGTTCTTCATCTGTTAAGAATAAGTCATGGTAGGTTTTAAATAGATCGTATCTTTGAGTATCCTGTAGTGTTTCACCTCCAAAAAGGACCCTGAGTCTGGATACAAGGTTACTACCTACATTATTCACTAGGGTGTTATCTTCATGCCCCTCAACAGTCAAGTTAAATACTAGATATACACTTCCTGGAACAATCACTAAATTTTCAGAAAGTTTTGGAATATTTATATATAGTGTTTCTCCAGGATTAGCTGATGATGGGTTTAGTGTAATTCTATTCAATATTGATTCCGCTTTCAAACCAAGTGGCTCTCTTGTAATTCTATTTGGATTAATTTTTTCAGATATGGTTGTCATATTTATTTTAAGGAAGTGCGGGGTAATCTTTAAATGAGTAACGAAAACATATCCCGAAGGTTGTCGAAAATATATTATTCAACTGATGGATATTGGAAAGGATATTCTGCAATACCTAAATTAGCTGAAAAAGCAAAAGTAAGTGAAGATGAGGCTAAAAAATGGTTAGAGAAACAGGCAATATGGCAAATATATCTACCAGCTCCCAAATATATCCCTAGGCCGCGCTGGACTGTTGATAAACCGAATCAGATTCACCAAGCGGATTTATTATTTTTACCTCATGATAGAGTTGGAAGAAAAACATATAAATATGCATTAGTTGTGGTTGATGTTGCCTCGAGATACAAAGATGCTGAACCATTAACCTCAAAAGAAAGTCATGAGATATCCAAAGCTTTTGAAAAAATATATTCCAGAAAAATTAAATATCCCAAAACATTAATTGTTGATCCTGGAAGAGAATTTATGGGTGATGTGACAAAACTTATGAATTACCATAATGTGAAAATACAGAGAAGTGAAGCTGGAAACCATAGAGCTCAAGCATTTGTTGAACGAGCGAATAGAACATTAAGTGAACGATTATTCAGTCATCAATATGCACAAGAAATGGTTAGTGATGAAAGGTCCAGAGTATGGGTTAAACGATTACCAGATATTATAAAAACTTTGAATAATACACCAACTAGAATAACTGGTAAAGACCCTGATGAGGCTATAAAATTGAAAGAGGTTGATATTGAAACAAAAAAATATAAGAGAGTTGTTGGGCTTGATGAGGTTAGGCTACCAACTGAGGTTAAGGTTAGATATTTACTTGCCCCTGGTGAACTTGAAGGTGGCGAAAGAAGAAGAGCTACTGATCCTATTTGGAGTATACAAGTTTATTATATTTCGGGAAGTAGGGTTTCTCGTAATCAACCAGTTTTATATTATTTATTGGATGGTCCTAGACGTGGTTTTGTAAGGGAGGAGCTTCAAGTTGTACCAGATTATACTGAGTTACCGCCTGATTCTGTTTTGAAATGATTTCCTTCGGGCCGGCAAAGCCAATTTAAGAAACGGGGTATGTGTGAATTCCATCATCATCAACTATTCTTTTATCATAATATGCGTTCAATCCCTTTTTAATTTGTGTATATGTCACAATTTGGTTGTCATTGACTCTAAATCCTGTATTTTTTGCCATATCAATCGATCCATTCAAAGCTGACATGTACCTATCCCAGGTCATTTCGTTTTGATTATGAATGGTTCCTTTACAACTATACTTTACTTTTCCATTCTCATCCTCTGCGTAATAACATTTTGATGAAATTGCAATCATTCTAACACCGTCAAACTCTAACTTGAACAGCCCCGGGGTCTTTTCGTGATATTTCGATGTTGATAGGAATTTTTCTTTTCCACCATTGAAGTATTCTTTTTGCATTTCTGGTTTTATAATATTATCCAAGTTTTCAGCCGAAATTGCCATGTACATAGAATCTGTATCCATTTGTATCAACTCAAAATCCTTTCTATCTACATATTTATCAAGAAAATCGTAATAAAATTCCAACATTCGAAGTTTGGCTAGCTGATATACCGCTATACCACATTGATAGGGTCTGTCTATTGTTATGTTTTTCTTTCTTTTTATTATTTCATATGTCTCATTTATTTCATTAAGATCTTCAAAGAATGGGGATCTTAAGTCTTTTTCAACCTCACGCTCATCCTGAGTGTACTTTGTGTTTTTGTGTTTTTCTTTATCTTCTATCATTTTCCCATAGAATGAATTTCCTTTCAATTTGTAAGTATCAGCTAATGCTTTACAACCTTTATACTTTGGCCTTAGTTTTTCAATTAATACTTTAATGTCTTTATCGGCGTAGCCGGCCCCATTCGGGATATGCTCTTCAATAAATGGCACGACATCAGGGAATTGTTTTAATTCAGTAATAATATTTTCTACCTTATCTTTCTCTTTTTTATTAAAAGCTATACTTAACAATTTTATCATATCCTCAATATCTCCATCTCTTCTAGCGTTAGCTACCTCTTCGGGAAACCATTCAAATGGTGTTCCTGGTTCATACTTCAAAATATTGTGAATAGCTGTAATCTCCAAACCGTGATTAAGATACCATTAGATCAATTCTGTATATAAAAGTATCTCTTTTGCATTTGTAACCCCTAGTAATTTTTTATTATCTTTTAGGTGTTTTCTCCCTGTAGCTTTTTGATATTCTTTCATGTGTTCAGGGACCAAATGTTCGGGAACATTATCTACCACAAATAGAGGTGAGAACTCTTCAAACTTTTCTTTTAGGTTTTCTGGAACATTTATATCAACTTGGCAAAATCCAAAAAGTTTACCATCAAGAATATCTTTACAAATCTTCTTAATAAATTCAGAATCTGTTGGGTTTTTAACCTCAATGCATTCACCTTTTCCACATGGCATTTTTTGCCCCGCCGCGAAAAGATATAGCCCATTTGCATCATAACCAACAATTCTTACACAATTTTTAGGAAATTTATATTTATGAGAACGAATCTTTGTTTTTCCAAACTCTGCATAACGCATAAATATGATACTAGGCCCCCCAACCATACCCGTTTTCAAAAGTTTATAAATTTTGTTTTTGTCGCATGTTTTACAATCTTTCAATATCTGGTGGCATTTTTTACAAAGCACTTTATTACAAATTTTATTACATTTATGAACACAGTATTTTCCAGGAGCAAATAATTCAGGATCACCTTTCTTTTTCATTTTTTGATATTTATTTAGAACGTACATCATTGAGACCCCAGGGATTGAAACTGCATCTTTTAATATATCAATTTTATCAGGATAGTACATCGCCCGTGTTTTTTCTAAAGCTTCTCTAAAAGGTATAACGTCGTGTAAGTTATACTCTCTCAACCAATCCATCATTGTAACACAACCCCTCTTTTTGAATTCACGCTTAAAATCTTCATATTCTTCTACGGAAATATTTTTCTGTTTCAAACTTGAGTAAAAGTCTTCATGTTTTACTGGCCCAACGTGATAAAGCTTATCATAACTATCCATCCATTCATAGGTAAAAACAAGTTTTTTGGCTTCGCAGTTGTTTGCTTTACACCACTTATCAAAAGAAAGCCCAGGTGCAAGGTAAGACATTACATCCAAGAATTTAAATTTTGGGGTTGTCAAAAACATATATTTATTCGCATTCCTTGCAACAAAAATATCCTTAGTTTTATCAGTCATGTTTTTTACAAAATATCTTTTAATCATATTAATATCATACTTTCCACTATTAAACCCTAAAACAGGAACTTGATTACACCATTTTTCATACTCCTCTAAAACTTTCTTTGGTATAGAATCTTGGTCAGGTAATGGATATTCTTTTTTAACCTTTTCAACAATCTTTTTTCTTCTCTTTTCCAAATTTTCAACAAATTCTTTAACAAGATCATCAGGATTTGAATTTATAATAAATGTTGGTTCTTTTTCACGAGTATCATGTATTGCAACGCTAACCGGAATATGTGTTTGGTTAAAAGATAAATCATCAGTAATTTGTTGAAATTCTTTTTGTAATATTGCCTCAAAATCATAATCAATAAAATCTGGGTACGGGTTAAATTTCTTCTCAAACCATGTATCACTCAATTTAGGTTTTTCACACTCCCAAACTGATACAACACTATACCCCAAATCTTTCATAATCTTTTCTCTTTTTTTTGTTTCATTATATTTAGTTTTATCTTCTTTTAAACATGGACAACCGTGCCATTTACACCCATAAAACTCAAAAACAGTATTGGTCTCAGGTTCGTACCCATCCACCAAAAAAAGCTCATTTCCACTTCCATCTTTAACACACCTTTCACCGCCATGACCACATAAAGCGTGATGAATGTGTTTTCCTATAATCTTAGATTGGTCATCTATCCATCTACAAGCTTTATAGCTAAATTGGGTATTACCACCATAAAAAACTTTTTCAGAACTTCCGGGAATGTGATTTATCTTTTTACCTGTAAGTATTACTTCTGTTTTTCCTCCTTTACAACTGTTATTTTTTACGTGTTCACCAAGATAGTCATGCCTGTTAAATATTTGCTTGCATCCTGAACATTCCCATTTTTTGGATAGCATCTCTATATCCTTTATGAAAAAACAGTGTCCCTCATGAAGTCCAATATCTAAACAAGGTAAATTATCTTTGAACTGTCCTTTACCAAAAATTAGTTTCCAAATTTCGTCTTTTAATATATCTTTTTGTTCGTAAACTCGAATGTTAATAGAAAACATTTTTGCGATTTTTTCAAAATCAACAAGTTTTGTCGGTCTAACTTCTGAAGCTTTCAATTTTTGGTTATTATAAAAATCTCGGGCCAATTTTATAGCTAGTTTTTCTATGTCTTTCTCTGGTCTTTCTTTTCCAGCAATAATGTTCAATTTAATAGCCAAGCACCGCCAAAAACACATATTATCATCCTTACCATCGACAGCGTAAAGACATTTTTTATTACGAAGATGGTCTGGTAATTTTCCACACCCAATTAGAGGTTCGTTACTGTGAATAACTTTTACTTTTACCTCTGTAAATTCAACTCTACCTTCATGAGCACCTTTTTTATCAATGGTTTTAGATGGTGGTAAGTATGCCCTGCTCCAAGCAATACCCTCCAAACTCAATCTTTGTCCCTCACACCTCTCAATATAATCTTTTATTTCTGAAAGCATAGAAAAAGACCCCTCACCCCTAAATGTATGGTAGTAATTAATTATTTCCCCATTCCCTCTATGAATCAAAGAGCTAAAACTGATAACAATTCTTGAACGCATTTCTATTTTTCGTTCTAATTCATTATAAATAATTTCTGATAAATCATGATTTAGATCTCTCCTAATTTGAAAAATAGTTTCATTTCTTTCGGTTATATTTTGAAGGATTTCTTCATTTTCAGTGGGTATTATTGGTAATATTCTAAGGGTTGCTGTTCTTTTTGGTTTAGTTTTTTCTTTATTCTCATTATCCCTACCTATAATTGACTCTTCCTCTCTTTCAGGTTTTTTTGAAGAAGACTTTTGTTCTTTAGGTTTTGCACCTTCCTTCTCATAATCTCTAACAACTTCTGTAATTGTTTTAGGTTTCGGTATTTTTTCTTTATTTTGTTTTATTTTTTGATTATTTTGTTTTAATATTTGGTCCTGTCTTTTTATTTGTTCTTCTTGTTGTTTTATAAGTTCTTGTTGTTGTTTTATACTTTCTTGTCTTTTTATTTGTTCTTGTTGTTGTTTTATCTGTTCTTTTTGTTTTTTTAGTATTTTTTCTTGTCTTTTTATTTGTTCTTGTTGTTGTTTTATCTGTTTTTGTTCTTGTGTTTTTTCGTTTTCGCTTTTGATTTTAGTTTTAAGCTCTTCAACGAATCTGGGTATTTTTTTTTTTAACTTTTCGATAAGTTCAGATTTACTCATTTTAGAGTAATTTTGAATACCATTATCCTTAGCAATCTCTTTTAAAATATTAATTTGCCTCAATTCTTTCGAATCTTGTTCCATATTTCATAAAATTATTGCAAATCTTTAAACCATAATTCATTTTTTTCCACAAGGGTCCATATTGGGGCCTCTATTTTTTATAATCTTCATAAATGACCTTCCCTTGCACATTGGTAATGCTGAGCTGGATTTGTATGCAGACGATACTACTATATCGAAGTCAGCTGATTATAAAGAACTACATCAGCTAATAAAATCCTTGGAGGAATCTGTTGTCAATGTTCAAGATTGGGCTGCTGGTAATAAGATGCCACTGAATGAAAAAAAGACAAAGTTTCTACTAATTACTGGGAAACGTCTGGCTTCTATGATTGGTGAACTGAGTCCACCAGTACCGCAAGACATTAAGCGAGTTTCAAGTACAAAGTTACTTGGTTTAGTTGTCGATGATAAACTTAGTTTTAATGAACATATTGATTACATTTGTGGAAAGCTTGCGAAACGTATTGGAATACTAAAGAGGATCAGAAACTGTTTGTCAGTTAATCAAAGGCAATTATACTATAACGCTATTATTAAGCCTGTTATGATGTATGGATCTATTACATGGTCTATTTGTAGTAAAGCAAATCAAACTAGGGTATTACAACTGCAAAAAAGGGCTGCAAGGGTGATTTTAGATTCCTCAAGACTATCACCGTCAGTTGAACTTTTTAATAAGTTGGGATGGCTTCCTTTCTATGAAGAAATTAAAGTGAATAAATGTAGTTTGACTTATAAACGTGTAAATGGTGAAGTTCCATCATATATTTTTGAAGCGTTAAAATTGAATAGCCAAATGCATGCTAGAAATACCAGACATGCAAATTTAAACTTGATTTGTCCTAAGGTTAACAGGAAAACTGAGGGTGGCAAAATGTTCTCTGTTACAGTGGCTCAACTTTGGAATAGTTTATCATTAAATTTAAGAAGGCAGGCATCGGCTAGCTTGTTTAGAAAGAAATTTGAAAAGTTGTTATTAGATGAACAAAAATTTTTAGTACATTTTTGTCCGTGATTTGCAATGCATTAGCTTTTATATACTTTTTAGGTCTGTATTATTACGTATTTAGTCGATTTTTAGGTGTTTATAAATTTTAATCTGTATTTCGTGAGGGCTACAAGTTTGTTAGTACTTTTGTACTATTATGTACTACCCTCGTTAAATAAAGCCGTTACTTACTTACTTACTAAACCATAATTCATTTTTTTTAAAAAACCCATTCATTTTGAAAAAATTCAATAAATATTAAAATCGGTTTACAAAAAATAAATATTAAAATCGGTTTACAAAAAATAAATATTAAAATCGGTTTACAAAAAATAAATATTAAAATCGGTTTATTTTTACGGTAACATACTACTGCTCTACAATATGTCGGCTCGACAACAACATGGTTCTGTTCAAAAACAATAACAAAGTCAATTCTTGTCGTACAAACTAATTCCAGTGTTTCATAAGCGAGGGTTTAGAGATATAATTCCTCGCGAAGCGAGGCCGAAGGCCGAGCGTAGCGAGGTTACTAATCGTGTCGGTTCCGGTCAGACCACGTGGCTCGCAAGCCCGAGTAAATCGAGCCGGGAGTTTTTATATATGTATATATATATATATTTATATATATGTTTATATATATCTATATTTTAAAGGTGTCCGTTCGCAGGCCAGGTTACCTGGCAACATTACTCCATGTGAAATTCCGACATTACGAATTCCTTGAATGATGTTTTGAAAATAATGCGAATTTTGTGGAAACCGATTTCACTCGTCTTGGAAGTACATCCCAGCAAGAAGATCTCCGACATATACAAGAAAGAATGGTGAGAGATCGTCGTCGAGTAAGTTTGAATGCCGCAAAAAATGCACACGGGAAGCGGCGACTCAAAGCAGAGATTGAGAAACGACGGTAGGGACGATAACAAGAGACATCGCAGCTAAGACAAGAACTGCTCGCTCAAAAAAAAACAAAGGGATCAGCAAGGAAAAGGACCAGGAATACCATCAAGTTACCATCAAGTTAGATTGGATATTGAATTTGTTATGGATAGAAACAAAGACTCGTTTTAGGTATACAGGACATGAGCAAGCGATTACATAACGAAATTGGCGAACAAAATTTAGCAAAATGACTTAGAACGGAAACCGAGTAGGAACGACTTCCAGCATGCAGACAGAATCAGGGCTCCTACTCCGTGTACCGGCACAGATGACGTAGCGCATTGTTTCATCATTGTGTGTAAAATTATTCAGTAACATGTTTGTTATTGTCTGGCTTTGTTTTACGTCATCTGTGCCGGTACACGGAGTAGGAGCCAGAATCAGAAGACGAATGACAAAACAGATTACCATATCGTCGTGAAAAAAGTGCCAGGAAAGGGGAAACAGAAACCAACCGCAAAGAAATGAAAGATGACAGTCACGTAGTATTAATACTGCAATGAGAATGCAAGTAGGTATTTTTCGTAGTGAAACGTTTGCCTTCCATTTGAAAGAAATTCCCAATACAGAGATTGCAGTTGTGATAGCAATTATTTATAATTATGTGATCTGATATCATTGCAACAGTGAAAATATATTGTAGATTTGTTTGATGTAGCAGTTATGTTCAGCATTTTCAACAGAATAGATACCAAACAATAAGTTACCGGTTCTGCAATATTATCACTGTTCAATGCAATTATTTGTAAATAAAGCAGATGTCGTTACGGACTTCTGAGTAGTATTTCTCTTTGCTCTATTTCTTTGCTACATATATGTATTACGTAATTAAAAAGTTTCGTTGGGACAGACAAGTTCCATAGCCATTTCAAAATGGGTTTTTACCTTTGAGTTCCATGCATTCCTAGGAATTACTCTCTTAGCACCCACCCTTTTCCCACAAATGAAAAGTTAATTTAAGCCCTAATTTGCAAAATTAGACAACATCTTAACCTTTTTCCTTAATGCTGTTTAATTCATTTTAATGATGTCAAATACAAATATTTAATAACAACCACAATATGCAGTTGACCTTTTACATTGGAAAAACTCTACAAGGGAGAAACTAAAGTTTGAAATGCTAAAAGTTTTAGCTGTTTTTCTGTTTGCTGTTTTATGTATTCATTGCAAGGGTGCTGTATGTAATAACAAGTCTTTGAAGTTTCCTAAATGCCCTATGCTTTCAATCATGATTTTCCACACTAACTGTATGGACAAATGACTGCACTGGCATGATTGCCACAGGTCAGAAAATGGTAAGGGAAAAAATTCTTCAAGGTCAGTGAAAAGTAAGGGAATTTCAAATCAAGTCAGGGAAAAGTGAAATTTAATACTACTAATTTATTTCTTGCCAATTCAGCTTTGGTTTGGTGTGGTCAAGAATGTGACATGAAATGTGTTGGATTGGTAGAATTAAATGACAAGCTGATTTTGGGTTTCCAAGAAAATCAATCCTTTTTCCATGAATTGGTTATCGTAAGAAACTATCAATCCACGTACACTGTATGTGACTTTCTGAAAGCATATTAAATAAATGGGTGGAGAGGTTGGTTGTGAGAGGAGGTTGGAGGTCACTACCAGGACTAATTTGTGACTTTTCTAATTTAGTTGGTAAGGGAAATTTTACGTTTGTCAGGGAAAAGTCAGGAAATTTAAAGATCTTATGGCTGTGGCAACCATGACTAGATTCTAAGCTTAAAAGAAGAAATGGTATTGTTCAGAGTTGAGTAATTTTTACTTCCTATGATACAAACCCTATTCACAAGAAAAACAGAATTGCATGTAGTTGTAGAGGAACAATACCTTTTCCCAGATTAGGACATACACCCCAACCCAATAACAGTATATTATGTTCAACATAAAAAATAACAATACTATTAATAATATCAATACCAGTAATAATATTAAAAATGATAATGATAATAATATGATAATAATAATCATGATAATTGCAAAAAATGAGAAAGTACAAAAAGTAAAAATAATATAATAATAAGTAAATACGTAAATTGGGGTCTTATACCTCATAGGAAAAACCATTAGGAGTCCTTTACAAACTAGCTTCGCGAGGTTTTGCGGGAGTCGTATTTCTAGTAAAACAATTATTCCACTCAATCTCGTCGTATATGAGCTATAGCCAACTGGGCGCTACGCGCCTCGTTGGCTATTAGCTCATATACGACTCGATTTCGTGGAATAATTGCTAAATATTTAAGAAATAGAAAACATGTACCGTGTTTCTATCGAGTTATAGAAACACGAGTGAAAGTTTGGGAGAACGAGAAATGCTGTGCCCGCGTCATCATTACGTCAACAGCTCGTGCTAGTTCTGTGTTTCTATCGAGTTATAGAAACACGATTTCTAACCAATCAGCGCCCGTATTTTCTTAGGACTGTTTTCTAAATATATATATATATATATATATACATATATAACTAGAAATACGACTCTTTATTGGTGCAAATTACATGATCAGTATACCGGTGAACACAGTGCTTAAAAATTGACCTTCATTTAGCTCTTTCACTGCCACTGAGATTGCACCAGAGGGAATAGAAGTAAAATTCGGCGGGCTAAAAAAATTCGGGTAAAATTCGGGCGCTACATTGCCAGGTAACCTGGCCTGCGAACGGACACCTTTAAAATATAGATATATATATATATATATACATATATAAAAACTCTCGGCTCGATTTACTCGGGCTTGCGAGCCACGTGGTCTGACCGAACGCGACACGATTAGTAACCTCGCTACGCTCGGCCTTCGGCCCCGCTTCGCGAGGAAAAACTCTCGGCTCGATTTACTCGGGCTTGCGAGCCACGTGGTCTGACCGAAACCGACACGATTAGTAACCTCGCTACGCTCGGACTTCGGCCTCGCTTCGCGAGGAACAATTAATGGTTTACGTTATTCACAGAACATTTCTTTACTAGAAATACAACTCTCGCAAAAACCTCGCGAAGCTAGTTTTTGAAGAAGTCACAATGCTTTTATATTTTATTTTATTGGTGCAAATTACATGATCAGTATACCGGTGAACACAGTGCTTAAAAATTGACCTTCATTTAGCTCTTTCACTGCCACTGAGATTGCACCAGAGGGAATAGAAGTAAAATTATTTATCTTGACAGGGAATCCAGAGTCGATGAAGTATCACAATAATATTCACTTAACACAAATTGAAAATGATTGTAAATCTTTTGCAGGTCAGAAATCTTGAAGAGTTGATATGAATGCTTGTGTTTACCACGGTGTAAAAACCTGGTTTTTTTTTAGTTTTATTTTCTTAGTCTGAGTCTATTGCTTTGTCTTTTTTGTTGTACATCCCTTTTAAACAATATGTTCTTACACCGAGGATGAGTTGAATGCTCCAATTATTTTTTGTTTATGTTTTTTGTTTATAATTGCATGAGATTCATTGTAAGAAGAATCTTCTGATTAGATATATTATTGTCTACTGCAGTCATTATTTCATTCCTAGGTAACCACAATTGAGAGCATTATGAATAGTGCATGTTTCAATTTATGTACTCTCTTCAGTTGCAGTAGTACCCCCAGTGATGCCATATCAACAGAAGTGTGAAATACAATGTCATTACATAAAATAAATATTGGGGGTAAAACAATTGGATTCTACAAAAAGTTTAAATAAAGGTTTAGTAATAGTGAGTGCCGACTGTATAGTATGTGGTCGTGCTATTTTTAGGTCATCTCATAAAATCAATACATGTAAGAAAGAGTTATTGAAATCTTAATATGTTGATAATTATTGCTGCACTACATAGTCCTGTAAAAAAATAATGTGAAATCAACATCAATCAGTCAAAACTGTATACCACATGAAAGTTTAATTGTGCTGTTACAGAAACAGGCAAAATATCCATAACCAAACAGAGAATAGTATATTATTTTGAATATATGAAAATTTCTATTATAAAAACTGCAGAAGAAAGATTTAATATACGCATGGTATTTCATCAAAAAAGTCATGGCAGGCAAAGGTATTGAACTTGTAACCAATGACATATAGTAACGAGAAGCACTATCATTATATTACTAGTAATACGACTCCCGCAAAAACCTCGCGAAGCTAGTTTTTGAAGAAGTCACAATGCTTTTATATTTTATTCTTTATTTTTTTTATATTTTGTATTTTATTTTTATATCAGCGTAATCCCCATTATTTTATTTCTTATGCTGTGTTTGGTACACAATTACTGACACCTGGTGCAAATTACATGATCAGTATACCGCTCAACACAGTGCTTAAAAAATTGACCTTCATTTAGCTCTTTCACTGCCACTGAGATTGCACCAGAGGGAATAGAAGTAAAATTATTTATTATCTTGACAGGGAATACAGAGTCGATGAAGTATCACAATAATATTCACTTAACACAAATTGAAAATGATTCTAAATCTTTTGCAGGTGAAATCTTGAAGAGTTGATATGAATGCTTGTGTTTACCACGGTGTAAAAACCTGTGTTTTTTTCTTTAGTTTTATTTTCTTAGTCTCTACTGCTTTGTCTTCTTTGTTGTACATCAATTTTAAACACAATATGTTCTTACACTGAGGATGATGTTGAATGCTCCAATTATTTTTTGTTTATGTTTTTTGGTTATAATTGCATGAGATTCATTGTAAGAAGAATCTTCTGATTAGATATTTTATTGTCTACTGCAGTCATTATTTCATTCCCGGGCACAATTGATAGCATTATGAATAGTGCATGTTTTAATTTGTGTACTCTTTTCAGTTGCAATGGTACCCCCAGTGGTAGATAGAAAAATTCCTCTTCCCTCAAAAGAGATGCCATATCAACAAATTGGGGGTAAAACAATTGGATTCTACAAATACTTTGAAAAAAGGTTTGGCAGTAGTGAGGGCCGACTGTATAGTATGTGGTTGTGCTATTTTTAGGTCATATCATAAAAACAATACATGTAGGAAAGAGTTATTAAAATCTTAATATGTTTAAAAAGATTGCTGCCTACCTACTCCTGTAAAAAATAATGTGAAATCAACATCAATCAGTGAAAAGTATATACCACATGAAAGTTTAATTGTGCTGTTACATAAACAGGCAAAATATCCATACCCAACAAGAGAAGATTATATTATTTTGAATAATTTCTATTATAAAAACTGCACAAGAAAGATTTAATATAAGGATGGTATTTCATCGAAAAAGTCATGGCAGCCAGAGGTATTGAACTGTAACCAATGACATATAGTAACGAGAAGAACTTTCATTATATTATTAGCATTATTATTATCATTACTATTATTATTAGTGGTATTGATATGATTATTATTATATTTTTTATGTTAAACATAATATATTTTTATGGGGTGGGATGCATGTCCTAATCTTGGTAAAGGCATTGTTACTCTACTACTACAAGGAATACAAAAATCTTCTTAATAGGTTTTCCATCAGAGGTGGTAGTAATCAAAACAGGTCCAAACAATAACATTTCTTCTTAAAGGTTTAGAATCTAGTGCAGTCATTTGTGTATAAAGTTTGTGAGGAGAATCATTATTGAAAGCATAGGGCATTTAGGAAACTTGAAACACTTGTTACTACATACAGCACACTTGCAATTAATATATGAGAAAGATCATAAACATTTTGGCATTACAAAATTTATTTTCTTCTTTATAAAGTTTTTTCAATGTAAAAGGTTAATTGCATGTTGTGGCTGTTATGAAATATTGCTATTTGACATCATAAAAATAAAGTAAACAGCACAAAGTAACAAAGTTAATATGTTATGTCTAACTTTGCAAATTAAGGCTTGAATTAACATTTCATTTGTGGAAAAAGGGCAGGGGTTCTAGATAGCAATATTATCAGGGGGGGGGGGGGGTCATTGAACTCTAAGATAAAACTGACCCATTGTGAAAAGGCTATGAAACTTGTTGTCTCTATGCAATATTATTGAAACCTTTCAATCACAGAATACATACATATATATATATATAGCAAAGAGAAATACTACTCAGAATTCAGTAATCACATTTGCTTTATTTTGAAATGATCGCATTGATCACTGATAATATTGCAGAACCAGTACTTTATAGTGACACAGGGTATATATTCTGTTGAAAGTGTTTAACATAACTGCTAGATCAAGAAAATTTACAATATTTTCACTGTTGCAATGATATCAGATCACATCGTTATAAATCATTGCTATAACAACTGCAACTCTCTGTGTTGGGAATTACTTCAAAATGGAGACGCTATCGTTTTATTATGAAAAATACCTATTTACATTCTCTTGTAATCTGTTGGTCGTCTTCCGATTCCGTTTATAGACTAATAGAATTATTTTCCAAAGACATCTCCAATCGTTGATGTCGTTCTTACTCGGTGTCCCTTCTAAGTCGTTTTGCTAAATGTAGTACACCAATATATTTCGTTATGTAATCGTTCACTCATGTCCTGTATTTCTATCAATAACACATTCAAATTCAAAACTAACTTGATTGAATTCCTGGTCCTTTTCCCTGCTGTTTCGTTTGCCTTTTTCTGGAGCGAGCAGTTGTTGTCTTGGCTGCGATTTCTGTTGTTATTCTCCCTGCTGTCGTTTCTCTATCCCTGCTTTGAGTCGTGCTTTCCTCGTGTTGATTTTCACGGTATTCGAACTTACTCGGCGACGATCTCGTGCTAATATTTCTTGAATATCTTGGAGATCACCTTGCTGGGATGTACTTCCAGGACGAGTGAAATCGGTTTCCACAAAATTTACATTACTTTCAAAAAGGCATCACCGAATAATGGCGGAAATTCAGCGTTCTCAAGTGCGTTACTATTGCCAGGTAACCTGGCCTGCGAACGGACACCTTTAAAATATAGATATATATAAACATATATATAAATATATATATATACATATATAAAAACTCTCGGCTCGATTTACTCGGGCTTGCGAGCCACGTGGTCTGACCGGAACCGACACGATTAGTAACCTCGCTACGCTCGGCCTTCGGCCTCGCTTCGCGAGGAATTATCATTATTATTATCACTAGAAATACGACTCCCGCAAAAACCTCGCGAAGCTAGTTTTTGAAGATGTCACCATGCTTTTATATTTTATTCTCTAGTTTTTTTTATATTTTATTTTTTATATCAGGGTAATCCCCATTATTTTATTTCTTATTCTGTTTTTGGTACACAATTAGTGACACCTGGTGCAAATTACACGATCAGTATACCGCTCAACAAAGTGCTTATAAAAATTGAATTGACCTTCATTTAGCTCTTTCACTGCCACTGAGATTGCACCAGAGGGAATAGAAGTAAAATTATTTATTATCTTGACAGGGAATACAGAGTCGATGAAGTATCACAATAATATTCACTTAACACAAATTGAAAATGACTGTGAATCTTTTGCAGCTGAAATCTTGAAGAGTTGATATGAATGCTTGTGTTTACCACAGTGTAAAAACCTGTGTTTTTTTTCTTTAGTTTTATTTTCTTAGTCTCTACTGCCTTGTCTTCTTTGTCTTCTTAGTTATAATTGTATGAGATTCATTGTAAGAAGAATCTTCTGATTATATATTTTATTGTCCACTGCAGTCATTATTTCATTCCCGGGTAACCACAATTGAGAGCATTATGAATAGTGCATGTTTTAATTTGTGTACTCTTTTCAGTTGCAATGGTACCCCCAGTGGTAGATAGAAAAATTCCTCTTCCCTCAAAAGAGATGCCATATCAACAGAAGTGTGAGATACAATGTCATTACATAAAAAAAATTGGGGGTGAATCAATTGGATTCTACAAAAACTTTGAATAAAGGTTTGGTAATAGTGAGTGCTGACTGTATAGTATGTGGTTGTGATATTTCTAGGTCATATCATAAAAAAGATACATGTAAGAAAGAGTTATTGAAATCTTAATATGTTCCAAAAGATTGCTTCACTATGTGCTCCTGTAAAAAAATAATGTGAAATCAACATCAATCAGTCAAAAGTATATACCACATGAAAGTTTAATTGTGCTGTTACAGAAACAGGCAAAATATCCATACCCAACCACAGAAGATTATGTTATTTTGACTATATGAAAATTTCTATTATAAAAGCTGCAGAAGAAAGATTTAATATAAGGATGGTATTTCATCGAAAAATTCATGGCAGCCAGAGGTATTGAACTGTAACCAATGACATATAGTAACGAGAAGAACTATCATTATATTATTATCATTATTATTATCATTACTATTATTATTACTGGTATTGATATTTTTGTTATTGTTATATTTTTTATGTTAAACATAATATATTTTTATGGGGTGGGATGCATGTCCTAATCTTGGTAAAGGTATTGTTACTCTACTACTACAAGCAATACAAAAGTCTTCTTAATAGGCTTTCCATCAGAGGTGGTAGTAATCAAAACAGCTCCAAACAATACCATTTCTTCTTAAAGGTTTAGAATCTAGTGCAGTCATTTGAGTATAAAGTTTGGGTGGAAAATCATTATTGAAAGCATAGGGCATTTAGGAAACTTGAAACACTTGTTACTACATACAGCACAATTGCAATTAATATATGAGAAAGATCATAAACATTTTGGCATTACAAAATTTATTTTCTTCTTTATAAAGTTTTTCCAATGTAAAAGGATAAATTATTGCATGTTGTGGTTGTTATGAAATATTGATACTTAACATCATAAAAATAAAGCAAACACCATAAAGTAACAAAGTTAATATGTTATGTCTAACTTTGCAAATTAAGGCTTGAATTAACATTTCATTTGTGGAAAAAGGGCAGGGGTTCTAGATAGCAATATTATCAGGGGGGGGGTCATTGAACTCTATGGTAAAACTGAACCATTGTGAAAAGGGTATGAAACTTGTTGTCTCTACGCAATATTATTGAAACCTTTCAATCAGAGAATACATACACATATATACAGCAAAGAGAAATGCTACTTAGAATTCAGTAATCACATTTGCTTTATTTTGAAATGATCGCATTGATCACTGATAATATTGCAGAACCAGTACTTTATAGTGACACAGGGTATATATTCTGTTGAAAATGTTTAACAGAACTGCTAGATCAAGAAAATTTACAATGTTTTCACTGTTGCAATGATATCAGATCACATCGTTATAAATGATTGCTATAACAACTGCAACTCTCTGTGTTTGGATTACTTCAAAATGGAAACGCTATCGTTTTACTATAAAAAATACCTATTTACATTCTCTTGTAATCTGTTGGTCGCCTTCCGATTCCGTTTTTACACTAACAGAATTATTTTCCAGAGACATCTCCAATCGTTGAAGTCCTTCTTACTCAGTGTCCCTTCTAAGTCGTTTTGCTAAATGTAGTACGCCAATATATTTCGTTATGTAATCGTTCACTCATGTCCTGTATTTCTATCAATAACACATTCAAATTCAAAACTAACTTGATTGAATTCCTGGTCCTTTTCCCTGCTGTTTCATTTTTCCTTTTTCTGGAGCGAGCAGTTGTTGTCTTGGCTGCGATGTCTGTTATTCTCCCTGCTGTCGTTTCTCTGTCCCTGCTTTGAGTCGTGCTTTTCGTGTGTTGATTTTCACGGTATTCGAACTTAATCGGCGACGATCTCGTGCTGCTCTTTCTTGAATATCTCGGATATCTTCTTGCTGGGATGTACTTCCAGGACGAGTGAAATCGGTTTCCACAAAATTTACATTACTTTCAAAAAAAGCATCACCGAATTCCCAATGGCGGAAACTCAACAGTTCTCAAGTGCGCTGCTATTGCCAGGTAACCACGCCTGCGAACGGACACCTTTAAAATATAGATATATATATATAAATATATTTAGCAATTATTCCACGAAATTGAGTCGTATATGAGCTAATAGCCAACGAGGCGCGTAGCGCCGAGTTGGCTATAGCTCATATACGACTCGATTGAGTGGAATAATTGTTTTACTAGAAATACGACTCCCGCAAAACCCCGCGAAGCTAGTTTGTAAAGGACTCCTAATGGTTTTTCCTATGAGGTATAAGACCCCAATTTACGTATTTACTTATTATTATATTATTTTTACTTTTTGTACTTTCTCATTTTTTGCAATTATCATGATTATTATTATCGTATTATTATCATTATCATTTTTAATATTATTACTGGTATTGATATTATTATTAGCATTGTTATTTTTTATGTTGAACATAATATACTGTTATTGGGTTGGGGTGTATGTCCTAATCTGGGAAAAGGTATTGTTCCTCTACAACTACATGCAATTCTGTTTTTCTTGTGAATAGGGTTTGTATCATAGGAAGTAAAAATTACTCAACTCTGAACAATACCATTTCTTCTTTTAAGCTTAGAATCTAGTCATGGTTGCCACAGCCATAAGATCTTTAAATTTCCTGACTTTTCCCTGACAAACGTAAAATTTCCCTTACCAACTAAATTAGAAAAGTCACAAATTAGTCCTGGTAGTGACCTCCAACCTCCTCTCACAACCAACCTCTCCACCCATTTATTTAATATGCTTTCAGAAAGTCACATACAGTGTACGTGGATTGATAGTTTCTTACGATAACCAATTCATGGAAAAAGGATTGATTTTCTTGGAAACCCAAAATCAGCTTGTCATTTAATTCCACCAATCCAACACATTTCATGTCACATTCTTGACCACACCAAACCAAAGCTGAATTGGCAAGAAATAAATTAGTAGTATTAAATTTCACTTTTCCCTGACTTGATTTGAAATTCCCTTACTTTTCACTGACCTTGAAGAATTTTTTCCCTTACCATTTTCTGACCTGTGGCAATCATGCCAGTGCAGTCATTTGTCCATACAGTTAGTGTGGAAAATCATGATTGAAAGCATAGGGCATTTAGGAAACTTCAAAGACTTGTTATTACATACAGCACCCTTGCAATGAATACATAAAACAGCAAACAGAAAAACAGCTAAAACTTTTAGCATTTCAAACTTTAGTTTCTCCCTTGTAGAGTTTTTCCAATGTAAAAGGTCAACTGCATATTGTGGTTGTTATTAAATATTTGTATTTGACATCATTAAAATGAATTAAACAGCATTAAGGAAAAAGGTTAAGATGTTGTCTAATTTTGCAAATTAGGGCTTAAATTAACTTTTCATTTGTGGGAAAAGGGTGGGTGCTAAGAGAGTAATTCCCAGGAATGCATGGAACTCAAAGGTAAAAACCCATTTTGAAATGGCTATGGAACTTGTCTGTCCCAACGAAACTTTTTAATTACGTAATACATATATGTAGCAAAGAAATAGAGCAAAGAGAAATACTACTCAGAAGTCCGTAACGACATCTGCTTTATTTACAAATAATTGCATTGAACAGTGATAATATTGCAGAACCGGTAACTTATTGTTTGGTATCTATTCTGTTGAAAATGCTGAACATAACTGCTACATCAAACAAATCTACAATATATTTTCACTGTTGCAATGATATCAGATCACATAATTATAAATAATTGCTATCACAACTGCAATCTCTGTATTGGGAATTTCTTTCAAATGGAAGGCAAACGTTTCACTACGAAAAATACCTACTTGCATTCTCATTGCAGTATTAATACTACGTGACTGTCATCTTTCATTTCTTTGCGGTTGGTTTCTGTTTCCCCTTTCCTGGCACTTTTTTCACGACGATATGGTAATCTGTTTTGTCGTTCGCCTTCTGATTCTGGCTCCTACTCCGTGTACCGGCACAGATGACGTAAAACAAAGCCAGACAATAACAAACATGTTACTGAATAATTTTACACACAATGATGAAACAATGCGCTACGTCATCTGTGCCGGTACACGGAGTAGGAGCCCTGATTCTGTCTGCATGCTGGAAGTCGTTCCTACTCGGTTTCCGTTCTAAGTCATTTTGCTAAATTTTGTTCGCCAATTTCGTTATGTAATCGCTTGCTCATGTCCTGTATACCTAAAACGAGTCTTTGTTTCTATCCATAACAAATTCAATATCCAATCTAACTTGATGGTAACTTGATGGTATTCCTGGTCCTTTTCCTTGCTGATTCCTTTGTTTTTTTTTGAGCGAGCAGTTCTTGTCTTAGCTGCGATGTCTCTTGTTATCGTCCCTACCGTCGTTTCTCAATCTCTGCTTTGAGTCGCCGCTTCCCGTGCGGCATTCAAACTTACTCGACGACGATCTCTCACCATTCTTTCTTGTATATGTCGGAGATCTTCTTGCTGGGATGTACTTCCAAGACGAGTGAAATCGGTTTCCACAAAATTCGCATTATTTTCAAAACATCATTCAAGGAATTCGTAATGTCGGAATTTCACATGGAGTAATGTTGCCAGGTAACCTGGCCTGCGAACGGACACCTTTAAAATATAGATATATATAAACATATATATAAATATATATATATACATATATAAAAACTCTCGGCTCGATTTACTCGGGCTTGCGAGCCACGTGGTCTGACCGGAACCGACACGATTAGTAACCTCGCTACGCTCGGCCTTCGGCCTCGCTTCGCGAGGAATTACTATTATTATTACTGGTATTGATATTATTATTATTGTTATATTTTTTATACGTTAAACATAATATATTTTTATGGGGTGGGATGCATGTCCTAATCTTGGTAAAGGTATTGTTACTCTACTACTACAAGCAATACAAAAATCTTCTTAATAGACTTTCGATCAGAGGTGGTAGTAATCAAAACAGCACCAAAGAATACCATTTCTTCTTTAAGGCTAAGAATCTAGTGCAGTCATTTGTCTATAAAGTTTGTGTGGAAAATCATTGAAAGCAAAGGGTATTTAGGAAACTTGAAACACTTGTTACTACATACAGCACACTTGCAATGAATATATGAGAAAGATCATAAACATTTTGGCTTTACAAAATTTAGTTTCTTCTTTCTTAAGTTTTTCCAGTGTAAAAGTAAAAAATGAAGTAAACAGCAGAAAATAACAAGGGTAATATGTTGTCTAACTTTGCAATTTAAGGCTTGAATTAACATTTCATTTGTGGGAAAAGGGCAACGGTTCTAGATAGCAATATTATCAGGGGGTTCATTGAGGTAAAACTGACCCATTTTGAAAAGGCTATGAAACTTGTTGTCTGTACACAATATTATTGAAACCGCAGTTCAAATTATTCCGCAGTTCAAATATATGGTCTTTCATTTATTCATTTGCATCATTATTGAAACGTTTCAATCAGAGAATACATACATATATAGAGAGAGAGCAAAGAGAAATACTACTCAGAAGTCAATAATAACATTTGCTTTATTTTCAAATGATCGCATTGATCACTGATAATATTGCAGAACCAGTACTTTATAGTGACACTGGGTATATGTTCTGTTGAAAATGCTAAACATAACTGCTAGATCAAGAAAATTTACAATATTTTCACTGTTGCAATGATATCAGATCACATCGTTATAAATGATTGCTATAACAACTGCAACTCTCTGTGTTGAGAATTTCTTCAAAATGGAAACGCTATCGTTTTATTATGAAAAATACCTACTTACATTCTCTTGTAAACTGTTGGTCGTCTTCCGATTCCGTTTTTAGACTAATAGAATTATTTCCCAGAGACATCTACAATCGTTGAAGTCGTTCCTACTCGGTTTCCCTTCTAATATATAAATATAAATATATAATATAAATAAAAAAAAATAAATATATAATATAAATATATATATATATATATATATATATATATATATATATATATATATATATATATATACATATATAAAAACTCTCGGCTCGATTTACTCGGGCTTGCGAGCCACGTGGTCTGACCGAACGCGACACGATTAGTAACCTCGCTACGCTCGGCCTTCGGCCTCGCTTCGCGAGGAAAAACTCTCGGCTCGATTTACTCGGGCTTGCGAGCCACGTGGTCTGACCGGAACCGACACGATTAGTAACCTCGCTACGCTCGGCCTTCGGCCTCGCTTCGCGAGGAATTAATTCGTTCCCAGTGCTTTTTCGGCTTGGGTGACGCGCTGTCCCTAATGGCATGTGTTGGAACTAAAGACAAATTAGGCAGCCGCCATGTTGAATAACGAATTGGGGGGAAGTCCATGAGAGTACTGGGAACTAAGAAGATTCAGTCCCAGGCTTCCTAAGGTCGAGGTTGCGTTATCAAACTAGGCCTTTCCAGATTGTGCTCGGCAATTAGCGCAATTTGGCTTTGGGAGCACTATTTTGATCTGAGAGCACTTTTTCGGCCAAAGAGCATCTTCTGACAACTTTTTTGGTAAACAAGCCAATTTCTAGCTTATTTGAAGCAAATTACTTAGTTTTTTGTTTTATATAGCAATTTCAAGTTCCCTTGACTACAAATAATATCTCAACTAGGCTGAAACTGGTGATTTCGACATTTGATTGGGTATCCATTCCTGTGGTACGTCGGTAACTACAAATATTGGGTAGCCTGTGGGCTGTTGAACTAATCTGACGCCTTATATGTTAGCCAGAAAAGCAGATATGGTATTATATAAATGAATATTGTTTTAGAGTGGTTTCCATAAACCCGTGAAATATTAGTGTTGAAGGTACAGAGTAGAAGGTAAGAAAACACAAAAGAGAACAAAAGCATTTGTAATAGTAAGTTGTTATACGCTAAAGTGTGTTTCACAGGTTTATGGAAACTACTCTGACTAACGCATTTATGTAATAAAAGTATTATTCGTTATTTGTGCAATTATTGACTTGTATTCAATGGAAACTTGCCTTTTAGTTGCAAATCTAAATTGGAAAGCATCTTTTCTTTCAAATAATTAAAAATATTCGGTAGCACTTTTTAATTTTTGGAGCAACTTTTGAGCACTATTTTGGTTTTGGAGCACTTTTAAAGCATCTTTTGGGCATTCTTGGGAGCAATTGTTTTGATTTTTGGGAGCATAATCTGGAAAGGCCTATATCAGACACAGTTTGGTCATAGCGGTTTGATGCTACGCTGATTTGATATATTATTATATAAAGAACGTAACTTAAAAAGTTACAATTCATCGACCCAGCGTTTCAACACTCCTATCTAGTGTCATATTCAGGAGTGATTGGGTAAGGCTGTAGTAGTTGCAAAAGGGGCATTCTGGCGCAATTTCATTTTTGATCGATTTTTTTGCGAAATCGAGATTTTGGGTGTGGTCGATTTCTTGGTGTTACGATTTTTTTACGAAATCGAGATTTTGGGTGTGGCCAAAAAAGTTTGTGCATAATTTATTAGTTGGGTCTCTCGACTTGTTTGATTTTTTTTGATCGATGATTTTTTTGGTTGGGTGTCGATTTTTCAGAGTGGATCGTCGATGTCCTTTGGGGGGTGGGGCGGGGGTCGAGTTTTTAAAGTGGGATTTTGGGTCGAGGTTGGGAGTGAGTGGTACAGCTTTGCGAAATGACAAACGACATGAGATTTGAGAGTGATGATGATGGTTATGTGAGTGATAATGAATACTATCGTTTGGGTGAATATTATTATGCTCATTATGGTGAGGATGGTGGTTTATTGAGAGATTTGGAAATTTCTGATGACGAATATGAAGTCTATCCTTATTATATTCAATTGCGGTATGTTAATAGTGAAGGTTTGGGATTTCGTGATTTCATATGTTCAGTTGAGGATAAGATACTACGTAGTCTTTCAAAAAATCGTGCCTTTGTTAAACGTGTTAGGTTGCTATTTGAACTGGATAGAAGGTTTGGCGATTTTTCTTTCCGTGGTGATAATAAATTTGCAGTAAATGGACTTCCAACTAATGACATTGTTAGACGTGTTGTAAAACGTGAAAATGATACTTATAATTTCTTTTTGAGTCTGAAATGTGATTCTGATTGTCATTATCCTCGTATGCATACTCATGATTACCCTTATGAGACTAAATATACCATTGACGACATTGGTGTTGATCGTTTATATGTTGAGATATACATAGATAAGTTCAGATTTTTGCATAAAAGAAAGTCTTGTATAGATTCTGATTTGGTGTGTGAAGCAAACAGGAGAGCACACAAACGTATTTTCAATGATGAAATTAAGGAAGAGTTAATACCAGTGACGTGGCACCCAGATAGATATTTGGATTGGTGTGTTGACACTGATGAGTTGAAGTTTTTGGAGCAACTTTGGGCAGACGATTGCTAATTTTAAGTGTATACATTTGTGACATAGATCGTGTCACAAAAGTATAAAATTTAAACATCTTGGTTTAAGAGCTAGTATGTCGATATACAATTGATGCTATGGAGAACTTGACAGTAAAAGACTTGAGGTCAATAGCTAAAAGAGCTGGTGTCAGTGTTCGTGGATTCAGAAAGGCTGAAATGCTTACAGCGTTATCTGACATAGACCCCGAGAACTTGACAGTGAAGATACTACGAACCATGGCCAAGAAGTCTGGCGTACAAGGTTTTGGCAACATGCGTAAAGCGGCTCTCATTAATGCTGTTGGGGCCCCACGAGTGGTTGAAGCTAATGTTCCAATACCTGGTCCGGTTAGACCCATAAGAACAAGACCCGCTCGAGCTTCATACGGAAGGGCTATTGCTTCTGCCAGGCGTGAAATCATCCATACCACAAATTGGATAAGATCTAATGTTAGAGATCCAAACAGGAGGGCCATCACCAGGAGATTAAGAAGGGCGGCTGATGCGGTTAGAAGGGAACCCGATTATTTCATCCCTGAAAGACATGAAACGGCTCTGAGAGGCTTTTTGAGGACTTACATAGTAAAGGGTAGAGCTGGTTACGATCCAACTACATTTCTTGGTAAGGTTAGAGCACCATTTCGTAGTTTGTTGTACAAAATTAGGAAGCCATTCAAGTTGAAGTGTATTCTTTCATGTGGATTCATGAGGAGGAACGGCCAGGATAATCGTGTTACTGAGCGGAGTCAAGGCCATTTCCATTCATTGATGGAGACAGTGACAGCTTCAACAGACACACTTGCTATGTTTGATAGCATCAAAGCTAGACTTGTTGAATTGGTGCAGAAATACGAGAATGAGCGCTCTGGATGGGTGTTTGAAAGTGTGATTGACTTGCGTATCCACATGAACCCATTTCAACCGTTTTCTGGAACTTCATATATTAAATTGCCGCCCAAATTAGCTGCCAAGAAGGCAATCATCAATGTCAAGAATGAAGACCAGGAGTGCTTCAAATGGGCAGTGACATCTGCTGTATTCCCAAGGGAGAAGGATGCTGGAAGGCTAAACAGAGAGATGAGGGAGAACTCAGAGAAGCTCGATTGGTCGGGAATAGAGTTTGCAGTGGCAGCACTCAGTACAACTCAGATAGATAGATTAATATATTCGAAAGGCAGAATCTATATGGGATCAACATCCTTGGTTATGAGAATGGCGGGCCAACCCTAATCAGGCGTAGTAACAAGTCAGGGGTTACAAAGATAAACCTACTCTTGATATCAGATGAAGAGACAAATCATTACTGTTGGATAAAAAACATGTCAAGATTTGTCGAGTATAATAAACATCATGGCACTCGTTTCTATTGTGACAACTGCCTAAACTCGTTCAATTGTCAAAGGTCGTTGGATGAACATATGGAGTACTGCCTAAACAACGAAGCAGTCAAAGTCCAGATGCCCATGGAAGAGGATGGCAGTCCAAAGTACATTACTTTTACGAACCACAGACGAAAGATGCAAGTGCCATTTGTGATCTATGCTGATTTTGAGTGTTTCACGGAGAAGTTGGACACTTGTTTCCCGGACGACAGGTATAGCTTCACAAATCAGTATCAGAAGCATAAGCCATCAGGATTTTGTTACCTTATCAAGTGTTTCGATGATGGGATCTTTGAGCCTAAGTTGGTGATGAGAACAGCCAACTCACCCGAGGACGACATACCACAAATGTTTCAAGAAAGTTTGGAGGAGGACATCAAGAAGATTTATGATCAATTCAAGTCTGAAAAGAAGCTCAAAATGACGATTCTAGATAACATGCATTATAGAAAGGCTACTCATTGCCATATTTGTGAAGGCAAATTGGGTAGAGATAAGGTGCTCGACCACTGTCATTTTACAGGCAGGTACAGAGGAGCAGCCCATAGGAAATGCAACCTGGAATTCAGCACCCCCAAGTTCTTCCCAGTCATATTTCACAACTTGTCTGGATATGACAGTCACTTATTTATCAAGAAGATGGGAGTGTCAGAGGGTAAGATTGATTGTATTCCACTCAACGATGAAAAGTACATCTCATTTACCAAGGAGATTGTGGTTGAAAAGTTCATGCAGAAGGAGGAGGATGGTAAGGAGAAGGAGGTTCAGATTAAACGCACCATTAGATTTATAGACAGTTTTAGGTTCATGGCAAGTGGCTTGGCTAGATTGGCTGACAATTTGCCGAGAGAGTCTTTGGCAAACCTCTCGAGATACTATGAAGGGGCAAACTTTGATCTTTTGGCTAGGAAGGGAGTGTTTCCCTATGATTGGTTTGATGGCTTTGATAAGTTACAAGTGTCCAGTTTACCACCCAAGGATGAATTTCATTCGATATTATACGACACTAACATATCGGATGAGGATTATCAACATGCTGGAAACGTGTGGGAGACCTTTGGTATGAGAAGTTTTAGGGATTACCATGACTTGTATCTCAAAATAGATGTGATTCTGTTGGCTGATGTCTTTGAGAACTTCAGAGGGGTTTGTATGAAGAATTACGGGTTAGATCCAGCATGGCATTATACTGCACCTGGATTGGCTTGGGATGCCACGTTGAAGATCACCAAGGTCGAGTTGGAGCTTTTGAGGGACCCCGATATGTTGATTATGGTAGAGAATGGTATCAGAGGTGGTATCTCAATGATCTCGACCAGGTATGGGAAGGCCAATAATCGATATATGAAGAACTATGATCCCAGGTTGCCTACAAAGTTCATCGCATATTTGGATGCTAATGGGCTCTATGGTTATGCAATGATGAAGGCGTTGCCAACTCATGGGTTTGAGTGGATGAGTGATCAAGAGATGAGAGATTGGAGGAACCATCCATGTATATTGGAGGTGGACTTGGAGTACCCATTAGAGTTACACGATTTGCATAATGATTATCCGTTGGCTCCAGAGAGGTTGGATGTTGATGGGGTTGTTAAGTTGGTTCCCAATTTGAGGGACAAGAAGAAGTACATTCTACACCACGAAGCTCTGAAACAGTATTTGTCGTTGGGTTTGAAGTTAACCAAGGTTCATAGAGGGATCAAGTTCGAGGAGTCGGAATGGTTGAAGTCTTACATTGATCTGAATAATAGCTTGAGGGCCAGGGCTGAGAATGACTTCGAAAAGGACTTCTTCAAGTTGATGAACAACTCAGTGTTTGGCAAGACCATGGAGAACATTAGGAAGAGGGTAGATATCCAGTTGGTCACTGAGGAGAAGAAAGCGCGCAAGTTGATTGTGAAGCCAAACTTCCATCACAGGAACATCTTTTGCGAGGACCTGACCGCCTTCCACATGAAGAGAACGAGATTGGTTTTTGATAAGCCCATTTACTTGGGGTTGTCCATTCTGGATCTGAGCAAGACTGTCATGTACGATTTTCATTACAGGTACATAAGGCCCAAGTATGGGGAGAAGGCCAAGTTGCTCTTCACAGACACGGATTCCTTAGCTTATGTGATAGAGACTGAGGATTTTTACAGGGACATCAGTCCAGATGTGAGGGCTAAATTTGACACCAGCAACTACCCCAGGGGCCATCCATCTGGGATTGAGACCGGAGTGAACAAAAAGGTTGGGGGAATGTTCAAAGATGAGGCTGGTGGTGAACAGATCACGGAATTTGTGGGTCTGAGGGCTAAACTGTATGCTTTCAAGACGGATAAGGAGAAAGAAGTCAAGAAGTGTAAGGGTGTAAATAAGGCAGTGGTCAGCAAAAGCATACGTTTCCAGGATTACAAGACTTGTCTTTTCAGTGGCCAATCCCAGAGACGGAAGATGAACACCATAAGGAGTCATAGCCATGACATTTACACTGAAACTATCAATAAGATTGCATTATCACGCGAGGACGATAAACGTGTGATAATGGAAGACGGGATAAATACTTATGCACATGGTCATTTCAGGACGCTGGAAGGTGGTGATTCGGTGCCTTGAGGTACAAATTGAAGCTCTTCGCGAACGAATCCTCGTTTTGGACCTCCACTCAAATAATACAAGACTGGTTGACCCGGTTCGATTATGGTTCGAGCCAAATCATAGACTTCAAGACTCCATATGGGATCAGTAGCTCTTTGTTTGTCCCCACCTTCATCTTCACCGGGGGCATAAAGATATCTGACTTGAACATCTGGAGGTAATCTCTTCTCATTCAACCCCACAGGTCGCTTGTAGTCTGGAGTTTTGGTGTCGATTGAGTCCATTTTCAAAGCTTCGTCAGGCTCTTTACCAGTAATACGGGTGGTTTCACTGTTGAGGGTCTTCATGATGGCGGGCAATCTATTCACCCAAACTGTGGATCGGGTATCACTAATCATCTCTTGAGCGTATTGATGGCTGAATAGCTTCTCACCGAGAGTCCTGTTGGCCCTCTCCACAAAAGCTTGAGCTCTATGATTCCCAGCTTCACTACGCTGGATTGTGACTTGATGCTTATTCATAAGAGTTGTTACATCACCCTTGAATTCTGTTCCCGGATCCACCATTAATGTTTGTGGCCACTTCAACTTACGGGAATAAATCCGTTGAAAGGCAGTGGCAACTTCACCACTCTCCTTTGAGGTCAATGGCTCGGCATCCTTGTATCTTGACGCGATATCAATCACGACTAAGGCATAGCGGTATGTTTTTCTTCTCACTGTATCGTGAGGAAGAAACAACAAGTCCGCTTGATGAATCTGATTAGGCTTATTCACACTCCAATGTGGTCTGGGTATATACTTGGGGGCTGGGAGATAAATTTGCCACAAGGCTTGCTTCTCCAACCACTCTTTGGCGACCTTTTCACTAACTTTGGCTGCTTTGGCCAATTTGGGTATGGCTGAGTATCCTTTCCAGTATCCATCAGTGGAGTAATATAATCGATTTAAAACGTTGGGATCAGTCATTTACAAAAAGAATATAAGCATTTAAAATGAGTTCAATACCAAGCATTCTTGATGTTAATCGTGTTCCAAGGACTCGTGAAGGTTTGAAGGCGGAAACTTCGTTGAATAGGATTACGATGAATCCATCATCAGCCAAACCTGGCGAGACATTATACATTGAAATTCCAAAATTGAGTGAAAATTTAGTGATTGTGCCTGGTAGCGTTTACATAACCTTTGATATGGTTGTAACCGGGCACAAAAACAACACTCTTGTTAATAATTTGGGGAGGAATCTAATTTCACAATATAAGGTTCTATTTGGTGGTGAAATCATAGAGGATCTTAGTAGATTTGATTTGTTCAAGACTTATCACGATTTGTTTTTGACAACTGAAGATCGTGAGAATAGATTGAGACAAGGCATATCTGATGTTAACATAAGGAAGATTAGGACCAGTGCGGGGGACGGAGATAAATCAAAAGCAAGGCATACTACTTTAGCCGCGATTCATAACACTAGATATGCTATTCCGTTAGATCACACAATCCTCAAAGATCATGGAGTATTTTATCCAAGTGGATTACTACATCAACTTACATTTCAATTGACTTTGGCTAAAATTTCTGATGTTGTGGTTTATTCAAACAGTGAAACGCCGGCTAATTATAAATTAATAAACATGGAGATGGAGTATCAGTGTATATCACATGAATTTTTCGCAAACCAGGATGTTATGTCCTACAATACTGGAAAGGTATTCACGTATGAAAAAGTACTCCTTCACAAAACCTTCACAATCTCTGAGGCTAATGATTCTGTGATAAATCAGCACATTAACGTTCCAAGGAGATCCATGACTGGTATACTATGTCTCTTCACTGCCCCTCATGCAGAAGGTCTTAGGGATTCTGAGATTTTTGCAAACAAAGATCACATCAGTCAAGATTGACATAGATGGAGTGCCCAACAAACTTTATGTGAAAGGCATGATGGCGACTGATTTGTGGCAATCCATAATTAAGCGAGTTGGTCTTAGTGATTCAGTTAAGGAAGCTGATTTCTATTCAGATAAATTCGCTTTGTGGATTGATCTGAGGACTTATCCAGATAATGATATCCATGGAAATGGTTTGAAAATTGCAATTGTTGCTACTCGCGATGGCATAGCCTTAGAAATTAGGAGAGAAAAGGTAGGAACTAGAGTTCTTACATGCTATATGTTTGTTATTGCTGATGCTGTCATGAATATTCAAAAATGTAATCTTACAATGAAGGATGGGATTAAATATTAGGCTGTTGTATGTTTTTCTTCTCACGTTGTCATGAGAAGAAACATCAATCTAAAGGGGTTAATGTAGTGAGTAATGATGAACGAACTCAAAGATATGATTCCATTCAATTGCATCATCACTGGTCCCACGAATTGCGGAAAGACCCAATACATAGTGGAGCAGCTTCGAGGGCACTATACGGCAAGTGTTTGATTATATTGTGTTGATTTGCCCAACATATGCCCATAACAAGACTTATAGAGGCTTTGCCACGGGGGACAAACGATTCTTTGTACTGTCGCCAGATGCGAGTGATCATGACGAAATCAACAATTTGTTGATGGATTGTGAATCGTTCTTCTCAGGTACGAATACGCTCCTAATATTGGATGATTGTGCCGTTTCCAAAGACTTGAAGAACAGGTCCAACAAATTCATCGGGTTGGCCTTCTCTGGAAGACATGTGGGGATATCGGTATGGGTTCTCACTCAGCAACTGACATCTATAGCCAAACCATTCCGTGAAAATGTAGCTTGTGTGGTCTCATTTCACAACCCATCACAAACGGCGATGAAGATGCTTTTCGAGGAGTATGGTGGGGACCTGGATGCTGAAACGTGTAAGAAACTCAAGAAGCATCTTATGAATGAAAAGTATGCCAGGCTGTGCTTCTCCCTTAGACATCCATTCCAAAATTATTTAGAGATACCGGCTCCCATGGCACAACCATGACAACTCCAGAAGAAATCATGAATGGTGAAACTGTGGTGGAACAATGAACACCAACCACTAGCGATGATGATGTGAAATCCAAAAGAGAAGAGCTCTCGATAGTAGCTTGTCTAGGGTCCACCAAAGAGTATCTTGGTGTGCAAATGACTTTAGGCGACATCCATAAATTATCGGATAAGGATGTCGAGAAGTACTACAAGAGGTACAAGATGGTGTCGGGTAAGAATGTGGCTGACGGACTAATTGATCCTCCTTTACATCTATTGGTCAGACTAGTCAACTGGTGTCTTAGCGGGTATGGCGGAATAGATGAACCAGATGCTTTGGTAAAGGATTGGAAGAACAATCAGTTGATCAAGCAGTGGCTGTCAGAATATTCTGGTTCAATCGTAGTACATGGTGGTGTAATTGCTACGTTTGTAGTAATAGTCATTACCGCCCTCAAGTATTTCAGACTAAAAGAGCCTAGTCCCCCAGCCACATTGTACGACATGGCTAACACGGATGAAATAGGGGTTGACACTGTTCGATGAAAAAATTGAAATTTGGCGTGAAACTTTTACGGTTGAAAGCATACTCGAAAGAGATCGAAAACATGTCACAGAGAACAAACTCAACTTCCTCAACTGCTTCTTCTTCGGGCCCAGACCCATCTCTGCCAAATCGATTTGTCCCAATTGATGAGACTGATTTTGATTGGAACTCTATTATTATGGAGGATCCTGTCAAATCAAGGTCTGGGTTCAAATCAAAGGTATTTGTGATGGAGGATGGTGTAAAGAAGACTCTATCGTTTCAATTGGCAAACCAAAACGTGTTTGGAATTAACCATGAATATGGTCACAAGCCGGGTGACAAACTCAAAAAGCTACAGATCAATTACCCTATGACGTCATTCTACACTCAAGATTGTCCAACTGAAGAAGAGGACGAGACGTTCAAAAGGATTGATTCGATAAGTGCGGTTACGGCTAAATACATGGTTAAATTTTACAATGAAGGGAAAGACATGCCTAAAATAGACCCAAAAGGTGCGAAGTATTTATGCCTGAAGAAGGGAGAGTCACTCATATTGGTGAAACCTCCCTATTCAAAACCAAAAGAAGATGACCCCAAATCCAAGTCCAAGTCCAAATCCCAACCCAAATCCACTTATTGAAAACCATATCGAATGTACATTAAACTAAACAGCAGTGGAATTGGTGAAAACTTCAAATTACACTCGTCGTTTATGGGACGGAAAAGAAACCAGACTTTTCGTGACTTTATAATTGACCCTAATGAACCTTTTGATCCCGCAAATAAGATTGGTTTACAAATCTCGGTCAAGTTTGAGAGTGTATTCTTTTCATCAAAGAGTGAATACATTGCTCTTCTGGGTGAAGGTATTATTGTGAAATCAATCAGGTTCACAAAACCATTTGAGGAGGTTGAACCACAAGAAGAGAAAGATGACGACGATAATGATTTCAAGGATGTTGAATTTGAAGAAGACGACGACGACGAGGAGGAGAAGAGGAAGAATGATGCTAAGGATTTCCCAGGTGCTACTTTCGAAGAAGAAAAAGCCCAAACATGGGCATCCATCGATGAGATGGCTAAAGATTTATTCCCTGCATAACTTGATCCTTGTAAGTAAGGGGGTGGGATCTGACAGTTTCCTAGTATGCAACTTACTAGGAGACTTAAAAGTAATAATAGATTAACTCACAACATGTGTGAAGAAACAAGTCAGGTTGAGCAAATCACCAGAGAGCCTTCTGTCAAAACAAAGGTCAAAGATCCCAAGCGAGTTCAGGCTGGCAAAACGTTATCGGAAAAGAATAAGAGGGCCAGGGAGGCTTTGAAACGTGAAGAGGAAAGGGAGAAGAATGAGAGTGAAAAGAAAGAGGATAAGGGTGTGTCTGTTGTTGGACGGGGTGATTGGATACCAAAATATATGTCATCCCAAACTATTTTTCTCGTCATAGGTGCAATTGGCTTCGCCGCCTATGGCCTATGGACAAACTATCGAGATAGGATAGCAGCGTATGTGCCAACCCTTACATTCAAATCACCACCACAGACCAAAGTCATAGAAAGCCAGCCCGTGGCCAGCACCACAGAGGAAACCGATTTAAAAGATGATGTGTTATGATTCAAAATGGCTGAGAATAAGCTCGTAAAGACAGTTACTGGCTCTGCAGTGCTCGTTGGATTGTCGACCGGGATGGGCTGGCTGGCCAAAAAGGCTCTTCGGGAGTCGTTCATCGGTGACCCGTCGACCAGTATCATGAACTATGGCAAATGGGTGCTTGTGCTGACTATAGCTATGTATGCCAAAACCTATTTAGAGGATCAGAAGATACTACCCACAAGCGTTTGAAAATGCCTTTGAGTCTCAGTGTGGAAGAGATACTTGAAATTGCTGTGCATTGTTATAGTTTAGATTTGATGAATCACATCAGAGATGCAAGTAACAATTGCTTAGCTGATGTTGAACGTGATAATAATGAAGGTAGACCCCGTGTGACCTTCTGTGGAAAGGATATGAAGTTAGAAGAGATATTCGAGTGGTATTTTTGTGAGGAGCATATCCACCATGATTATTCAAAAAGAACTCCCAATCTTAACCAGTACATCATAGGAACCTTGAAAACTGCAAGTCCTGAATTCAAGAAGAGATATGAAGCTAATTGTGAATATTACCGTAAGTGTGCTGAAAATAGGAAGAAGAAAGAATACAAGTCCAAAAACAAACCACACCCATTAGTATCATTTACATTTGGAATGCTGACAACGATCGCATTGTGTACAGTCTTTAGATTGTTTAAAAGGTAGGATACCAAATGGATAAATGGCAACTATAGCAATCATGCTTGGAGGGGCAGTCCTCAACGCAACAGCCTTCATTGGTGGAAATTATTTAGCAAAGGTCATTAGCGGCTCGTCTTCAGCCGATCTCCAACTTGAAAGGGAAAGGCATGACAAAGCCATGGAAAAATACCAGAAAGACTATGCTGCTTATCAAGAGAAACGAATGGCTTATATTGACTTTGAGAATCGTAGGAAGGGTGATGAGAATCAAGCCTCTGAGAACATATCAAAGACGGATGAAGCGCTGAGATTGTACAATCAAATGGGCAATCCCCCCAAATTCTCTGACTATTACCGACCCAATTCAGATCACAAGACTGGAGAAATGGTTTATGTTTCTGGTGGGATGTTAGCCTTGGGATACATTGCCAGCAAGTGGATATGATAATAATAATAACTAATAACTTTATTTCTATAGCGCTCTTATCCTATGTTCAAGGCGATGATGGCGTTCAATGATGACTGACAACACAATAACACCCCATGAATATGTTCGTTTGGTAGGATTTAGAGCTAACCAGTTGAAGATGGGTAGTAAACCAGTCATACACTGGCCATTTGATTTCAACCTCATAGCCATTGCCAAGAGTGAACTCAGACAACGCGTTATACCACTCAACATAATCAGGAAAATACCAGACTGTAATTCAAAGACTGGTTTCCGCGATGAAGTATGGGACCCAAACGACATGAATATACGAGATCACTAAAATCAATTTAGAAAGTTGCCATATTCAACTTCAAATATGGCAACTGCTTATGATCCCGATTTGGATCCGACTACACTAAATGAGCCAGGTGATGATGGAGCTTATGATAATGATGGGGATGATACACTTTACTTGAGCCCAGTCAAGTATACATCAACCACTCGTCCAATTGACCCTGATGGGGAGGATGAAACCTCATTTGGTGGTGGTGAAACTCAGCCCTTGATAGATACCAAGATGAGAGATCAAGATAATGCTGAAGAAGAAATCAAAAGATTTTTCCCATATGCCAAGACTTCTGAGTTCATCAAAGGTGTTGGCAGATCAATTAGTGGAGGAATAGAGAGAGTATTTTTGAAATTGAAGAGGGCAAACGCTCGCGAATACATTTTATTACCCAACGGCGAATTCGATAAAGATCCGCCAAAAATGTTGAAAGACGCTCTAGGTCCAAAAGCAGAAAAGGTTGTGGAAGCCAATGATGGTGTGATCGCTGAGAAAAAGGGATTACTCACCAAAATGAAGGAGACGCTAACATTCCAAAGAGATAAGCCGCTGAAGACCCCAGAAGAAAGTAACCAAATAGAGACTCTCGAGAGGGAAATCGGTGAGCAGGAGGAGGAGATAGCCAATCTGGAAAGTGAGAATGAGAGAATCCAGGAACGAATGTCATTGCGGGATCGTGTGAAGGCCATCTTCAAGAAATACGGATTCACAGTCTTTGCTGTCGTGAGTGCCGTTGGAGTGGTCATTGGTGTCATAGTCTCCAACCTCTCCAAAGGGCTATCGAAATTGGGCAAGGGCGTTGGTGATGGGCTAAAAAACCTTGGGAAGAAACTTGGTGAATTGCTGCCTGGGATGGTGGGCGCTATTGTAAGCTTTCTGTTCAAGACTGCTGGAGAGGCCATCTCATTCCTGGGTAGACATGCTTGGCTGTTAATAATGGCGACTGTACTTTACTTCATAGAAGAGTTAAAAAGAAAACGTAAATGAATCAAATGAAGAGCTATTGCGTCAAAGAGAAAAAGCTGACTGATTGTGTGCCTGGTAGTGAAACCTATGCCAAAACAGCCAAAGGAAGGCCGATGATGAAGTGTGTAAATGTTCCAGCTGTGGCATCATCAAAACTCGATTCCTCTCAGATACCGACTATAGAAATTTAAAGATGACTAAGAAGTAACCAAACAAAATGTTGAGCATTACTATGTACGAGTCTGAAACTAGGGTGTATTTGGATCCCCCACTGGAAAATCTTCGGGAGATTCAACTCCTTGACTGTAATATACCCAAACGATTGGTCAACTTCAAAGATCGACAGGGCTTTCTCAAGGAGGATAATCGGCCCATCATAATAGTTCAACCCGGTACATACTCTCTACGTGATATACACGCAATCTTTCTGAACGATACGGATGATGCCAAGCTATCGATCATTGAGACTGACACTGTTAATTACCTGTATTCCAACAAGAGTTTCAACATTAAACTCACAAGAGGCCTCCAAGTTGCTCTTGGGGTGCCTGAAACCATAACACCTGGAAAGTTGTACCCCATAAACATACAGATTAAGGAGCCACTGAGACTTTTGTGTAGTATAGTGGACAATAAGTCGTCATATGTGAATAAGACTTAATCTGGGGAACCTGTGAAACTCTCCCCTTCCCACCTCCTTGCCAACATACCATCACAGGATTATCCAACCATTCCAGTCCAAAAACATGAGAGTCTCATAAACCACTTCGATTTAAGCATCCTCGACATTGGATGGAAGAAACTTGATCTGAAGGGGTCTCCCATCACTTTCACTTTACGATTCAGATAACATCTTAAAAGTAAGTGATATTCATTCCAAAATGGATGCATATAAGGCGATTTATCCAAATTTAGAGGCTACTGCACCTCCCACTGATGGACCATCATTCAGGCTTCAACAATGTTGTGATGCTTTGAACAAGCTAAAGTCTGAATTAAACCACTACGAGACAGTACTCAAAAAATACAACCGATCCAAGGGTGCACTCATGAATGTAAGCTCGACCTGTGGTATACTATCTTGCGTCTTGGCGGCTGGTGGATTGGGCACATCGCTTAGTGGTGTCGGAATCGTTGCATCTGTACCATTGGGTGTGGTGAGTGGTGTATTTGTGTGCGCATCCATAGCATTTCAACAAATATCCAAGAGACTGTCCCAGAAAGCTGTGAAACATCAAAACACCATCACACTGGCCAAATCCAAAATAAACACCATTGAAGACCTGGTTTCCAAAGCCCTTCGTGACAATACGATCTCTGACTCAGAATTCTCGTTGATCATGGAAGAACTCAAGAAATTCGAAAAGCTTAAGGCTGAGATACGGGCTAAAGCTCAAAAAAATATGAGTGTAGAGGACCCATTGGTATTGAGGCAGAGAGTGCGCAACGAAATCCTCAAAGAACTAAAAGGAGGGCCATAACTATAATTTATGAGCATAACAAATACTAATGCCAATAAGCTTAAAAGGAATACATACTAATAACATAACCATGGAAAACAGTCAAACTGAAAATCAATTGAAGTGTGACTTGGCAAAAGCAGAAGAAAATATTGAAAGACTGGAAGAACGTGTTGAAGGGGCAGAAGAAGATATTGAAAAAATGAAATACACATTCAATTTTGGAGTAAAAATTTTGACGGTGTATATTATGATTAAATTTTTTTGTGCCATGTCGTCATTCCTTCTTGATTAATGGCTTAAAAGTTTGAACTCTTCTACCCAAATCATGGGTACGAGAAAATGGGTATACAAAGGCTTAGTAGATAACTTCAGAAATGAATATCCAGAGGCTAACCATGACAAATTCAAACTCAGAATTGATAATGCTTATGGCCACATTGAATGGAAACATAATAGGATGGTAATCATGACTTTTAGAGAACCCACTGACACTCAATGGATTGATGATCTATCACCCCGTCGGAAAAGACTGCTATTGATAGATTTAGGATTGGATGATGAATCTACATAAACTAGTGGCTTAAAAGTTTGAACTCTTCTACCCAAATTCTGGATAGAAGATGGGCTTACTCGATGACTTCAGAAATAAGTATCCAAAGGCTGATCGTGACCAATTCGCATTTGTGAATGACCAATATGGGGGTTACATTAAGTGGAAACATAACGGTATGACAATAATGTCCTATGATGACCCTTCTGGGAAAACATGGACTGATGGGATGCGACCAGGTTTAAAATTACTACTCTGGGTTCATCTTGGACTAGCCGATGACGACACACTGAACTCATTCCCAGCGAGCCTAACCATGACCAAACGTTACTACCCGATACCAGCTATCGACTTTGACAACCCCACCAGCAACACGACAAACATGCTGACATCACTGGACATATACGTGTCCAATACGAAGAAATTCACCGCCAAGATGCGTAATGTTTTCACCTCCCAAGTTGTGACTTTCAAGACTGGTAAACAAAGCCGAAAGTGGTTGAACGCCCCCGACATAAACTACTGGCCCCAACAGCTGAACTTTGCAGTGTGGTGTGCGACCTCTGGTTGTGGGATAAGCCCTTGTGAGAGCCTCAACTACCCCAAAGTTGTGAGTAGCTTCATCAAGTTTCACGTGTATTTCACCATAAGGCGGATATTGTATGAACTGAGTCTTCCACTGCCTGATGAACAACCTTTTGTAATCAACAACAACCCTTACAGCAAAGTCGCTTATCAAAGATTGTGCGCTGAATTTGGCATCTCAAACAACTCTGACTTTAGATGGAAAGGTGGACGAAACGGAGGTTTGGGTGACATATTTATCGATTATGGTGTTGGATACCATGGAGCGGGTGGTGGATACCAAAATGTCCATATGGTAAGAAATTACGACAAAGATGCTGATCAATGGTCTGGTGAAGGTGGCAAATTTGCCGATGATGGGGGTAAGAAGGAAAAGGGTAACCTCATCTCATTCATCCGTAACGATGACTTCAAAGATTACAAGTATGCTTGGTTCATCCCAACCAGTGGTTATGGACTCACCAAAGCTGGACTTGGCAGGTTGAATCGATCTGCTGAAGCCTTTGTTTACTGTGTGTTGGGGGCGCAAGTCAACACTAGAAACTCGATTGTGGGCACTGGTGGTGGTGCGATCGAGACTCAACAAGAATTCTTGGCCCTGTTTGAGAGTAGTGTGATCGAGAATGACATTTCGAGTTCGATCCAAAGGTACCAACTGGCCAATCAAGAAGCTAAATTAAGACTTGATTTGGCCATTGCTCCTGGGGTGTGGTTGATGCCTAGTAACATGATCATAAACACAGAGAGTATGATCGGGTATAACAACAACCTCATGAAGGCCACTGATGAGATGAAATTTGGCATCAACACAAACATAAACCTAGAGACTAGGAGTGTGGGAATCAGCCATAATCTGGGGTCCTCAAAAGTCAGCTTGCCACATGCAATTGCAGAAACTAAACGACCACCAACGATTGATCCTCAACCTAAAATCAAAGAAGAAACAAACACTAATCATGAAACCAACCTGATACTATTAATCCTTGGAGTTGGAATTACAGCTTGGTTGTTATTCAGGTAAAAATTGAGATACCCAATCCATAGATTATGACTTTGTAAATCATGACATCATTGGCAATCGTTGGCAGTAGATATTTTGATGACTATATAGCCTTGAAAGAACAAATAGGTAAAGCTCTCAAGAAATGGAAGCTGGATCTCTCAGACATTCAATTGATTGTGTCTGGGGGTGCAGAAGGGGTTGATGAACTGGCCAGAGATTTTGCCATTGAAAGAGAGATCCCATTCAAGGTGTTTGAACCTGAATGGACCTATTATGGCAAGGCGGCTGGGCACATTCGCAATAGAGCGATTGTGGAGTGTGCGACGCATGTATTGGCCTTACCTTCTCGTTACTACTCACCAGGTACCAAATCAGCCATTAAGATGGCTAGGAAATACAAAAGAGAGGTTATAGTCGTTTATGTGTAGTGATTAAATGAACTTTTGTAACGTGAAGCGCGTTACAAATGTCACACATTCGCTCCATTTTACTCCCACGCTAAAACCAAACTTCCGTTTTAATACCACACCCAGTATAAATGCATTCCATTCATACTTTTACGACATGGCAACCGGCAATTCTATAAGTGGTTTTGATGTTTACTTTCAAAAGGCCCGTTTCTAACGTCGCTCAGGAATGTAATGACGTCAATGTAAATTAACACGCGCTAATTTACATAAAACCATTTTGAACCGGAATTGAACCGGAAACTTTTTGACCACACACAAACGAAAATCTTTACGATTACCAATAAGCCCCCCATCGCTCCTTCAACTCCTGAAACTCTTCCACATCAAGACACCAATATACAAACCTACTTGGATGCCATGCCACAGACATCAGCTCTCCCCAAATATCATTTAGGAAAATACGTCTGTGTATGCCCTTCCAAGCCTCATTTAACAACTCGTCTTTGAAACTTATATAAACGTTAACTGAGAGATCTCCGATAAGTAGATCATCAATAGAATAAAGCCTTTCGAGATCAGAATCCACCATACCAAACAGAGTTAAATCTTCAGCATCCTTACATAAATTCTCAGCAATGTAATCGATACACAACTTGTCAAAGTCTTTTGAATATTCATATATTATCTCATTATCATCGATAGGAAAATGAGCCATAGTAAATACAAGACGAACTTTCTCAACAAAACATTTATTGAACCTCGAAACCCTATATAGTATATCCTCCTTGTTTTCTTCCAGAAAATCATTGATTCCCAAACAGTCCACATTGTCATAAAGACAAATGATGTTGGCATTCCAAAATAATCCATTTCTCAAAGCTGTACCCGATGGTGCCAACCTCAACCCAAAATCCCACTTTAACACCTCGACCCCCACCCCACCCCCCAAAGTATATCGACGATCCACTCTGAAAAATTGACACCTTCAAGAAAATCTCATCCACCAAAAAATCAAACAAGTCAAAGTCAAAACCCAACTCGGCCACACCCATCTGACAAAATCGGCCACACCCAAAATCTCGATTTCGTAAAAAAATCGTAACACCAAAAAATCGACCACACCCAAAATCTCGATTTCGCAAAAAAATCGATCAAAAATGAAATTGCGCCAGAATGCCCCTTTTGCAACTACTGCTGTGAAGCTACTTTTATACCCGCGGTAAATAGAGCTGCTTTTTCAAGGTTTAAAATAGCGTCGGGTAATAACCCGCCGTCGTCGTCACCGTTTAATGGAGCGCGGGCACTATTGACATGACAAACGTCTAAGCAACGTCTTTGATTGAGTGGCGGTTAGTGGTGATAATTCGTAAATTGATAATATATATTATTAGTTCCATGGTCTCACCACGGAGTCACTAGGGTGGTGGTGGCGACGTTTCGATTGCTTATCGTCGGTCTTCTTCAGGCGTTTAAGAAGACTAGCAGTAAGCAGTCGAAACGTCGCGACCAACACCCAAGTGACTCCGTGGTTAGGCCATATAACTAATTTATATTATCATTAAAGTTACCACGATGAATAGAAATCTTTTCCATAACAATTCGTAAAATATTCCACCCGATAGCACGGTCGGTTAGGCACGCGTGTTCCTTTCAGGCAGAGATTTCTTTTCTTGCAAAAAGCACTGCGCTTTTTGATGTCCTTTTAAGCAGGTACCAATTTGACGTTTTGTCTGCCCGATGTAATGTATTCCTGATTACAAGCGTTGCAGGGGCCCGAGATGGAATAAATGGCGTCACTCTTTTGTTCCTTCGTCGTACAGGATCTAGTGGAAACTTTGACGTTGTAAGAAAATCCTATTGATAGGTTTCGCTTGGCTACTGATACGGAACCACCGCAAGGCCTAGGCTTTCCGCTTCAGCGTTATTGCGGGGTAGATTAATTGGTTTGAGGCAATACAAGAGGAAATTTTGCGGGTAGTTGCTTTCCTTTAAAAAGTAACGTTAAAAACGTGTCTCCGTTCAGAAGCCTGAGAATCATGAAATGAAGGTGGACACCCAGCAAGCTCCAAAGCACGAGGCCATCACCCAAAAAAATGTCGCAACCCAAACTGATGTTTGCAAAGCATCTGCCAGTGAAATTGCTGTTAATAAATCAGGTATTGGCATTTCCTCCCCTGTTAAAACAGAACGAAATGTCCCCAACACACCACCAATGTAGAGTGGAAGATCTCACATGATCACAACTACATCATGAATGCACCCACTAATGTAATTTTTCCAACCTACCATGTCGACAGTTTCAAAACAATTCCCCTAACTCCTGTACTTAACGTACTGTGTGATCAGTACGAGTCTACAGATGCTGTTGATACTGGTCAAGAGCAGTGATGCACATGATGAAACTACTGATAATGACAAGGATGATGAAGATACGGACCTCAGCAGGAAATTATCTGAACATTTTCTGTCTGATGATAACATGGGCGTGGAACTATCTGAAGATGAATTTCAAGAGTCCCCTCCATACAGAAAATAAATTCGTGGTCTTTGGTTCATGTGTCTACCTTCACTTCTTTTGTGAAAGTGTTTTTTTAGATAGACAGATAAAATATTTGTTCCCAGTTATTAATGAGGCATGGGCGGCTGACATCCAAGGCAGTTGTTACCTTAGAAGGGGATGGGAAATGCGATAGCCCTGGACATTCTGCAAAAGTATGGCACTCACATACTGATGGATGAAGATACAGGAAATGTAGTGGCATGCAATGTTGCCCCAGTCAGTGAGGTGGCCTCGTCTACTGCAGTGGAGAAAGAGGGAATGTTGAAGGGAAAGTGAGTGAACATACCTGGAGTGGTAACAGACCGCCATGTAACCATCAGCAGCTGCATGTGCAAGGACTACCCACACATTAGTCATCAATATGATGTATGGCATCTGTCCAAGTGGGTGGTAAAAAAGTTGACCAACAAGGCTAAGCAAAAGGGTTGCGAGGAGATGGCCCCATGGATACAGTCCATCTCCAACCACCTATGGTGGTCTGCTGCAACATGTGATGGCAATGTCAGACTCTTGGGGGAAAAGTGGAGGTCATTGTTGGATCATGTCAGAAACAAGCATAAATGGTCTGGAAACACCCTTTCCCATAAATGCTGTCACAGACGTATTTCTTCTTCTGAAGCTGAGAAGATCTGTTGGATCAAGCCAGGTACACCAGCTCACTAAGCTTTACGAAGGGGTCCTAAACACCAAGCTTCTTAAAGATATTGCTAAGCTGACTGAATTCTGTCACACTGGGAAAATGGAGGTGCACCACTTTATGATGTTGAAGTACTATTCAAAACGCGACCAAGCTCAAATTAAGTTGGGTGAACGGGCAGGTGAGGCTCGCTATAAACTCTGTTTCCCCAAAGCAAACAAGCGAAGTGTGGTCAAGCCAATTAATAAGAAGAAATCATTCCAGTATTTATCAGGTTCGCCTACCTAAAAACATTGCCTCAAAGCCTGCACCAATCACTGATGGCAGATGCAATAGAACAACACTGCTCAAGATTTAATAGATGAATTAGAAAAATGTCTTAATCAGTATATATACAGTCAGAGTTATACTACATTGCTATATACAATTGCCAATGGGCCACGGAAACTATAAAGTACAGTTGACATTATAAAGATTAAACAATGTGTAAATATTTATTTTAGTAAAATCATTAAGTCAAAACTGCACAAAACCTCTTTAGATCTGAGACGAGTTCAAACCCACTGATAACTGCTTATGCCAGTGGCAAATTATTCCTTAAAAATATAATGATAATGAATTTGTATAGCCCTTGTGTTCATGTGGATATGTTCAAAGGCGCTTTACATCAATTCTCCTATTAAATCAATTACAATGAAACTTTATCAAAGGTCAACCACAACACTGGGTTCTACGTCCCCTACTCTTTTCGAACAGTGTTGTGTTTAATGTCCCACACGAACAGTGCTCTGAGACGAGGCCTACAGTTTTTCGTCCTTATCCGAGAAGACTAGAATGTCAAACCATTTGCAGATATCCCAACAAAGGCAGCAAATTCTCCTAAGTTATTTAAGACCTTGAGCGTTGGTCCGGCAAAGGTTTGAACTAACGACCTCGCGCTTGACAGGCCAGCGCTCTACCAACTGAGCTAACCGGTGTACATTACTCATCTGCATAACAAAATCCTTCAAAAACAAACTCCTCCTCATGCAAAGGCGGAGGATAGAAATTCAAGGTGCACATGACGGCACATGATTAAAGAACCACTCGTATTTCTTTTCCCAATATTTCCCAACACCATCGAGCCAATTGCCTGTAAGCAATATGTCTAAAAGGTTTAATCTTCTGCCCCATCATACGGGTCTTTGTACTGTTTCTTGTACTGATACCAAGCAGTCTGGAGTACCCATCTATTTATGCAGACTGGGTGAAAGCCCGGGTGCTGTGTTATACGTGTGGGTTGTTCTTCACATTCACCACACGTAACAGCCTCAATTAGTTTATTTTTTTTACTTCCTCAATTTCTTGGCAACAAACACATGACTCTGCCCTTTCCATGATCTGACAATTCTCACAAGCACACCTATGTAATGAAATGAAACTCGAATTTTATCCCGTTTGCAACATCAAAATGATACAGAAGGAGAAGAGAGCAATCCTAAACATAATATAATTTAGCAAAGGAACGAAACAATCACCGATATATCTATGATGATGCTAAGTTATTGTTCTGACATTTTATCAAAAGAAGTCTTACAGATAGACCAATTTCAAGTGACGTGATGAAACTATAAAATTCAAAAACAGTAACATTCATAATTTCAACCACCTACGTGCTTGAAGCTAATCAGCATGTTAAACATTTTGCATCTATATTATTAAAAATGTCAACGTGAATTAAACTACGTGGAAACAAACAAAAATGGTTTCTTCTCAATATCTTGATCGCACAGCAACTCCAAATATACTTATTAAAGGCACAAACACAAATTACTTGAAACAGATTTAAAATAGTTTCAAACCTTCATACAGCAACCACAACAACTGATAAGAAACAAATAAGTTCTTTTATAAGTTACAGTAATTTGGCAATACATGATAAGAAAACGATTACAAAAAGTGCTCATCAATATGCTTAACCATCTCCCCAACAGATCGAAACTTCATTTGGCAGACCCAACACTCACTTCTTTCATCTTCTGTAGCTGAGGAAGAATACTGCTCATGTTCTTCTAGCTCAGAGTCCATCACTGAGGCGTGGTCGTTAGTTCGTGTCCTACTGTGAACCAGATGGTGCTCTCTTTCACTGAAACACTGCTCACACTCAATGTTGTTTTCTTTGCAAGCCTTTTCCTTTGTGTCCATTCGTCCATTTCCCTTTTCAGGAGGGTATTTGTTGCAGTGTGTACGATGATGTGACTTCTTACCTACAGGCGCTAGTTCCGTTCTGTTGCATCTTTGCTGTTCTCCCCCTCGACTAACACATGTACCCCAGTCAGCGCATTTGAATGGTCTCTCTCCGGTGTGTCTTCTTAGGTGTATCCGCAGATTTCCCTTAGCAAGAAAGCACTTGTTCCATTCAGTGCATTTGTATGGTTTCTCTCTTGTGTGTATTCTTTGGTGTACATGCAGATGTTCCTTTCGACTAAAGCCTTTGTTGCACTCAGTACATTTGAATGGTTTCTCTGCTGTGTGTACACTTTGGTATCTCTGCAGTTTTACCTTTTCACTAAAGCCTTTGTTCCTCTCAGTGCATTTGAATGGTTTTTCTCCTGTGTATATTCTTTGGTGTCTCTGAAGATTTCTCTTTTCACTAAACTTTTTGTTGCACTCAGTGCATTTGAATGGTTTCTCTCCTGTGTGCATTCTTTGGTGTCTCTGAAGATGTCCCTTTTCACTAAAGCCTTTGTTGCACTCAGTGCATTTGAATAGTTTCTCTCCTGTGTGCATTCTTTGGTGTCTCTGGACATTTCTCTTTAGACTAAAGTCTTTGTTGCACTCAGTGCATTTGAATGGTTTCTCTCCTGTGTGTATTCTTTGGTGTCTCTGAAGATTTCTCTTTTCACTAAAGTCTTTGTTGCACTCAGTGCATTTGAATGGTTTCTCTCCAGTGTGCATTCTTTGGTGTCTCTGAACATTTCTCTTTTCACTAAAGCCTTTGTTGCACTCCGTGCATTTGAATGGTTTCTCTCCTGTGTGCACTCTTTGGTGTCTCTGAAGATCTCCCATTTTACTAAAGCCTTTGTTGCACTCAGTGCATTTGAATGGTTTCTCTCCTGTTTGTATTCTTTGGTGTCTCTGAAGATTTCTCTTTTGACTAAAGCATTTGTTACAATCACTGCATGTGAATGGTTTCTCTCCTGTGTGCATTCTTTGGTGTCTCTGGACATTTCTCTTTAGACTAAAGTCTTTGTTGCACTCAGTGTATTTGAATGGTTTTTCTCCTGTGTGTATTCTTTGGTGTGCACGCAGACGTTCCTTTCGACGAAAGCATTTGTTGCAGTCAACGCATTTGTATGGTCTCTCTCCTGTGTGTATTCCTTGGTGTCTCTGTAGATGTTCCTTTCGACTGAAGCATTTTTTGCAGTCAGTGCATTTGTATGGTTGCTCTCCTGTGTGTATTGTTTTGTGTGTCTGCAGAGTTGTCTTTTCACTAAAGCATTTCTTGCACTCAGAGCACTTGAATGGTTTTTCTCCTGTGTGTATTCTTTGGTGTGCATGCAGATGTTCCTTTCGACTAAAGCCTTTGTTGCAGTCAGTGCATTTGAATGCTTTCTCTCCTGTGTGTATTCTTTGGTGTACATGCAGATTTCCCTTTCGACTAAACTCTTTGTTGCACTCAGTGCATTTGAATGGTTTCTCTCCTGTGTGCATTCTTTGGTGTCTCTGAAGATCTCCCTTTTCACTAAAGCCTTTGTTGCACTCAGTGCATTTGAATGGTTTCTCTCCTGTGTGCATTCTTTGGAGTCTCTGAAGATTTCTCTTTACACTAAAGCCTTTGTTGCACTCAGTGCATTGGTATGGGGTCTCTCCTGTGTGTATACTTTGGTGTGCATGCAGATTTCCCTTTAGACTAAAGTTTTTTTTGCATTCACTGCACGTGAATGGTTTCTCTCCTATGTGTATTCTTTGATGTCTTACCAGACCTTGCTTTTCACTAAGGCAATTGTTACATTCAGTGCAGTTGTAAGGTTTCTCTCGTTGGCTGCAGTAGTTGTAGCGGTTATTGTAGCTGTATTGATTCCACCTTGCACTATTTATCATGCATAAGGAACTGCCACTCTTTGTATAAGCTAAAGCACCTTTCACAGTCAGGGCCTACATAAAGTGTTTAACTGGCCCACATTTGTTTATCTTGTAGGGTTCTCTGTAAAATTGGTTTCTTCACACCTCTTTGTGAGCTTGCTTCTTGCAAAAACTTGAAACCTGTCAATCGCGTGTTGTCAATTCATTGCCTTTGTTCAATTTTATTGATGATGTAAGTTGAGCTGATCTACTGGAGCTTTCATTCACATGAGGCCTCTAAGAACAGACAAGACATGTGGAGGGGTTAACACTTTGATTAGCAATTACCGGTAGTTGATGCACTCAAAAAGAACAGTACAGAATTGATCTATGAATATTACCAAATTAATAATGAAGCACTGATTGAGATTTACTATATGGGGAACTATTAAAACTGTGCTCAGACCTTGGGACATGGAATAAATAGTACTCTTGATTATCAGCCATTGTTTACTAACAGTCTCACAGCTTGATAACAGGAACATAACATGTATGACCAATACACTTAAAGTACATTGAAATGCCAACAATTATTGAGCTAGGGCATGCAAATATATGTTTTATAGCAGTAACCATATCATAACTTGAAATAGAAATAAATATAGGAAGTTCTTAAACAATTACATGTACAGTGTACCTTAACTTCATAATCTCAATCACTGCTTTTACTTTGAAAAAAGGACCCCTCTTTAGGGTTATTACATAAGAACTAGACACTGACAATGGTTAACAGGTTGTCCCTTTAAGGTAAATAATTGTTAATACTGTTGCTGTGTTTTATCAAACTCTTGCATGTGCAGTGACTGTAAGCAATATTGTTGGAACCACTCAGGGTAAGGGCTAAAGCAATACATGGAGGCCTTGATGGCGTATTTTACTTGTGTCCTGCAATTAGGGCCATATTATTATTTGAGAACCCTGTTACTACCTTGTATCACTTACTGGTAATTTGGTATCACATGCTTCCCTGATTGCAAACAAATCAAGCCAATGAGATACAAACAAACCTTAAAGAAACTAATCCTGGTTTATTTAAAAGTGTGATGTTATGCTGGGTGTCTCACAAGTTGTTTCCTTCTATGTTAAAGTTGTTGGTTCAATTCATATGTATGTGACATTTTGCATTCTTGCATGCACATGACTTGAAATGATTATGTAGTTGATAAAATCAATGCAAAAATTTCAACATGCTGATTGGCTGAAAGCACATCAATTTATCCCAAACAATTACAAAAGTTGGCATTGAGTACCGAAGTTTAAAATGAAATGTCTGCATGTATGTTAGTAATTAATTTATTTTGAGTGCACTTTTGTACTGTAAGCTCTTGTAAATTGGCCTTGCCCAACAGTCTTAGGCAATTTCTCGAATGTTTTGAGTATTAACTTTTACTCATTGATCTTATTCCAAATTGCAGTCAAAGCCATGTGATTGCCAGTATACGAGTCAAAATATGATGCTTAAAGCAAATCTAAGGACAGATTATAGGAATTAATGTTAATTCCAGAATACTTTCAGGGGAGATTGAAATCTTCCATGGCTTTCAATTTCAGTTGTAATAATATACCGGTACCTGCTATAATTTAAACAAGCTGACTTGGTTGAGAACATGTCAATTAATCCCAATCAGTGCAGATAGAAAGAAATTTAAAATTAAATTTTTGCATGCATAAATTCATTGTCAACTAGTATATCTAATTGTCAAAAAAGTGCTGCCCAGCACTTTGACAGAAATTTAAAACAAACAATTTTTTCTTAAAAAAATAAACAATTAATTGGAATTGGTTTATGAAACTATAACATAGGGGCTCAATACAGCTAACTAAATGTAGCTAACTTGTGGAGTGCTATATTTGTGGTCAAGTGAGATAGGTTCAGGAACGTGACTCAATGCAGTATACAAGTTGGAAGAATAATCTGAGGGATACAAACTGTCAATTGTTTTTGATTCCCAGCCCTTCCGAAGAGGGCCTGATATCACGTTACCAAGAATACTGCAAAGTTTTCAATGGAATGGTTCAGTTTTGAACAGTGACAGGAAGTATTGCAATGACCATGAAGAGTTGGTGATTTTGTGTCATATTCAAAAATTTGAACATTTTATTGTTCAGGAACATGAAACATTTTGCTTCATGATAGTGGCAGAGCTATGCCTGGTTACGAAACCGTGGAGGCTATGAGAAAGAAAACATTCGTAATCATGAAAAATTAGAATGAAAAATAAAAAGAAAGATAAGTAAATTACCAAGAAATCGATATCTAAATATTCCTCCTCCAATTAAATACTATAGAAGATCCCTCACAATTGCATTAAATTTCTGAGTCTATGGTTATCGGTATACAGGAGTATAAACTGTGTATTTCAGCAATGACCAAGAAACCTACCGAAGACCCCGAGATGAAGATCTTATTGGCCATGGTGATACATATCTGTCCAACAGATCAGTTATATTTGTTGTGGTTCAATTTTTCCTTAGTTTAAACTTTAGTTTCCTTTGTTTTTTGTATGGTAATCTATGATAATGAGTTTGAAACAAAGTTAAGCCAAGGATGAAATTGAACTGCAACATATGCATTGCCGTAACAGAGGCTCTGATCTGATCACCACAAATATTTAACAACAGTAGCTGAGGCCTGGGACAAAAATTAATTGTGATGCTATCAATAGTAATTCAGTCTTGTCAGAGTTCAGCTTTAACTTGTTACAAGACATCCAATCACTGACATCTTTAACATATGCTTCTAACCTTGAAGCAGTTACCAGTTCAGGAGTACTGGAGTCAAATTGAAAATAAAATTGAGAGTTATCAGCATAGAAATAGAACACCATTCCATGTTTCGCAGCAAAAAATTCCCCCTAGTGGAACAGTATACTGAAGGTATAAAGGCAGCCCAAGTACTGAGCCCTGAGGAACACCTGGTGTGTCATGCTGCAAAAAGAAGAATCCACACCTCTAACATTGACACACTGGCAACGTCCAGCAAGGTAAGAGGTAAACCAAACAAGGGCCTTGCCTCTAAGTGTACACAAAGTCTATCAAGTCTATCAATAACTAATGCAAGGGCACCTATTGATTATTTTAGGTAACAATCTGTTTCGAAGCAAGGTGAGCAAGAAGTTTTGAATAACGAACACCCAGGCCCTTGGATTTTCGAATCGTGTATCTGAATAGATCTTCAGTCCATAAAAAATTCACAACAAATGAAAGGTAGTCCCTTACGTTTTTGGAAAGGCTATTTTTGCAATTCTTGGTACTTAATAAAATCACCCAGCAATTTCAGATAAGCAAACGGTTGGCTGGGAAGTTTTTAGAAGGTGTTGCCCGGCTAGAAATTTCTGAAATGAAGATATTATTCCCTAAAATTTTCAAACACTTTAATTTTCAGCTAAGATATCTAAACAGATCAAATTCTTCTAGGTGAGAAAAACAACTCTTTAGACAGTCTTTAAACATTACAAGGAGCCTAGAACTCTCTCTCAGAGGCTTTCGGCTTAATCTGCTCATTGGGTGCCCCTGCTCGTGGTTGACTGTGTCAAAGAAATGCAAGTAAGAAAGCTTGGCAAGATTTCCAGACAGGTCCCTACTTCATTATGCATGCAGCAGATGAATTGTTTAGGGTAATGCATATGTAAACATTTCTTGTTATTGTAGAATGAAGCAGTATGGCTACAGCATGCATAATGTAGTTGGGACTTGTGCAGGTAATCATTCCGAAACCTTTATCATACTTGATGAGAAGTTGGCCAGATGGCAACTCTTCATTGTCACCATGACAGTTTTCAGTTGCTTGGTTAATTCAGTATGCTTGCAAAAATGCAGTTGCTGTTGCAGAGCACTTGTGAACAAAAAGAAAACCAACAAAAAAAATATCCGTTCTAACGGTGCAGGAAAATAATTATTCTTCTTGAACTACGGCAAATAAATATGGGATGAAATTATTCGGTTTACGGTCACTTCGTTCCATGGTCAGATCGTTCCAAGTCAGATCGTTCCACAGTATGGTCAGAACGTTCCACGAAAACTCAGATCGTTCCACTTATAAATCGTAAGGAAAACCTTCTCCCTCTATAATAATGTTAAGAAAAATATCCTGTGTTGTGGATAAAACGAGTTTAACATGTTTATCGCTATGAATTTTAAGATCAGGAGTTGCAGAATTTTTTGTTCTTTAACTCGAAGGTTTCTTTAACCGAATTTATTCTCAGTAAACGTAACGTCGTTCTCCTTGATTCATTTGTAAATTTTGTCGTGCCTTGGAATGATATGATACGACTTGCAGCGAAATGACTTTGTAGCGAAACTACCGTAAAACTCTCCAGTTATCCAGATTATTACTTTTATTACTATACTGTGGGACAACCTGACTATACTGTGGGACAACCTGACTATACTGTGGGACAATCTGACTATACTGTGGGACAATCTGACTATACTGTGGGACAGTACTGTAATACTGTGGGACCGGATACCAATTATTCGACGGTATGCGAGCAAGTTATCTAAAGAAATTATTTCTTACGAACTTAAGTGAAACTCTTACAAATAACCGCCATTTTGAAAGATCTCTGGAGCCCGTAAACGGAATTTACATTTTACGCTGTGCCTATATGTCCGACAGGCGGACAGAATTTTCAAAATACTCGGTGTCCGGCAGACGAAATTTTCTCGTGTTATGATTTTAATCGTTGATTACCTTGTATAAACATCCATATTCTTTGTCTCCTAGCCATAATCCTTAACCTAATTGGCATAATCTACCCTGAAAGCCAAGAGAATTACACTGCCGGACACGGAGTATTTTAAAGTTATGCATCCGACAGCTCCACTGAAGAGTGAAATACCGACTGTAGGACACGGAGTCTCCTTTTAACCTCAGCCGACTGTCGGACACGGAGACACTTCGTTTATTTTATTTCTGCCTACTTTTTCCCCTTTTAATTCTCAAACTAATTAGCTAGCTCATGTACGACTCGATTTCGAGGAATAATTGTTAAATATTCTTAGTAGATCTATGCTTACCTTTTATCAAAGTAACAATGTGTCTTCGTCGTTGGAACTAAAGACAAATTAGGCAGCCGCCATGTTGAATAACGAATTGGGGGGAAGTCCATGAGAGTACTGGGAACTAAGAAGATTCAGTCCCAGGCTTCCTAAGGTCGAGGTTGCGAAATCAGACACAGTTTGGTCACAGCAGTTTGATGCTACGCTGGTTTGATAGATTATTATATAAAGAACGTAACTTAAAAAGTTACAATTCATCGACCCAGCGTTTCAACACTCCTATCTAGTGTCATATTCAGGAGTGATAAGGTAAAGCTGTGAAGCTACTTTTATACCCGCGGTAAATAGAGCTGCTTTGCAAGGTTTGAAATAGCGTCGGGTAATAACCCGCCGTCGTCGTCACCGTTTAATGGAGCGCGGGCACTATTGACATGACAAACGTCTAAGCAACGTCTTTGATTAAGTGGCGGTTAGTGGTGATAATTCGTAAATTGATAATATATATTATTAGTTCCATGGTCTCACCACGGAGTCACTAGGGTGGTGGTCGCGACGTTTCTACTGCTTATCGTCAGTCTTCTTCAGGCGTTTAAGAAGACTAGCAGTAAGCAGTCGAAACGTCGCGACCAACACCCAAGTGACTCCGTGGTGAGGCCATAGAACTAATTTATATTATCATTGAAGTTACCACGATGAATAGAAATCTTTTCTATAACAATTCGTAAAATATTCCACCCGATAGCACGGTCGGTTAGGCACGCGTGTTCCTTTCAGGCAGAGATTTCTTTTGTTGCAAAAAACACTGCGCTTTTTGATGTTCTTTTAAACAGGTACCAATTTGACGTTTTGTCTGCCCGATGTAATGTATTCCTGATTACAAGCGTTGCAGGGGCCCGAGATGGAATAAATGGCGTCAATCTTTTGTTCCTTCGTAGTACAGGACCTTGTGGAAACTTTGACGTTGTAACAAAATCCTATTGATAGGTTTCGCTAGTCACCGTGGGTACTGATACGGAACAACCGCAAAGCCTAGGCTTTCCGCTTCAGCGTTATTGCGGGGGTAGATTAATTGGTTTGAGGCAATACAAGAGGAAATTTTGCGGGTAGTTGCTTTCCTTTAGAAAGTAACGTTAAAAACGTGTTTCCGTTCAGAAGGCTTAGAATCATGAAATGAGGCTGGACACCCGGCAAGCTCCAAAGCAATGTTCACGAGGCCATCACCCAAAAAAATGTCGCAACCCAAACTGATGTTTGCAAAGCATCTGGCAGTGAAATTGCTGTTAATAAATCAGGTATTGGCATTTCCTCCCCTGTTAAAACAGAAAGAAATGTCCCCAACACCCCAACAATGCAGAGTGGAAGATCTCACATGATCACAACTACATCATGAATGCACCCCCTAATGTAATTTTTCCAACCTATGATGTGGACAGTTTCAAAACAATTCCCCTAACTCCTGTACTTAACGTACTGTGTGATCAGTACGAGTCTACAGATGCGGTTAATACTTGTCAAGAAAGTGATGCACATGATGAAACTACTGATAATGACAAGGATGATGAAGATATGGACCTCAGCAGGAAATTATCTGAACATTTTCTGTCTGATGATGACATGGGCGTGGAACTATCTGAAGATGAACTTCAAGAGTCCCCTCCATACATAAAAAAAAATTCGTTGTCTTTGGTTCATGTGTCAACCTTCACTTCTTTTCTGAAAGTGTTTTTTTATGATAGTCAGATAAAATATTTGTTCCCAGTTATTAATGAGGCATGGGAGGCTGACATCCAAGGCAGTTGTTACCTTAGAAGGGGATGATAAATGCAATAGCCCTAGACATTGTGCAAAAGTATGGTACTCACATATTGATGGATGAAGATACAGGAAATGTAGTGGCATTCAATGTTGTCCCAGTCAGTGAGGTGTCCTCGTCTAATGCAGTGGAGAAAGAGGGCTTCACCAGATGCATTGAAATGTTGAACAGGAAGGAAGTGAACATACCAGGAGTGGTAACAGACCGCCATGTAACCATGAGCAGCTGCATGTGCAAGGACTACCCACACATTTGTCATCAATATGATGTATGGCATCTGTGCAAGTGGGTGGTAAAAAAGTTGACCAACAAGGCTAAGCAAAGAGGTTGTGAGGAGTTGGCCTCATGGATACAGTCCATCTCCAACCACCTATGGTGGTCTGCTGCAACATGTGATGGCAGTGTCCAACTTTTGGGGGAAAAGTGGAGGTCATTGTTGGATCATGTCAGAAACAAGCATAAATGGTCTGGAAACACCCTTTCCCATAAATGCTGTCACAGACGTATTTCTCCTTGTGAAGCTGAGAAGATCTGTTGGATCAATTCAGGTACACCAGCTCACTAAGCGTTACGAAGGGGTCCTAAACACCAAGCTTCTTAAAGATATTGCTAAGCTGACTGAATTCTGTCACACTGGGAAAATGGAGGTGCACCACTTTATGATGTTGAAGTACTATTCAAAACGCGACCAAGCTCAAATTAAGTTGGGTGAACGGGCAGGTGAGGCTCGCTATAAACTCTGTTTCCCCAAAGCAAACAAGCGAAGTGTGGTCAAGCCAATTAATAAGAAGAAATCATTCCAGTATTTATCAGGTTCGCCTACCTAAAAACATTGCCTCAAAGCCTGCACCAATCACTGATGGCAGATGCAATAGAACAACACTGCTCAAGATTTAATAGATGAATTAGAAAAATGTCTTAATCAGTATATATACAGTCAGAGTTATACTACATTGCTATATACAATTGCCAATGGGCCACGGAAACTATAAAGTACAGTTGACATTATAAAGATTAAACAATGTGTAAATATTTATTTTAGTAAAATCATTAAGTCAAAACTGCACAAAACCTCTTTAGATCTGAGACGAGTTCAAACCCACTGATAACTGCTTATGCCAGTGGCAAATTATTCCTTAAAAATATAATGATAATGAATTTGTATAGCCCTTGTGTTCATGTGGATATGTTCAAAGGCGCTTTACATCAATTCTCCTATTAAATCAATTACAATGAAACTTTATCAAAGATCGACCACAACACCGGGTTCTACGTCCCCTACTCTTTTCGAACAGTGTTGTGTTTAATGTCCCACACGAACAGTGCACTGAGACGAGGGCTACAGTTTTTCGTCCTTATCCGAGAAGACTAAAATGTCAAACCATTTGCAGATATCCCAACAAAGGCAGCAAATTCTCCTAAGTTATTTAAGACCTTGAGCGTTGGTCCGGCAAAGGTTTGAACTAACGACCTCCCGCTTGACAGGCCAGCGCTCTACCAACTGAGCTAACCGGTGTACATTACTCATCTGCATAACAAAATCCTTCAAAAACAAACTCCTCCTCATGCAAAGGCGGAGGATAGAAATTCAAGGTGCAGATGACGGCACATGATTAAAGAACCACTAGTATTTCTTTTTCCAATATTTCCCAACACCATCGAGCCAATTGCCTGTAAGCAATATGTCTAAAAGGTTTAATCTTCTGCCCCCTCATACGGGTCTTTGTACTGTTGCTTGTACGGATACCTCTTAGTATGGAGTACCCATCTATTTATGCAGACTGGGTGAAAGCCCAGGTGCTGTGTTATACGTGTGGGTTGTTCTTCACATTCACCACACGTAACAGCCTCAATTAGTTTATTTTTTTTACTTCATCAAGTTCTTGGCAACAAACACATGACTCTGCCCTTTCCATGATCTGACAATTCTCACAAGCACACCTATGTAATGAAATGAAACTCGAATTTTATCCCGTTTGCAACATCAAAATGAGACAGAAGGAGAAGAGAGCAATCCTAAACATCTAGGTCTTATTACAGTGAATAAAAACTGGTGAAATCAATGAATGACAGCTGAGCAATAATATGACCCTACATTTATGACATTTATGTAACCAGCAAAAATCATAACACCTGCTTTTTGTTGGAAGAATTAAAGCAAGTTTAATAATTCACTCTCGGAGAGGACGTTTCTAGTTTTTTCAATACCTTCTCGCCGCTCGGTTTCCCTTCGTTTTCTTTCTAGAGGAAAGCGCCGGCTACTAATCAAAGGCGTTATAGAGACTTTTTAATGAACTACCTTTGGAGTTTGTAGGAAAGGAAGATTTAAAAAGATTATTGACACAATGCTGTTTCAGTTAAATGAATTATTTTATTGCATAACACTTTCGCATTTCTATGATTCCAACTTATAGGTACGAATATAGAGTTATGATTTCAATGAATAATTTAGCAAAGGAACGAAACAATCACCGATACCTATGATGATGCTAAGTTATTGTTCTGACATTTTATCAAGAGAAGTCTTACAGATAGACCAATTTCAAGTGACGTGATGAAACTATATAATTCAAAAAAAGGAACACTCATAATTTCAACCACCTACGAAGCTAATCAGCATGTTAAACATTTTGCATCTATACTATTAAAAATGTCAACGTGAATTAAACTACGTCGAAACAAACGATTGTACAAAGAAATGGTTTCTTCTCAATACCTTGATCACACAGCAGCTCCAAATATACTTATTAAAGGCACAAACACAAATTACTTGAAACAGATTTAAAATAATTTCAAACTCTCATACAGCATCCACGACAACTGATAAGAAACAAATAAGTTCTTTTATAAGTTACAGTAATTTGGCAATACATGATAAGAAAGCGATTACAAAAAGTGTTCATCAATATGCTTAACCATCTCCCCGAAAGCTCCAAACTTCATTTGGCAGACCCAACACTCATTTCTTTCATCTTCTGTAGCTGAGTAAGAATACTGCTCATGTTCTTCTAGCTCAGATTCCATCGCTGAGGCGTGCTCGTGGGTTCGCGTCCTACTGTGAACCAGATGGTGCTCTCTTCCACTGAAACACTGCTCACACTCAATATTGCTTTCTGCGCAAACCTTTTCATTTGTGTCCATTCGTCCATGTCCCTTTTCAGGAGGGTATTTGTTACAGTCTGTACAATGATGTGACTTCTTACCCACAAGCGCTAGTTCCGTTCTGTTGCATCTTTGCTGTTCTCCCCTTCGACTAACACATGTATCCCAGTCAGCGCATATGAATGGTATCTCTCCTGTGTGTATTCTTTGGTGTCTGTGCAGATTTCCCTTTTGACTAAAGCCTTTGTTGCACTCAGTGCACTTGAATGGTTTCTCTCCTGTGTGCATTCTTTGGTGTACATGCATATTTCCCTTTCGACTAAACTTTTTGTTACACTCACTGCATTTGAATGGTTTCTCTCCTGTGTGTATTCTTTGGTGTACATGCAGAATTCCCTTTTGACTAAAGCATTTGTTGCACTTAGTGCATTTGAATGGTTTCTCTCCTGTGTGTATTCTCCGGTGTACATGCAGATTTCCGTTTACACTAAAGCATTTGTTGCACTCAGTGCATTTGTATGGTTTCTCTCTTATGTGTGTAGTCTTCGGTGTACATGCAGATTTCCCTTTAGACTAAAGCACTTGTTGCAGTCAGTGCATTTGTATGGTTTCTGTCCTGTATGTATTCTTAGGTGTCTCTGAAGATTTCTCTTTTCACTAAAGCCTTTGTTGCACTCACTGCATTTGAATGGTTTTTCTCCTGTGTGCATTCTTTGGTGTGCATTCTTTGGTGTGCATGAAGATTTCCGTTTAGAATAACGTTTTTCTTACAGTCACTGCATGTGAATGGTTTCTCTCCTGTGTGAACTCTTTGATGTCTCACCAGACCTTGCTTTCCACTAAGGCAAAAAACAGAGAATACATGTAAAGGGGTTAAGAGTCTGATTAGCAATTATCGATAGTTGATGCGCTCAAAAAGAACAGTACAGAATTGATCTATGAATATTACCAAAAAAATGAAGCACTGTTGAGATTCACTATATGGGGAACTATTAAAACTGTGCTCAGACCTTAGGACATGGAATAAATAGGACTCTTGATTACCAGCCAATGTTTACTAACAGTCTCACCGCTTGATAAAAGGAACATAACATGTATGACCAATACACTTAAGGTTACCGTATACCTTCGCGGGTGTCCTTCGCGAAAAAAATATTACCGCGCTGTCTTAAATACAACCACTACAAATTATATATCAATGTCAAGGTTATAGAATGCTCTATTCGATAAAAATTGTTTCGCTTCAATTCTTCTTAATAGTAAGGCGAGCGCGACCTAAAAGCGCGAAACGACCGACGTCCCTTTGAGCGAATTTATCGGGTATCAAACTCAACCGAGTAAACAAAACTACTGTATTACAGTCAACTCTCTCTAAGCGGACACCTCTCTAAGGCGGACACCTCTGTAAGGCGGACAGAAAATTTAGGCCCTGCCGAATTTCACTTGTTTCTCTGTAACTGAACTCTCTCTAAGGCGGACATCTCTGTAAGGCGGACAGCGGACACTTTTTTTCAACATGTTGGTTCAAAAAACCTCTCAAAGCGGACACCGGATGTTTATGAAATTTTATAACAGGTCCAGAATTCCGAAAAATTAGCGCAATCTGATAACAGTGGTTTTAATAAAATATACCAGACCCTACAATATGTCTTAATACAATATTAAAGTTACTTTTCCCGTCAGTTATACAACAAATCATTTGCGCTGCCTTTTACTGGAATCAGTTGAGTCACTCGAACTGTGTTGGATTCCGTAAGGACTAAAAAAAACACAGCCGGTCCGTCATGACTACATTGTACACTGTAATTAAAGTAATAAAGCACTGGTTTCAGTTTTGATGTTCCGGTGTCAGGTTAGATGAACTCTCTCTAAGGCGGACACCTCTCTAAGGCGGACAGTCAATCTGGTACCGAGGGTGTCCGCCTTAGAGAGAGTTGACTGTATATCATTCACAAGGCATCAATCATCAAAACCGTGTCAGGGATTTCCGTTTTTTTAAATTGATCCCCCGCAATGGCCATTGTTGTGAAAGGTATCGGTAAATTTTTGATCATCAAAATTGACAGAAAAATTGCGAAGCAACCAATAGAAATATCGAAAAAGCCTCACACGGTTTTGAAGATTAATGCCTTGTGATTGATATAATGCAGTAGTTTTCATTCTAAGGTCGAATTCCATACCCGATAAATTCGCTCAAAGAGACGACGGTCGTTTTGGGGTTTTGGGACGCACTCTCTTTACGGTTAAAAAAAATCAAAGCGAAATAATTTTTACCGGATAGTGCATTTCATTAGCTTTGTACTGATATATAGTTTGTGGTTGTTACATTTAAGACAGCGCGCAAATATTTTTTTTCGCGAAGGACACCCGTGAAGGTATACGGTAACCTTAAAGTACATTGAAATGCTAAGAATTATTGAGCTAAGGCATGCAAATATATGTTATACATAAGAGTTTGGTCTATAGCAGTAACCATATGATAACTGTGAAATAGAAATAAATATAGAAAGTTCCTAAAAAATAACATGTACCTTTAGTTGATAAACTCAATCACTACTTTTACTTTGAAAAAAGGACACCTATTCAGGGTTATTACATAAGAACATTACACTGACAATGGTTAACAGCTTATCCCTTAAAGGTAAATAATTGTTAATACTGTTGCTGTGTTTTATCAAACTGTTGCATGTGCAGTTGTGATGTTTTGAATGGATTTCAAAACAGGATGCAAACGATTAACAACGATTTAATAAACAGTTGCAAGAAGACGTGTTGCAGCATCGGTGGACGCCATGATCGTTCTCTGCTCCCTATATCCCATAGTTCCTAGCGAACATCTGGTATCAATAACTTCCGGTTTGTATGAACATTACATCTCTTTCGCCCTAGTGAGTAACTCTCTAGAATAATATGGAAAGAAATAAAATAAACTTCAACTAATTAGTGTCCATGAAACTATGACTACTGACTGGAATCAAAGTCCAACAGAAACAGACGTTTTTGTACAGGCGACAGCATTTTTACTTAACAAAGTATACTGTCATAGTTCAGAGTTCACAGTTCACTAAGAATCTAGGCCTACAAATCAAGAATCTTGCGGGGAACTCGTTTCCTGGAAGATCTACGCAATGGTGGTTGACCAACCGGGTGAGACGCACTAACTTGGCCCTCTGGTATAGGGCTAAATGAACTTGTAGGATTAGCTTGCACGCCAGGGGAGCTCACAGGTTTTGATGCAGACGGGTCAGAAGCATGAGCACGTGTACGAGCAGCAGGCAGCTCTTGTTGGTGTTTGATGTCAGCTGGAGAGCTGAGACCACTGTCATGGGACGGATTATCATCACGGTTGATTACTGATGTCGGGTTATTTGGGCTTACAATAGTCTTCAGTGAACAACACGTGTTTACTTCAAGACCCCATCTTTTAATAACCAACATGCATCTCGCACTTAACCAACTTATTAACCAACTTAACCAACCAAGTTATTAACAACCAACAATATTTCATGTAAGCTAACACAACATCTCCCCCCATTGTTCAAGAGTATCTAGGGAACGAGCTGAGCATGACAAGTCCGATAAACAATATATAGAATCTTACAACATAGCGTCATCTCAGACTAAACCTAGATTCTCTCTAACTTTAAGCGATGGTTTTATAATTCTCTTAGGCCTAGTAGCAAGAATGGGTGTTACAGGGGGTATTTGAATTTCTTCCTTTGTAACGGGAATGTCCTTCCGAACAAGTGTTGCCTTTTTGTCTTCTGCGTGAACTTGGTTCCCCTTTGGTGTCGTTCGCACAAATTAGTCCTGCTGATTTGGCAGTGGAGTAAAGTGAATACGGTTTCTTCTTATTGTGCTGGTTGGTGTTTCAACTTTATACGACCGAGGTGTTGATGCTGCTTCAATAACTTTTCCTGACCGCTGGAGGTCCTTGACGAAAACCTCAGTACCCGGTACAATTAAAGGCAAGGGCTTGGCTTTGTGCCTGGTATTAAACACTGTTTCCTGCTTCAATTTGTTCATGCTTTCTCGTGTACACAGGTTATCTAGGTCAGGCCACTGTGGGTTCAGCTGGGTGTGGAATAACGGAACGCTGTTCCTAATCTGCCTTCCCATCAGCAACTGGGCAGGAGAGAACTGGCATGCTAGTGGTGTTGAGCGATAGGCTAGTAATGCCTTAGCTGGGTCTTTTTCCTTTGTTAGAAGACTCTTCACAGTTCTAACTCCCCGCTCAACTTCTCCATTTGCTTGGGGAAATCGAGGACTACTTAATTGTGCTATGCTTGAATCCCCATTCCTTAGCAAAGTAAGAGAATTCTGCACTGTCAAACTGAGGACCATTGTCAGATCGCACTTGTTCTGGGATCCCGTGTCTTGCAAAATACCGACTTAAGTGCTCTAATGACCTCACTTGACTTTGTAGTCTTCTGCATAGCTGCTACCTCCACGTATCTTGAGAAGTAGTCTATAACAATAAGGTAGTAAACACCTTTCAGCTCGAAGAGGTCTGTGGCTACAATTTGCCAGGGACGGTCAGGTAAAGGTGTTATGATGAGCGGTTCAGGCTTGTTGTCCCTTTCAAGAGCGCAAACTCTGCATTGTTGCACCAGATCCTGGATTTCTCGGCTGAGTCCTGGCCACCAAACAGAGTTTTTGACCCGTAAAAAATTCGCAGACGAATTTGCGTATCGTCATCATTATGCGTTTCACATGGGTCAGATAGACGAACCAGTAACAATTCAAGAAGCACTGCAGAGTGACCATGCAGAGGAGTGGAAACAAGCAGCAGACAATGAATACAAGTCACTTATGGAAAACGAGACCTGGGAGTTAGTCAAGCTACCGGAAGGACGCCAAGCTATACCGTGGTGCAAATGGGTCTTTCGAGTCAAGTATGATCAACATGGCAAGGTGGACCGGTTCAAGGGGCGTCTAGTGGCAAAGGGATTTATGCAGAAATATGGCTTTGACTATGATGAGACATATTCCCCAGTCGTGCGATTTACATCAATCAGGGCGCTGCTAGCTTGGGCTGCGAGCAATAATACGATAGCTCATCAAATGGACGTCACCACAGCATTCCTGAATGGAGACCTAAAGGAAGAGATCTTCATGAAGCAGCCAGAGGGTTACACACAACCGGGAAAGGAGCACCTGGTTTGTCGTTTAAAGAAATCACTATATGGGCTGAAGCAGGCACCACGTTGTTGGAATATCAAGTTTGTTGACTACTTAAAGAAGATTGGATTTCGTCAGAGCGAAGCTGATCCCTGTGTGTTCATACGTGGCGAACAAAGCAACCTCTGTGTGCTGTCCATGCACGTTGATGACGTCATCATTCTGACAAAGACCGATGCAGAGATGGGTGTAGTTAAGAAACAGTTGAGTGAACGTTTTAAGATGAAAGATATGGGCGAACTACACTATCTGTTAGGTGTCAGAGTACAATTGAAGAACGGCACTATTATACTGGATCAGCACCAGTATCTGACTAAGTTCTTAGAGAAGTTTGGTTTGAAGGATGCCAAGACAGTCTCGACTCCAATGGACCCAAATGTCAAATTGGTCAGAGACGATGGTTACAGTACTCCCGTGGATGCGACGCACTACCAATCACTCATTGGCAGTCTTTTGTATGCAGCAATAACAACGCGCCCAGATATCTCTTATGCAGTGGGAGTACTCAGTCGTTTCAATACAACTCCAAGCGAGGCTCACATGACTGCAGCAAAACGTGTCTGTCGCTATCTGAAAGGAACTATCAACCTGCAACTTGTTTACACCGGGGAACACGTGTGCGAAACGATCGGCTACTCAGATGCAGACTGGGCGAGCAGTCTGGACGATCGACGTTCAACGAGTGGCAACGTATTCATGACCGCAGGCGGAGCTGTTAGCTGGCTAAGCAAGCGTCAAGCCTCTGTGGCGCTGTCAACTGCCGAAGCAGAATATGTAGCACTGACACCTGCAGTCCAGGAAGCTATCTGGATGAAACGATTACTTCAAAGTCTGGGAGAGACACCCAGGGCTGTCACTATCTATGAGGATAATCAAGCAGCGATCAAGATGTCACATAATCCAACTCTGCACTCCAGAACAAAGCACATCGACATTCACTATCATTTCACACGAGAGACAGTAGCAGAAGGGGCTGTAACTTTGCAATACTGTCCAACAAAAGATATGATTGCTGACGTTTTCACGAAACCACTCGGAAAAGGCCGATTCGAAAGCCTAAGAAAGAAGCTAGGACTTATTTCGTCAAGTGGGAGTGTTGGAATGTGTGACGAAATATTTTAAATAAGCACGTGAACTCGTGATCAATGTTGTGAACTGTATTTATTCAGCTTCTGCTGGCACTTGTGGGTGCGGTCGTTAGAAAACGTTGTGCAGTCGTTTTGTGCGTGTATTAAAACTAGTAGTAAAATTTGAACACTCACGGCATTTAGTGATTCCCTGGTGTCCTTCATGGATCTTATCCAGTATCTCAAGACGCATGGAAGAAGGAATCACGATCCTGGATGCTTTGAGCAGAATGTTCTGCACCACAGACAGTTCACCTCTGCTTGACCAATAAGGTTTTACTGCATCGTTTAATGAATGCTTGTCAGGCCATCCCTCATAACAGTACGCTTTAATCTGCCTGCAGACAGGATCCTCCTCCTGAGTTTCCATGATCTGCTGTAACCGTGCGTCTGAGGCAGGCAGTGATGAGATCACACTGCCAATGTGTGCATTCATTTCGCCATCGTCAATTGTTGACTTCACTTTTTGGCTTCGGGGTTGGAGTCCACTCCACGCCCTCTAATCCCTGGAGGATCTTACTCATACTCTTCTGGAACTTCTCAGAGCCAGAACTGATTCCAAAGGGCAACATATTGAAACAGAAACGGCCCCATGGAGTGATAAATGTTGTCAGTGGTCTTGATTCCCACGCTAGCTTTATCTGCCCGAATCCTGAGTTCGCGTCAATTTTAGAGAACACTCTAGAACCTGCCAATCTTCCGAGAGTTGTGTCTACTGCTGGAAGAGGATGGTTTTCCCTCTTGACATACTCATTCAGCTTGCTCAGGTCGACGCAGACCCTGACCTTGCCATTGCTCTTGGAGGTCACCACCATGGGAGCGCACCAATCGGTGGGTTGGTCAACTCTGGATATGACTCCTGTCTCCAACATCCTGTCTAACTCTTCTTTAGTTTTCTGATACAAGGGGAAGGGTACTTTCCTTGGAACTGACACTTGGAAAGGTTTAGCATCTTCTTTGAGTGTGATACGATAACTGTCCTTCATAACACCTAGTCCTTTGAACAACTTGGGGTACTTGTCTGCTACTTTACTCTTGTATTCGTCACTGCTTAGGCTGTCAAGTCTGCTTATCAGCTTTAGAATTTCAGCTGGCTTTCTTCCTAGCAAAGGTCGCTCCAAATCTTCTATTACATACACTTGCTCCTCTGCAATCTTATCTTGCACTTGCAACTTTGCTGTAAAAGTTCCTAGACAGTTCAGTTTCTGTTTACACGGACCCATGAGTAGCCTGGTGGTCCTGCTAAGTGATGGAACTGGTTGCAAACTGTGATATAGGCTGGGTGGAATTACTGTTACATCCGCACCAGTCCATTTAATGAAACTTTATCTTTCCATGAATCTCCTGTACTTCCTTGGGCAGCAGATAATTCAGTGAGTTCACCTAGGAAGAACTCTCCTTCTTCTTGTCTCCCAGGAAAATTCACTTCACCCACTCTCTTGTCTGATTGAGATCTGCAGGCCTTTGCCCAATGTCCTACTTTGGAGCACTTGTTACATTTTGATTCTCTGGCTGGACATAGTCTCTTTGGGTATAGTTGACCCATGCACCTTGAACATTGTGCTTCAGGAGTCTTCCCACTTTTAGACTTGGGTGGCTTCTTTTTCTTCTTCGCATCATCTTTAGAATCTTTTCCCTTTTCTTTGGACAAACGGTCAACATGAGCTGCTGTTGGGTCGGATTTGGTTTCCTGTAGGAACGTTTGCTGCTTTTTAACTGTATCCGACTGCCTGGTTTTTGTAATTGCTTTCTCTAAAGTCGGCTTGGAATCCAGTTGCAGTTTTTCAGAGAGCTTCTTGTCTTTTATCCCTACCACGATTCTATCTCGGATGAGATCGTCTCTTAGTGTTCCAAATTCGCAGTATTCAGCAAGACAATACAAATCTGTTATGAAATTATCCACAGACTCGCCATCTTGTTGACATCTCAGGTTGAACTTGGCTCGTTCAAATATTACGTTTCTCTTTACCACAAAATGAGCTTCAAACTTGCCTTTCACCACGTTGTACTGCTTTGCTTCTTCAGTTGTCAGGCCGAATGACATGACGATGCCGTCAACTTCTTTGCACATCGAATAAATCAAAGTATTCACTTGGGTCTCGCCGTCCTTTTGTTCAAGTCCAGTCGCTTTTCGAAATCGTTTGAAACGCTTGATCCAACGGGACCATTCTTCGGGTTTGAAGTTGAACTTTTCAGGTGGTGGAACTTGGTAACTCACCATGGGTAGCTGTTGAATCATGGGTTGTGGTACAGCTGCGGCAACTTGTGGTTGTGCGGCGTGAGCGCCAGCTTCGTTCGGCTCTTCAACTACTTGAAGTTGTTCAGCTTGAATTCCGGCCTCGTGTGCACCTTGGTCTGCCATATTTCCGTTTTGTTTGATTTTTCTTCAGTCTAAAGGCTTTTGGGAACTTCCTGCTGCCACCATGTCGGGTTATTTGGGCTTACAATAGTCTTCAGTGAACAACACGTGTTTACTTCAAGACGCCATCTTTTAATAACCAACATGCATCTCGCACTTAACCAACTTGAACAATATTTCATGTAAGCTAACACAACAACTGACTGGTCCAGAGTTTTAAAGAAAGAGGAATTTCTGGTAACCGTGCGATTCTCGTTTTGAGCTGTGATCATGCTGCCTTTCTTATCCACTACAGTCAAGGGGGTAGGGTCGTAAACAGTTGCACCTTTAGACGCAGTAAATGGTCTCTTCACTAGTACGGTTTCACCGGGTGATATAGTGCTGGGTTTCACATAAACCTTGCTGTCAGCATGAGCCTTGAACTTGGATTTCTGCGAGAAATCGCGTTCGAGGACGATCTCCGACACAGGGTCAACGTAGTTGGTCTGTGGTAGCTTGTTACGCACAGGACGGTGCAGTAACAATACTGCTGGGACAACACCAGTGGTTTGACGAGGAGAGGTGCGATAGTTTCTCAGAATCGCTTGCAGTTCCTTTCTCCAGTTTCTTCCTTCCACTTTAGCGGCTTTAAGACACTTCTTTGGTGTTTTCACGAATCTCTCTACCTCACCGTTGGCCCTAGGCCATAATGGGGTTACCTTGCGATGCTTGAAACCAAGCGCATGAGCAAACTTGGAAAACTCTTCTCCGCTGAAAGGTGGACCATTGTCTGATCTAACAATCTTGGGAGTTCCGAATGTAGCAAATAGCTGATCTAACTTAGGTATGACAGCACTAGCGGATGTTGACGACACTGGTTCCACGAACGGGAACCTTGAATAATCATCAACCAGTAGAAGTGCTTCCACAGTGCTACCGATATTAAGCTATTGTGATACGTGCTTTTGCCCTCTTGGAAGCACTAACAGAAAGACTCTTGAACGCCTGCAACGACGAGCTGCGAGAATCGTATACGGTTTTAAACCTGACATAGCCACGGAAACAATACTCGAGAACCTACGCTGGCCGCCTCTTACAAAAACCATGGAAAAGCACTGTGCACTGTTAGTTAACAAGTGCTTGGTCGGAGAAGTTCCTCTATACTTTAAAGACTATTTCCTGTTACGCTGCCAGAGCGACAACCAACATGTTTTTAACAGATGCACTAGATCGTCAATCACTGATATTATACTTCCCAAATTTCATTTAGATGTCGCTAAAAAGTCTTTTTATTATCATGGTGCATGCACATTTAATAGCCTTCCAACGAACATAAAGATTTTGCCACCTAAGGAGCGTTTCAAGGCTATCTCCGATTTTTTTTCTTAGGTTATTTTTAGAACATTTTCAATTCGTTATCCAATTTCTATGAGAACGCTATTACCTTTTTAAGCTTTTTAATATTTAATACATTTTAGCGTATCTTTTAAAGTAGTTAGTTTTTCTACAGATATATATTATTTATACATGCTATTTTTATTACGTTATACAGGGCCCCCGTTGATACCAGTCCTGCGACTGAAGGGGTCACCCTGTTTAAATATCGATTATTATTATTATTATTATTATTATTATTAAGTAGGGTTTCACCCTCAACATGCGCAAAGTCGATGCTTACTTCATCAAAAGGGCTGTCAGGAAGAGCTGATACTTGAACAGGCTCTCTAACGTACACTGGGGTTACAACTTGGCACGGTAAACAGGCGTTGACCTTTGTTTCAACCATCTCGTCCATGCATGGGAACCACACCTTCTCTCGCAGGAGGGCCTTAGTTTTAACTATGCCCAAGTGACCTTCATGGGCGATGTCAACAATTCGTTCTTGCAGCGCAGCAGGAACTACTAAACGATCGGATTTTAACAAGGCAGAGTCAGTGCAGGTTAACTGCTTCTTGACTTGCTCATAGCGGGATAGCTCAGATAGTGATACACCAGGTGGCGTCTTATGCCAGCAACCAGATTTCATCGCAGACATAACCGCTTGTAGCACTGGATCTGTTGCGGTTGCAGATTCTACCTCAGACAATGTTACAGCTTTTGGTACTGCACTTCTTATAATAAAACAGATGTGGTCTTCAGACTCGATTTCATAATTGTGAGATTCCAAGTCTCCTACTGGGTGTCTCGAAGCATAGTCTGCTGGGTTTGAAGCACCAGGGCGATATTCTACTGTGAATCGGTATTGCTGCAGCTCCATGAGCCAACGTTCTATCCTGGCGGACGGTTTAGAGGTGGGGTTGTTAAACAAGGAAACCAGAGGTTGATGGTCTGTGATTACCTTAAATTCCCCTCCATAGATGAACAAGTGAAAGCGCTTTACAGCCCAGTAAACTGACAAAGCTTCACGATCAATCTGTGGATATCTAGCTTGAGTTGGTGTCAGTGGAGAACTGGCATAACGCAAAGGTGTCACTTCATTGGTCGAAACATCTTTCTGGGTCAGGACAGCACCTAGACCAATGGGACTACCATTGACAAAGATGGAAGTAGGTTTCTTTGGATCAAAGTATCCAAGGGTAGTCTTGGTAGATAGTGCCGCTTTTAGGCGTTCCAATGACGACTGTTCCTTCTCAGTCCACTGCCACTTCACTCCATTACAGGTCAGCTGTCGAAGAGGTCTGGTGATTAGTGCAAAGTTCTTGATGAACCTAGCGCAGAATGCAGCCGAACTAAGGAGGCTTCGTACTTCAGATAGACTGGTCGGTGGCATAACATTTTGAAGAGCTTCAACCATTTTAGGATCAGGTGACATGCCCTTTTCAGAGAACACATGGCCAAAGACGAGCATAGAGGGAACTCGAAACTGACACTTAGGTAAGTTTATTGCCAGACCACTCTCCTGGAGTTGACGGAACACTTGTCTCAGATGTCGGTCATGAGTGTCTTTGTCTGCGCCCCCAACATAGATGTCATCACTGATGTTCTTGACGAAGGGTATGCCACGGATTGCATCACCCACCTTCTTTTGGAAGATTTCTGCTGCGCACGAGAGGCCAAAATTGAGACGTTTGTATTGGAACAGTCCAACGTGTGTAGAAAACGTGCTCAGTGCTCTCGAGTCGGGGTGCAATGGGATCTGGTGGTACCCTTGATTTAAGTCAATCTTATTAAACACTTTACAACCGTTCAAGTCCGACACTACGTCATCAATGGTGGGTATGATGTGTCGCTCCCTGATGATAGCTTTGTTTAATGAACGCATGTCCACACAAATTCTTATCTCGTTCGGTTTATTCGGCTTGGGCACAACAACAATTGGCGATACCCTAGGGGTGGGGCCTACTACGCGTTAAATGATGTCATCATTTTCAAGCTGTTTGAGTTTTTCCTTCACCTGTTTTCTTACATGGAAAGGGACTCGGCGATGTGGCTGTGCCACGGGTTTGACAGATTCATCTACATGTATGCGTGCTGGTTCACCTTTGTACTTGCCCATTGCACTGGTTAGATAAGGAAATTCCTTGAGAAAATCTGGGGCATCAGGTGGCAGGTTAGCAGGAGGTTCGACCATACTAACAGCTTTGATAAGATTTAATGCTTGTGAGGTTGTCCAGCTAAGTTTTGAGCTTGATGAACCCTTTGCGACATAGAATGTTTCCACGGATGAACAGCTACCACTGGTGACAGGAGCTCGGAACTTTCCACACAGGATTAGTGGCTTATCAGACATGAATGGATACACTTTAGCACTTGTTTCAGCCAGTTGTGGCTTTGATTTAAAGCCATCAAAGTCTTTCTTGCTTAAGATATTCACGATTGCTCCTGAATCTGCCATTATTGGGTTTGCCACGACAAACTTTGGAGAAATGGTTCATTTCGCCACAGTTCAAACACTTTTTACCTTGAGCAGGGCAAGTTCCTTGATGTGGGTAATTTCCACCACATAAACCACACCTATTGTTACGCAATCCAGACTTTGGTATACCACGAGCTGAACGTCGGTTGCTTTATTTCTACCATAGCCCACTGCGTTGGATTGCTGTTTCTCCATCTCAGTGGTCTGTTCGTCGGCGGTTTCCATGGCGCGAGCTACTTTCAATAAGTTCTCAAGATTGAGGCTCTGTTCGATTGCTTTACGTCTCAGGCGAAGCGATGAGGTTCCTTGAATAATCTGCCGCTTAATTTCCAGTTCGGGATCGGCGAATTGACACTTGCGTGCTAACACCTGGAGACGTGTAATGTAAACTCGGTAATGTTTTCACCAGATTTTTGCGTTTCCTGACGAAAGGCATAGACGTGATAATCCACACACTTTTGAGGCTCGAAATGATCAGCAAGAGCCTTTACGGCTACTTGTCTACTTTATGCCAAAGTAGACAAAGACCTCACCTTAACCAACCAAAAACTCGTCAAGGAAACTATTCAAGATCTAATTTCAAAACAAGAATTACCCGTCACGGCTAAGAATCTGATCATCACTACTCCTAGAACTTCACGAATCTATTTCAAACCTAAAATCCACAAACCGAACAATCCCAGCCGACCCATTGTTTCTGCATGCAGTTGCCCAACCGAACTCATCTCCAGCTATTTAGACAAAATCATGGTACCCATTGTCAAATCTTTACCGTCCTACATTAAAGACACCAACCACGCACTAAAAATTTTCCGCGACTTCAACTTCTCCGGCGAAAACAAGTTTATTTTCACTATGGACATCACCTCTTTATACACTGTCATACCGAACAACGAAGGACTTCTAGCACTCAAATTTTATTTCGATCAGCGCTCTACAAAAGAGCCTAGCTCACAAACATTACTTCGCCTAGCCGAACTAGTTTTAACACTCAACTGTTTCTCATTCTCCAACAACTACTACAAACAAATCAATGGCGTCGCTATGGGCACTAAAATGGGACCTAGCTATGCCAATCTCTTCGTAGGCTACATTGCAAATCAATTTTTCCGCCAATACAACGGACCTAAACCTAAACTATATCGCCGCTACATTGACGACTGCGTTGGCGCAACTTCATCCACCAGGGAAGAACTTGAACACTTCATTAATTCTGTCAATTCGTTCCACCCAGCATTGAAATATACTTGGCAAATTTCAGAAACCTCAATAGCTTTTCTCGATATCAACGTTTCAATCCACAACAACGGCCTATCAACTAGTGTGTACTACAAACCTACAGACTCCCATAGTTATTTATTGCACTCGTCTTCTCACCCCACCCATGTTAAAAATTCCATTCCATATTCTCAATTCCTCAGACTTCGACGTTTATGTAGTGATGAGTTGGACTTCTCCAGCAAATCAGAAGAAATGCTTCAGTTCTTCAAGAACCGTGGCTACCCTGACTCAGTTGTGAAGACAGCTCAACAACGAGCTCATACAACTGACCAACGCTCAGCACCACAAACGTCACAAAAGGAAGAGAACCAGAGAATACCGTTCACACTCACTTTTCACCCACTCAACCTACCTGTCAAGAACATCATTCTGAAGAACTTCAAGTTACTTCAGAATGACAACGAAACAGGCAGCATCTTCTCACTACCACCACTCATTTCATTCAAACGTAACAAAAACGTAAGCGATTTTTTAGTTAGAAGTACACTAAAATCAGACGAATCACCCGGCACTTTCAACTGCACACGCAAAAGATGCAAAACTTACCCTTTCGTCCACAACACAAACAAAATAGCAGGACCTAAACGATCGTTTAAAATCACCGACCGTTTCACATGCACTTCCGTCAATGTTATCTACTGCATAAAATGCACCTTATGCAAGAAGATATACATCGGCGAGACCGGAAGAAGATTAGGCGACCGTTTCCGCGAACATCTGCGTGACGTCGAACGAAATGACAAAGATGCATCGAAACCTGTAGCGCGACACTTTAATCTACCTAACCACTCAACTCACAACATGGCGGTATGTGGACTTTCCATGCATCAGGGCAATACGGAAAGCCGTAAAAACCTAGAACAGAAGTTCATCTTCCAACTCGGTTCTCTTAATCCCCACGGTATCAACGAACGTTTCTCATTCATCTAATTTATTCACTTCCATTCACACAATACTATGATTCCACCAATAGCATGGCTCCAAACTTCTCTATATAAATTGAACGTAACCCACAATCCTCTCATTCGCTCCGACGAAGGGCTAACGCTCGAAACGTCAGCACCTCCTTTTTACCTTACGGTGGTATAACTTACTTGATCAACTCGTTTGATTTACCCATTTTCTTTTAAGATGCTCGGGTAATGTTCATTGCTGTAAACATGTTGTCCAAACGCTTGACATACTTCTCAAAGCGAACGGGTACTGTATCTCTTGGTTGAAGATCAAACTCAGGAAAGGTCGGTAGGTCAATTGCCATTGCAGAGGCTGCTGAAGGCTGCGAAGGCGAAATGGTTGATGAAGAATCTGCAGGCATTGAAAACAAGGCTGATCGGTAGGATTTTCCGGTTGATTTAACACTTCAAACGTAAAGATTCCGTCTTCGATTACTTGCATCCCATCCTCGTCGCCATTTGTGATGTTTTGAATGGATTTCAAAACAGGATGCAAACGATTAACAACGATTTAATTAACAGTTGCAAGAAGACGTGTTACAGCATCGGTGGAAGCCATGATCGTTCTCTGCTCCCTATATCCCATAGTTCCTAGCGAACATCCGGTATCAATAACTTCCGGTTTATATGAACAGTACAGCAGTGACTTTAAGCAATATTGTTGGAACCACTCAGGGTAAGGGTTAAAGCAATACATGGAGGCCTTGATGGCGTATTTTGTTTGTGTCTTGCAATTAGGGCCATATTATTATTTGAGAACCCTGTTACTACCTTCTATCACTTACTGGTAATTTGGTATCACATGCTTCCCTGCTTGCAAACAAATCAAGCCAATGAGATACAAACAAACCTTAAAGAAATTAATCCTGGTATATTTAAAAGTGTGATGTTATGCTGGGTGTCTCACAAGTTGTTTCCTTCTATGTTAATTTGTTGGTTCAATTCATATGTATGTGACATTTTGCATTATTGCATGCACATGACTTAAAATAAATATGTAGTTAATAAAATCAATGCAAAAATTTCAACATGCTGATTGGCTGAAAGCAAATAAATTTATCCCAAACAATTAAGAAAGTAGGCATTGAGTACAGAAGTTTAAAATTAAATTTTCGCATGTCAATTATTAAGTAATGATTTATTTTGAGTGCACTTTTGTACTGTAAGTTCTTGTAAATTAGTAAAAATCTGTTTGGAAGCAAGGATAGAATTTTCAAATATCGCACACAAAGGCCCTTGGATTTTTCGAACCATGTATCTGAATAGATCTTCAGTCCATAAAACATCACCTAAAAAATTCACAACAAATGAAAGGTAGTCCCTTATGTTTTCGGAAAGGCTATTTTTGCAATTTTTGGTACTTAATAAGGTCACCTAGCGATTTCAGATGAGCAAATGGTTTGCTGGGAAGTTTTTAGAAGGTGTCCTCCAGCTAGAAATTTCTGAAATGAAGATAATTTTTCTAGGTGGTTAAAACACCTCTTTAGACAGTCTTTAAACATTACAAGGAGCCTAGAAATGTCTCTAAGAGGCTTTTGGCTCAATCTGCTCATTGGGTGCCCCTGCTCATGGTTAACTGTATCAAACAAATGCAAGTAAGAAACCTTAGCAAGATTTCTACACAGGTCCCTACTTCATTTATGCATGCAGCAGATGAATTGTTTAGGATAATGCACATGTAAACATTTCTTGTTATTGTAGAATGAAACAGTATGGCTACAGCACGCATTAATGACGTAGGAACCTGTGCGGAAATCATTCCAAAAACCTTATCATACTTGATGAGAAGTTGGCCAGATGGCAACTTTTCATTGTCACGATGCCAGTTTTCAGTTGCTTGGTTATTTTAGTATGCCTGGAAAAATGCAGTTGTTGTTGCAGAGCACTTGCAAACAAAATAAACCAACAATATCACGTTCTGCCTGTGCAGGAAAATAATTCTTCTTCTTGAACTACGGCAAATAAATATGGGATGAAATTATTCGACGGTACGTGACCAAAGTATCTAGCGAAATTGTTTATTACGAACTTAAGTGAAACTCACTTACAAAACAACCGCCATTTTGAAAGATCTGCGGAGCCCGTAAACGGAGTTTTTATTTTATTTCTGCCTACTTTTTCCACTTTTAATGTCTCAACCTCGGTGTAAAATCCTGTTACGTTCACGAGTGACGTTGAACAAAGGAGACAAAACAATAGAGACTAGGAAAATAATAGCGAAATAACAAAGAAAAACTTCACAGCGGGTTTTTACACCGAAGATGACCCCTTTTAATTAATTCTCAAACTAATTAGGTAACTCGAAAAAAATTGAGAGGTACACCCGGGGGGGGTACTGCCATATATGGGCTATATAGGTATGTGCCGCTGTGAAGGGTATGGTTTTCAAGCAGTTTACTCTAGCATAGGGTATATAAATCACAGCGTTTGGGTCTAGAATAGGGTATCATTTTTCACGAAACTGACCAGTTGGTTGAGAATAAAAAAGAAAACTGAACTAGTATAAATAAAATCATTTTTGGAGAGAGAAACGATTGTGGTATAAGGTTTTGTTTTGGCTAGACTGTGCTAGTGGAATACAGCTACTCTAGAATAGGAGTGATTTGGGGGGTTTACTCTAGTATAGGGTAGCAAAATTCAGCTGCACCAGCTCTGGTATAGGCTAAGGGTTTGAGGGTTCCAGCGGCACATCCCCACCCAGAAATTCCTAAAGTACCCCCCCGGGGAGGTACATTACGCGCCTCGTTGGCTATTAGTTCATGTACGACTCCATTTCGAGGAATAATTGTTGGTAAGATTTCCGTACAGGTCCCTACTTCATTATGCATTCTGTAACTATACTATTTCGTTCTTCGAACACAAGAAATATTTGCACGTGCATAACACCAGACAAGAGAGCTTCAGCATGCATAATGAAGTAGGGACACTTGCGGAAATCTTACCTAATTGTTAAATAGTCTTAGTGGATCTAGGCTTACCTTTCATCAAAGTAACGATGTTTTTCCGTGGTTGGAACTAAAGACAGATTAGGCAGCCGCCATGTTGAATAACAAAGGGCGGGTGTCACAGCGTTTTGGGCATCCCCGCGTTTTGGGCATCCCCATTCCCATATCCCTAGCGTTTTGGGCATCCCCGGTGGGGGATGCCCAAAACGCTGATCGCTTCGACTTTGCCTAAATTATTTCAGACTGGGGAAAAGTCGGGATTGTTAATCACGAATTTACGGCTAAATAGTGTAGATGCTTGTTAGAATTATATCGTCTGACACTTTTCGCCGGGTTAATTGCGCAGAAAAAAAAACCCATACTCCAGTAAACGTTGGCTCGAAACATGACGAAACTGAAATTTACAACCGCATAACACTTCATTGTTTGCAAAGCTTTCAATTTTATTTAATAGAACTGTTTACAAGCGAGCAATGCCGCAATCGCCGGCAGCTGCGATCGTCTGATTCCAAACAGCCAAAAACAAGAATACTAAAAAAACCAATCAAAAGACAAACATGAATAGAACTGCGTTTTGCGGTGTTGAATTCATAGTATTCATGACATTTGAGGTCTGTACAACTTAACCCCGCAGCGCTATATACTTGATACAGGAAAGGCTGTCACACAATTACAGAGGCCTCAAATCATCAGAAATAACCAGAGGTGGGGTGACAATTCGATTACCAACGCGGGTTTAAAAACACGATCAAGAGGGTGCATTGGCAAATAAATAAAATTTGTAACCAACAATTTCTATCGTGTCCTTGTAGTAATCAGGCCAGTAAAACCGCTCTTTGATTTTCCTCAGTGTTATCGCGGCCGGCGTGTCCAGATAAAGGAGCAGAATGGCACTCTTCGAAGACCCTCGCTTTATCTTCCTCGGCGATAACAAGTCGTCGAAGCGCTGTACCATCCTTCTCCTTGGCCACGTAGAACAAGGACTCTATTTTTGAGTCATACTCAAACTTTTTGGCGAATTTTCTAAGAGTTGTTTTGTCTTGCCGAAGTTGTAAAGCTTTCCGGATAAACCTTATTTTTAAGATACTGGAACAGATTTGTATATTTAGCGGAATCCATCTCTAAAAGGTTTTCGATTTTCCCGCGAAATCCCAAATTGTTTTGGAGGGGATGACCAAAACACTAGGGATTCGGGCATCCCGGGAGGGTAGCGGGGGATGCCCAAAACGCTGCAGTAATATGAGAAGGGGATGCCCAAAACGCTGGGGATATGGGAATGGGGATGCCCAAAAACGCGGGGATGCCCAAAACGCTGTGACACCGGTAGGTCTAGTTTCTTTGTGTTGGATAACGTGATGAGAGAAAGATGTCGCTGTGTCACCCTGCAGGAGTGCATCCCCCCATTCAAGAGTGGGGACGCAAACTGGGTTCAAGACTCATCAAACATGATTTCTCTGATTGGAATAGATTATTTATTATGAGATTGTGTATTTTGTCTCTTGCCCTAAACAGTCTTAAAATAGGGGGCGTTGTACTACACAGGGTAGGCTTTTAGAGTATTTCTCCTAACCCTAACCCTAACCCTAACCCTCGGCAGCACCCCTATACCCAAACATGGGTCAAGTATCCCCCCCCCGCCTCCCGCCCGGGGGTGTTCTATATTGGAACCTCGATTTAACGAAGTCACTGGGGAGCGGCCAAATTTGTTCGTTTAATTGAGGGTAGAGATGTAAAAATGCCGATGCTGGGACAAATCATAATTCATATAAATATGTAAAATCATAATTCATATAAATATGTAAAATCATAATTTAAATAAATATATAAAATCTTAATAAAATGTAAAAACAAAAATTAAGACAAATCATAATAAAAATGTAAAAAAAGATTTATTCAAAGTTTTAAATCATAAAATTTATCAGAATGTTTTATTAAGATATTTTAAAATAAAAAATGAATTATTTAATTAAGATTTAAAGAAAAGGAATGAAATACAAAAATGGAACGATTACAAGGATTATATTTAACACAATTGAAAAAAATTTCTAAAGAGTTGAAAATTAAAGGTTATTATAAAATGAATAAAGAAGATTTAATCAAAGAGATGGAAAAATTTACAGATGAAGAAAGCATTAAGATAATATCAAAAGTTACTATTAATGATAAATATATTTGTATTCATAGAAAGTGTAAATATTATTGTAAAGAATGTGATGGATCTTATATTTGTAAACATGATAAAAATAAGTATCAGTGTAAAGAGTGTAAAGGGCCCTATATTTGTGAACATAATAAAAGTAAGTATCGTTGTAAAGAATGTGGAGGATCACAAATATGTGAACATGGTAAACAAAAACAACAATGTAAAGAATGTGGAGGATCACAAATATGTGAACATGGTAAACAAAAAGCTTCTTGTAAGGATTGTAGAAAAATAAAATTAAAAAATTATGATTTAAAGATATAAATTATATATTGTAAAATGGATTGTAATATTGATGATGATTATATTGATATTGATCATTATGGTTATGGAGCAGAATTAATTTATAATGATGATGATAGTTATGATAGTGATGATAGTTATGATAGTGATGATAATGATGATGGTGTTTATGGTGATGATGGTGGATATCGTACTGTTAGTTATCATGATGGTTATCGTACTGTTAGTTATGATGGTGATGAAACCAGTTATATCAAGTTTAAATATTATAATGATAAAAAACTGAGTATATGTGATTTTATAGATTCAATTAAAGATGATTTATTAAAAAATATATCAAAAAATCGCTGTTTTATTGATGAAAATGTGATAAGTGTTTCTTTTAATATTATTTATATAAAAAAGATGGTATATTTGATATTGAAGAACATTATAATGTTGATATAAATTTTAGTGTTAATGGTATATGTGCTAATAAATTTGTAAAAAGTTTTTTAAAATATCTTAATAATGGATATAAACATCAAATAAATCGTTTAAAAATACTAGATCGTAATTTTCATTTTGATTTTGATGAAGATGAAGAAGAGTATTACATGTATGAGGGGGTTGTTGGATATCGCGATAAGGAATGTAGTATTAAAAAGTTTGATAGTATTTATATTGTTAAACGCATAGAAATAGAAATAAAAATAAATTATTTTAAATATATTCATAAAAATAAATTCTACAAAAGTTTGTATGATGATTTAATGAAAGTAGCATGGCATCCAAGTAGGTATTTAGATTGGTGTATTGATGTTGAGGAATTAAAGTTTTTAGAAGAGTTATGGGGTGATGAAGATTAGTTAAAAAAAAAATTATGTTATATAACTCAAATAATAGTTACATAACAAAATACTTGAAGGAATTTATCTAAATCTTAAACTTAAAGTTATGGTAGAACCCTTCAGATCAAGTTTTTTCCATTCAGTGTCTAAGATAGTTAAATCGAAGTGGTTTATGAGACTCTCATATTTTTGAATCGGAATTGCCGGATAATCCTTTGAGGGTATGTTTGCAAGTAGGTTTGATGGTGTGAGTTTCACAAGTTCTCCATATTTGGTGTTATTCATATATGACGACTTATTATCCACTATACTACACATAAGTCTCAGCGGTTCCTTAATATTTATATTTATGGGGTATAATTTACCAGTATTTAGAATTTCAGGAAGACCTAAAGAAACTTGTAAACCTTTAGTAAGTTTTATTTTGAAGTTCTTATTGGAATAAAGATAGTCAACAGTGTCTGTCTCAATGATTGTTATCTTTGACCTATCAGTATCATTAAGAAAGATCGATTGAATATCACGCAACGAATGTGTACCAGGTTGTATTATTATTAGGGGTTGATTCTTATCATTGAATAATATCTGTTGATCCTTGAAATTAATCAATCTTTTGGTTTGTATATTACAATCCAGGAGCTGTATCTCCCGAAGATTTTTCAGCGGAGGATCTAAATGAATCCTTGTTTCAGGCTCATACATGGTAATACTCAACATTTTGTTTTGATTACATCATATTCATCTTTAAATTTCTATAATCAAAACCTTAACAAAAATTTGCATTGACGTAATCACATTCCTGAGCGACGTTAGAAACCAACCTTTTAAAAGTAAACATAAAATCTACTTTTCGATTTCAAATCCACTTTACATTTTGCTTGTTGCTATGTCGTAAAAGTATGCAATCTATTGTTCTACACGTGAACACTAATCCAAAAAACAATGATAATCACGCGAAATTTACCGAAATAGATGCCACGCTAGCCCTCCACTGATAATTATAAATGTTAATATACGCACTTCATGCTCGCTTCGTGCATTGGTTTCATGTTGCGTGGTCACGTCCGACTTTTTATTTTGCGTTGGGGGGATTTTTGGTTTCGGACTTGTCTCAACTATTGAATGAGGTAACTTTAACTTTGAAGATCCCATGTTATGACTTATTCCAACCGGTTTTGATTCCGTGTTTAGCGAATTATTCACCCCAAATTTCATATCACCAGTCGCTTTCATAAGTTTGTTATTATATCCAACCACACTCTCTGTGTTTATGATCATATTACTAGGCATCAACCATACACCAGGAGCAATAGCCAAATCAAGCCGTAATTTCGCTTTTTGTACAGCTAATTGATATCTTTGGATAGAGCTAGAAATGTCATTCTCAATCACACTACTTTCAAATAAAGCTAAGAATTCTTGTTGTGTCTCGATTGCTCCACCACCATTACCATAAATCGAGTTTCTAGTGTTAACTTGTGCTCCCAATATACAGTAAACAAAAGCTTCAGCGGATCGATTCAATCTACCGAGTCCAGCTTTAGTGAGTCCATGTCCACTTGTTGGGATAAACCAACCATATTTGAAATCGGCAAAGTCATCATTACGAATAAATGAGATAAGATCACCATTTTCTTTCTTACCACCGTCATCAGCAAATTTACCGCCTTCACCAGGCCATTGATCTGCTTCATGATCATAATTCCTTATAATATGTACATTTTGATATCCCCCTCCTTTTCCATGATATCCTGCACCATAATCGAGGAATATATCTCCCAATCCTCCGTTTCTACCACCTTTCCATCTAAAGTCTGAGTTTTTTGATATGCTAAATTCTGCACACAAACGTTGATATGCTACTTTACTATAAGGATTATTATTTATTACAAAAGGTTGCTCATCAGGTAAAGGAAGGCTTAATTCATATAATATTCGTCTTATTGTGAAATATATATGAAACTTAATGAAGCTATTCACTACTTTAGGGTAATTTAGACTTTCAAAAGGACTAATCCCACAACCAGATGTTGCACACCAAACTGCAAAGTTAAGTTGTTGAGGCCAATAGTTCATATCAGGCCCGTTCAACCATTTTCTACTCTGCTTTCCAAATTTGAAAGTAACAACTTGATTGACAAATATGTTTCTCATTTTTGCTGTGAATTTTTTCGTATTTGAAACGTATATATCTAATAAAGTTAACATTTTTGTTATATCGCTTGTAAAATCATCAAAGTTAATAGCTGGTATAGGATAGCTTTGGTTAGTCATGGTTAAACTCTTTGGGAATGAACTCAATTCAGAATCATCCAACCCTAAATCTTTCCATAAAAGTCTTTTCATATGAGGTGATAGGTCATCAGTCCATGTTTTTCCAGTTGGATCATCATTAGACATGACAGTCATTCCATTATATCTCCACCTAATAAATCCACCATATGGATCAGCTACAATTATGAATTTGCCTGTGTCGGCGTTTGGATATTTTTTTATGAAATCATTGAGTGCCATTTTATTCTTTATGTTTAGAATAAGATGAATATGTTTTTAGATCGGCTTTGCCGGCCAGCTACGCTGAAATCAACTCCGTTCTTTCCTAATACCAATCTCATAATTCCATCCTGAAGGTGTTTTCTCAAATTGCATTTTCAACGTACGGGATCGGGCGTAGCCCTCCCCAGCTAAGCTGGACCGGTTAGCTCCTTTAATATGTCCGCACGGACATCTCTCCTTATCTGTGACATGTTTAAGTTTTTTTCTGTATCTCTCCGAAATTTTTGACGGATTTCTAGTTTTAGTTTTTTAAACTTTTTCAACTCTTCTAAAATTATAGAAAATTCTTGGTCGGATATAACGTTATCTCTCAATGCTTTTGAAACTAAGTCTTGAATGGTGTTTACCTTTGCTTTTGCTAGAGAGAGAGTCTGTTCGTGTTTACCAACTTTATGAGAAAGTTTTTTAGAAGCCACACCACATCCAACCGATACTCCCCCACAAATACCTCCGACAACTCCCAATGGGATACCAACAAGGGCACCAAAACCAGTAAGAGAGGTTCCCAATCCACTTGCAGATAGGATAACTGAAACCAACCCACTACCAACACTGATTTTAGTAAATATTCCTCTCGCTCTATTGTATTTTTTCCTAACATCCTCATAATGTTTAATTTCCTTCTCAAGATTTTGTAGCACTTCACATGACTTTTGTAGTCTGAAATTATTTGGATCACCATTCATTGGTAATTGTGGATAAATTTTATTGTAGTCATCCATATTGTATTTTACTGATCAATAGGAAATCTTTAAATGAATTCTTTTTAAACTACCGCTTCGCGGTCTTTACCCTTTCCACAAAATATAGAACCACAGCCATTATCAACAACCATGCATTCTTACCTAAAAATCCAATAACCTCACCCGCTGTTTTGAATAGAAAGCTAACTATTGCACCAATCATTCCAGGCAATATTTCGCCAAGTTTTTTACCAAGATTTTTCAAACCATTACCAACACCTTTACCCAATGATGTTAGGCCTTTAGAAAGATTAGAAACTATAACACCAATGATAACACCTACAGCACTTACAATAGCAAAGACTGTAAAACCATACTTTTTGAAGATAACCTTAACACGATCGCGAAGAGGCATCTTTTTAAATATTTCATCATTTTTCCTCTCGATATCAGCCATTTGATCTTCGTTTAATATTAACTGTTTTCTCGATAGTTCATCATACGTTTTAACCCTTTTCGCCAACTTTTCTCGACTTTGTTCAATCTTTTTCAAGCTAACCAAATCTTTCTTGTTCTTATCAATCTCGGCTTTGTATTCTTTCAAATCATTAAGTAAAGTTTCTGCATATAGTTTTGCATCAATCTTCTCTCTAACTGCAGTTTCTAAATAACTATCTTTTTCAGCGATTGTGGTTTGATGTCGTTCAATCATACCTCTCAACTCTTTTTCAATTGAAACATATCGATCTATTTCGAATTGACTTGTTTCCGCTACTGCTCTTAAACCATCTAATGCATTACGTAAATCCCTAATTTCTTCATTAGCTTCATTCAAATCATCAATTAGTTTATTATTATTCTGAATAAGACTCTGAGAATCTATACCAATTGCTCTCCTTATTTTAACAGGAAGTGAGTCATGATTTTTTACCAAATCCCCATTAGAGGTAATAAGTAAATGCTCCGTATTATCAGATCGATCAGTTAATCTAACCAATACACCACCCTCATCATCGATTCTTGCACTTAATGGTGAATCTAGTGGGTTGAAATTGTAGAACTTCTCTTCTATCTTTTTTAAAGCGCGAGCCCTATTGTCTTGTTTACTTTCATTAATCGGTGGAGATTCATCATCAGCATCATCATCAATCACACCACTAAACGAGGTTTCCGCCTCCCCGCCATCAGGGTTAATTATACTAGTGGTGGATGATATTGGATCCAGTTCCATATTTTCTCTATCAACATCACCACCTAGATCAGCTGGTTCAAAGTCTGGTATTTTTTGGTATTCTGTCATGATTTTTTACTCATCAGTAAGAAATCTTTAAACTGATCACACTCTTTTCTAAAAGAATTTACTAACCATATAACCTAATGCTAACATACCACCACCTACATATGCCATTTCACCCATCTTTTGATTGTCACTAGGTCTATAATAATCCGCAAAGCGGGGCTCTTTCAGAGTTTCAGAGAATTTTGGTTCATGCATTTGACTGTACAAGTTAAAAGCTTCATCGGTATTAGAAATATTTTTTGAAGCCTGGTATTTATCATCCTTTTGTTGTACTTTCCAATCAATGAGATTCTGTCTCTTTTCCTGATATGTTGCATAATCTTTTTGATATTTTTCTATTGCCTTGTCGTGTCGTATTCTTTCTTCATCTGTTTTATCACCCGATAGATATTTTGCAAGATATGATCCACCAACGAATGTAGTTGCATTCAATATAGCCCCACCAACCATCATTGCTATTGTTGCCATGTTTCTTCGCTTCGCTCAGGTCTATAAATCCTTAATTTGGGTTCCTCCCTCCTTATTCCTCCCTTCAGTCGGTCACTCAGTTCGGTAAAATCGATCGAAGATCGGGCCCGGCTACGCCGGTAAAATCTTTTGATCCTCTAAATATGTTTTTAGGTACATACTACGAGATAGAACAGCTACCCATTTAGCATAATTTGTAATACTTGAGGAGGGATCGTTCATAAATGATTCTTTCAGAGCCTTTTTAGCTACATATCCAACTCCAGCTGCTAATCCGATAATGACGGCTGAATCAGTAACAGTTTTCACAAGTTTGTTTTCGTTTGACATGATTTTTTATTGTATCAGTAAGAAATCTTTAGACCCCTTTAGGGGCGCGAATCGGGCGGAGCCCTCCCCCGGCAAAGTCGGAGCAAATCTTATAACATTCCAATTTTCGGTAGAGAAGGTGGGATATTTTGAGATATTTGAGCTTCTTCAGTTTGTCTCCTCACTTCAATTGGTTGTGTTCCTCTCTGTGAACGGTATCTCATATACAGGTCAATTGCTGTAAAACCAATTCCTATAACAGATAAAACAGTAGTAAAAGACAATTCTGGAATCCATGCTTTTTGTTTACTTTCTGGTTCCTCTCTTTCTTCAGTTTGGTTGACCATCTCAGCTTCTCGTTCCATTTCTCTTTTTAATGCTTCTCTAGCTTTTTTATTACGTTCTGCTAATGCCTTACCGGCTGCAACTTTTTTAGGATCTTTCGCCCGGTCGGTTCCACTCTTTTTTGAGGTATTATCTTTAGGTGGTTCTCTAGTAATTCGCTCGAAGAGCGGGCCCGGCTGAGCCGGAATTTGTTCAACAACTTCTTCTGACATTTTTTACATATCATTTGTAAATCTTTAAATTAGTGAACGGTATCATACCCGCTATCATCTTGCTCAGTAGTACTTGCAACTTCTTTTAATTCATGTTCATATGTGTTTACAATCTTGTTAACATTATCTGTATTTTGTTGAATTTTGCTGAATTTTGTGTTTGCAAACCTGAAATACCCCACTAGCAAGTGCTACCAATCTACCACCTTTCAATGCTAAAAGTCCTGCAAAGTTTGTAAGTTCACGATTAACCAACTCATCATTTTTCAAATCCTTACAAAGTGCTTCCTTATCATCCACAGGAACTAAATAAGAAATTATAGCAGCAACCAATTGTAAAGATGAATCTACCATTCCATCACTAACTTTTTTACCTAATGCTGTTTGGTATCGATTAAAATATTTTTCAGTATCTTTTTCTGATAATTTTTTTATATCGCCTAAACTTAAATTAACACCTAAATATTCCTTTGTTGTACCTAGAGATGCTAGAATTGCAAGTGATTCTTCTTTTATTTCAACTTCATCACTATTCCTCCCTGCGGCTGGTCGCTCAGCCGGTTGGTTATTATCTTTTATGTAATCTTCAACTTCTGTCATCTTTTATGGTGATACATTTACTATTTTTAAATCGCTATTCCCCGTTCGGAATCTCCAAATAACAATTAAATGGGTGGCGTAAAGATAAACATAATCTAGAATATTTTTCAGTTTTTAACAATTGGACAAATTTTTTACATAATTCATAATCCAAATCACCACCATAATCTTCGAAAAACATCTTCATACCTTTTTGCGATGGGTTATGGAAAGTAACAACGCAGGCAACATTTTCCCGGAATGGTTTTGCTATTGATGTTAATTGCTGAGTGAGAACCCAAACTGATAATCCGTGATGTCTTCCAGAGAATGCTAAATCTATAAACTTGTTTGATCGCTTCTTCAGATCATTAGATACAGCACAATCATCTAAAATTATTAGTGTATTTGTTCCAGAAAATAAAGTTTGACAATCAGTTAATAACTCATTAATCTCATCAATGTTACTAGCATCTGGCGATAATACATAGAAACGTTTATCTCCTCGAGCAAAATTATGATAAGTTTTATTTTTAGAATAAGTTGGGCATATTAGAACAATGTAATCAAAAATTTTTCGGAATGACCCTCTTAACTGATTAATGAGATACTTTGTTTTCCCACAATTTGTTGGTCCAGTTATAATACAATGGAATGGTAATTTTTCTCGTAGTTCTTCCATGATTTTGTATCATAACTAAAGGTTTTTAAGTCAGTACTTAATTGATCTTAAACCCGAATTCATAATCTCCATCATTGCGTCAGCCACAACAAACATATAACAGGTTATAGTACCAGATCCACTTTGTTTTCTTTTAATTTCTAGTTTTACACCATCTTGTGTATTGTTTAATGCTAGACCGCCTCCATGAATACCATTATCAGGGTGAGTTCTCATATCAACCCAAAGAGCAAACTTATCAGCATAAAAATCCTTTTCCTTTACCGACCATCGAGCAAAGCTCTCCCCGGCGAAGCCGGAACGGGAGGAACCAACCTCTCTCCCGAAACGTTTCTTTACCGACTCCCATAGATCTGATGGTATCATCCCCTTAGAGTATAATCGATTTGGTACGCCATCAACATCTATATTAATCGAGGTGATACCTGGATTGTAAAAATTCTCAGAGTTACGTGCTCCTGCTGCTATTGGTAATGTAAACAAACATAATATCCCTGTCATTGATCTTCTGGGTAAATTGATATGCTGATTTATAACACCATCACCGCCTATGGAAAAGGTAAAAGTTTTGTGTAGAGTGACATTTTCATAAAAGAATCCTTTACCAACCTGATAAGCTGCCTGAGCCTCACGAGCTAAGTATTCACTTGAAATAGAAGAATATTCTAACTCAAGGTTTTTGATTGAATATGCTGGAGTCTTAGTAGTGTCAGAATAAACAACAATATCATTAACTGGAGCAAGTGTAATCTCAAAAATTAGATGATTATCTAGTGCCTTTGGATAGAAAACTCCATGATCGTTTAGAATAGGGTGGTTTAGTGGTATACGATACTTGGTGTTATGTACTGATGCAAGAGCCACTTCCTTAACATCTTGGGTTTTCTTATCACCTGCATTTGTCCTGAGCTTTCTCATGTTTTCAGAAGAAATACCTTGTTTTAATCTATCTTCTCGTTCTTCATCTGTTAAGAATAAGTCATGATATGTTTGAAATAGATCATATCTTTGAGTATCCTGTAATGTTTCACCTCCAAAAAGAACTCTAAGTCTAGATACAAGATTACTACCTACATTATTCACAAGTGTATTATTAGCATGCCCATCTACATCTAAATCAAATAGTAGAGATACACTTCCTGGTACAATCACTAAATTCTCAGAAAGTTTTGGTATATTTATATATAATGTTTCTCCAGGGCTAGCAGATGATGGGTTTAGAGTAATTCGGTTCATTGTTGATTCTGCTTTCAAACCAAATGGCTCTCGTGGAATTCTATTTGGATTAATTTTTTCAGACGTCATATTTGATTTATAAGATACTTTGGTTAATCTTTAAATGAGTTCTATCTTATCAAAAAATTTTAGTAGTATCTATTATTCAACTTTGGGATATTGGAAAGGATATTCTGCAATCTCTAAATTAGCTGAAAAAGCAAAAGTAAGTGAAAATGTAGCAAAACAATGGTTAGAGAAACAAGCAATATGGCAAATATATCTTCCGGCTCCTAAATATATACCTAGACCACACTGGGTTGTTAATAAACCTAATCAGATTCACCAAGCAGATTTATTATTTTTACCACATGATAGAGTTGGAAGAAAAACATATCGATATGCATTGGTTGTAATTGATGTGGCTTCTAGATATAAAGATGCTGAGCCATTAACCTCAAAAGAAAGTAGAGAAATTTCAAATGCTTTTGAAAAAATATATTCTAGAAAATTAAAATATCCTAAAACATTAATGGTTGATCCGGGAAAAGAATTTATGGGCGAGGTTTCCAAACTTATGAATTATCATAATGTTAACATACAAAGAAGTGAAGCTGGAAATCATAGAGCTCAAGCATTTGTAGAAAACGCAAACAGAATATTAGGTGAAAGATTATTTAGTCATCAATATGCACAAGAAATGGTTAGTGAAGAAAGATCAAGAGTATGGGTGAAACGATTACCACATATTCTAAAAACTTTGAATAATACACCAATGAGAATAACTGGTAAAGAACCTAATAAAGCTATAAAACTGAAAGAAGTCGAACTTGAAACCAAAAGATATCATCGAGTTGTTGGACTTGATGAGGTTAGATTACCTCCTAGCGTTAGAGTTAGATATTTATTATCACCCGGGGAACTTGAAGGCGGAGAACGAAGAAGAGCCACAGATCCCATTTGGAGTATAAAGATTTATTATATTTCTAAAAGTGTGATTTCGCCTAATCAGCCTGTTTTATATTATTTAGTGGATGGACCAAGACGAGGTTTTGTTAGGGAAGAATTACAGGTTATTCCTTATGATACAGAGCTTCCACCAGATTCTGTTTTGGAGCGATAATGCCCGATGGCCCAAGTATTTATTCCATTTTCTTTATTTAATCTTTTATCATCATCAGCAGATAGTGCAACTTTATTAACTGATACACCAAAAAGATCAACCCCTATGTTTCTAATTAAATTAAATGATCTCATTTGAGGTTTTCCAGTGAATAGACAATCTTTAAAATCATTATGAGTTATATCATTCTTTACAACTGATTTCTTAATTCCTTTACACCTTTTTATTTCTATATCTTTAATCGTTAATATAGAGTATAACTTTGCACGTAGACCAACAAATTCAATTATTATATCTCCGCCAAACTCATCTTTGAACATACACAATACTTTCTTATTAATACCGGCCTCAATTCCCGAAGGATGATCTTTTGGATAATTACTAGTATCAAACCATTCTTTAACATCAGCACTTATATCTTTGTAGAAATCTGGTGTTTTTATATTACATACAAGACTATCAGTGTCAGTCATAAGTAATTCAACATTTTCCCCCCATTTTGCTTTGATATAATTATAATAAAAATTATACATTATCCTTTTAGCCTCATCAAGAATACATGCGCCCAAATAAACAGGTTTATTAAATACTAATTCAGTTTTCTTCATATGAATAGCAACAAGATTTTCAGAAAAGATAGTGCGATATAGATAGTTAGGTCTTGATATTAATTTTTTTGCTGCAAACTGATTTGTAACTAATCTCACATCAACATGTTTTCTAATATTTTCCATTGTTTTACCAAATACAGAGTTATTCATTAACTTGTATAAATCTTTTTCAAAATCATTAGTTGCTTTAGCTCTTAATTTAGTGTTCAAATCGATATAAGGTTTTAGCCATGCAGACTCTTCAAATATAATACCTCTATGAACCTTTGTTATTTTTAATCCTAAACTTTCATAAAGTTTCAATGTTCTATGATGGACTACATACTTTTCCTTATTATTTAGGTTTGGGATTAATTTTTCCACCTTGTTAACTTTCATTCTCTCTGGAGCTAGAGGATAATCATTATGTAAATCATGAAGATGTTCGGGATATTCTAAATCAACCTCATATATACCTGGTGTTTCTCTCCAATTTATAGTATCAATCTTATCTTCTTTTATAATTTTAAATCCACCAGTGGGTAGTGGTTCACTCATCCCTCCTCCATATAAGTTATTTGCATCAAGATCTAAAATATAATTTGTTTCCTGGTCAGGATCATATAGTTCTCCCATGTATGGGTTATTAGCTTTTGCATATTTATTTGATATTTGTGCTACACCCCCTCGAATCATTTTCTCAAACATAAGTAACATATCTGGATCAGATAACAACTCTAATCTAACATTTGTAATCTTTAATGCTGCATCCAAAGCTAACCCTGGAGCTGTAAGATATTGAGCGGGATCCAAACCATAATTCTTAATACAATTATCTCTAAAATTCTCAAACACATCTATTAAAAGTAAAGTATCTGACTTATTATATAGATCATGATATTCTCTCATTGATTTCATATCAAAAGTTTTCCAAACATTTTGTGCATGTTCATAATCATCTTGTGATATATTTTCATCATTTAATTTTGAATAAAACTCTTCTATTGGCGGAAGTTTAGTTTCATCAAGTTTATTAATGTCTGTAACATACCTATATGGATAAACACCTTTCCTCAACATTAAATATGTTTTATCACCGAATTCCTTTTTTGTTTCTATTAATTTATCATCTTTGGGAGAAAGACATCTTTTTCCAACCAGCATACAAGTCTCACATTTTCCACATCTTCCAATACCATTATACTGAATGATTTCCCCATCTTTTTCATATCTCTTCAAACAATCTCCAGGTTTACACGTTTCACAATTTCCACATTTTGTAAGATTGTCAGCTAAACTACTAAGGCTGGTTTGCATAAATTTAGCGGAATCAATAAATCTAAGTTCACGTTTCATCTTAACCATCTTTTTTTCCTTTTTACTATAAAATTCATTAACTACAATATTTTTTGAAAAAGTAATATATTTTTGTTCATTAATAGGTATACAATTTATTTTAAAATCATCATCACCATCTATTTCAGCAAGATCTTTAATAAAAAGAAACGAATCATATCCAGATAAATTGTGAATAATAACTGGTATAAATTTGGGGACTTCATATTTTAAGTTACAACTATTATGTGCTGCACCTCTATATTTTCCTGTAAGATGACAGTGATCCATAACCTTATCTCCATCTAATTTACCCTTACATATATGACAATGAGTAGCATTATTATAATCTTTTTTATCATTTTCACCCATATCTTTCAGCTTCTTATTTTTGTTTTTATAAACTTTAGGATTAATAATATTTTTATAAATAACTTTCATAACATTTATAATATCTTTAATAAAAATTTTACCAACATCTTCACCTTCAGATTTAGCAGTATAATTTTTTACTTTATTTATGAATATTTCTTCATCAAGTTCTATACCATCTAATATTTCATCATCAGAACATTTTATAAAACGACTATAACCTGAGGGAATATGCTTTTCATATTTAATAGTGTAACTTTTACTTTTATCATCTGGATAAGTATGTGGAATTGGTACTAAAAAACTTTCAAAGTCAACACTTATAATAAATGGCACTTTCATTTGTCTTTGATAATTAGTGAAATTAATATGTTTTGGACTTTTATCTTCATTTATAGGCATAATGATCTTAACTTCATCATTTGTTTTACAATATTCTTCATGTTCTTTTAATGATTTTTCTTTATCAAATGAGTTGTAGCATCTACGACAATAAAAACGCTTATGTTGGTGATTATTAACTTGAGATGTTACAAGTCTCCCAAAATCGTTTATCAAAATATAATGGCTTGTTCCTCTATCATTAGTTATTAAAAGTACTTCAATTAAAGTGCCAGTTTCTTTTCTACTTATATATAGTGGATAAACCTCCTCTTTACTCCAAACTTGATCTCCTACTTTACCAAATCCATGTATGTTAATTCTATATTCTGGATTTTGTTTTTCAAACTTATCAACATCTTTTATTTTAAATGGAAACTCAATACCATCCAAGTTAAAATCTTTAATTTTTTCTCTCATTTTTTTAGTTATTCTCTCTGGATGAAATTCTGCTCCATATATTGCAATAATTACACACCAAATAAAACAATAATGATCAAAATAATTTTGCGGATTTGTGGTTGCTTTTCTATTTGCTATTACTTCGGGTGTAGGAAGATATGAACTAGCTGCAAGAGGTTCGAATGGATCAATATATATATCAAAAAATTGTATATAACTAAATTTAAATTTATAACCATTTGATAAAAATCTTTCATAATCATTTAACAAGTGATTTCTCATACCATCGAATAATTCAGTTACATCATCCCCTTCAGTAATTGTTTCTGTATGTGAGTGAAAATATCTGTCTTCTTCTTCAACAACTTTATTTAAAAGTAAAGAATCTTTTACCAACCTACATGTTAATATAAATCTTACCTTTATTGGTTTCTTTTGTTGATTAATATGATTTATAACTTTTTGTTTTATTTTATTCATATATGTTGTGGGATCATCCTCTCTATTACCATCTATCCTATAACTTTTCAGATATCCTTTCAACGCAGAATTAATTTCTTCTATTTTAAAATCTTCTTGTTTTTCATCCAATTCATTTCTAACATAATCTGATATTTTTACATTTCTTTTTGGTTTAGTTTGTTTATTATTAGTAAGTTTTATGATATTTTTATTGGTTAAATCTGCAAGCTTTTTGGAAAATTCATCTTTATCCATCACCTTAAATGAATAATTTCCCCAATTAAAAGTTTTATTTGATGGCTTTTGTGGTTTTATAAAATTAGGTTCGAGTTTTCTTTTTGTAATATTTTTTCTAGAGGCGTGTTTTGTTTTTGGTTTTGCGCCCTCCTTTTCATAATTTCTTTCACCATTCATAAAATTTTTTGTTAGTTGTGTTTTTGGAATATTTTTTCTACGAGCTGGAAGTTCAGTTTCAAGTTTTGGTTGTTTTATATTTCTTTCTTGACTTTTTTCACGATGATACTTTTTTTGCCTCTTACGAGATTTTGCATTATTCTTAATTTTTTCCCATTCTTCATCTTCTGATTCTAGTGTTGGTGTGGTTTGAGTAGAATTACGCAACACATCCACAAGTTCTGAGTTTGATATGTTTTGAGGAATATTACGTAACATTTCCATAAGTTTTTGAATATTACTCAACGCATTGATAAGTACTGCTTTCCCACTTCTAGACAACCCTTTAATTTCAAACAGTTTAACAAGTTCATACAGCTGTTTAACATTTAGTTTTTGTAATCGTTCCATTTTTGTATTTCATTCCTTTTCTTTAAATCTTAATTAAATAATTCATTTTTTATTTTAAAATATCTTAATAAAACATTCTGATAAATTTTATGATTTAAAACTTTGAATAAATCTTTTTTTACATTTTTATTATGATTTGTCTTAATTTTTGTTTTTACATTTTATTAAGATTTTATATATTTATTTAAATTATGATTTTACATATTTATATGAATTATGATTTGTCCCAGCATCGGCATTTTTACATCTCTAGGGTTCGTTATATCGAAAACCTCGATATTACGAATTTGAGGGGAAACGAGCAAAATGTTCGTTATATCGAGGTAGATTCTTCAATAGTCAAAGCAGTCATTTCTTCCAAAGAAGAGTCAATCTTGTTTCAAAGCATTTTCACAACCTTTATCTTAGAGAGCCTGGAACTGAATCTTCTTAGTTCCCAGGACTTCCATGGACTCCCCTCAATTCGTTATTCAACATGGCGGCTTCGTTGTTGTTCGTTTGCTGAGACAGTGTGGAATTTTATTGTTGTTCTTGCTGTTGTGCGCTTGTGTTCCAATCTGTCTTTAGTTCCAACCACGGAGAAACATAGTTACATTGGTGAAAGGTAAGCCTAAATCCACTAAGACGATCGTGTAGTCTTACTGAAGAACTTAATAATGGTTATTCTAGTAGTTCCTCGAACAAAACGCGGGATAACATTTACAGATTCATGCGTGTAAATGGGGTTCGTTGTGCTGTTTTGCGCAAAAGTTCTTTATCGTGAGAATGGAAACTTTTAACGCTGTGTCTATATGTCCAGCAGCCGGACAGAATTTTCAAAATACTCGGTGTCCGGCAGTCGAAATTTTCTCGTGTTGTGATTTTAATATCGGTGATTACCTAATATAAACATCCATATTCCTTGTCTCCTAGCCCTAATCCTTAACCTAATTGGAATAATCTACCCTGAAATCGAATAAAATCAGACTGTCGGACACTGAGTATTTTGAAAATTCTGTCCGGCTGCCCTCCGAATGCCGGACATAGAGACACTTTGAACTTTTAATTATCCAGAAGTTGCTGAAATGTCTAACTTTAGGGTCGTGCCGGTGTAATATAATTTATTCATATTCTTTGTTAGTTAGGGTTAGTTGTTTGATTAAATTATATTACACTGGAGATGAGCCTAACTTTACCTTCCAAGATTCCCTACAGAGCAATCTTGTTTGGCTACTTAGAAAGTAACAAATAAGAGACCAAGAATATTCATTTGATATAATTACTTATGAAAAAAGAGCACTGAGTTAGGAGAATAGCTAATTAGATCATACAGGTTTAAGGGAAAGACTCTGGGAACTAGAAGAAGACATCTATATATGAGCAATAGAAAATAAATGCTCCACAGTGTTTTGGTCCAGACAGCCATAACCTGAGGAGGCACCCTAGAAACCCCGTGTATAGAGAGGAACATATCTCCGTAGCAGGAAAAAATCTTGATTGTTGAGAACACAGTTAGCAAAGGATTGCCAAAAAGTATGCAAATTATTGCTGAAAGACTAGTTGGCTGGGGGTCAAATAAACACTTGAAGGACTCTGGGAGTACCGTATTTACTCGTGTATAAGTCGACCTTTTAGGACCAAAAAATCATCCCAAAAAATCGCCCTCGACTTATACACGAGTCATACACAAAGACCTGACCAAGCAATCCAAGAAATTAGCATAACAATTACCCGAAGTCCGTTACGAAAACCGAGTTTACAAAACCAGTTCGAGTTTTGCCAGTTTTCGGCACATTTTTCGTCAATAAAAAAGTGTGAAACTCTAAATGTTAAGTGGTATAAACGCAGACCTACTGGAGTTGATTTCTATTTGATCTATAGAGCACACATTTTTCTTAAAGCTTCGCTGGTGTTTACGGTGCTGAACTTTCGTTTTCATCGAACGATTGCAGTAGCTTAGTGACCTGGCAAATGCTGGCAAACACCGCCATCCTTTCCAAGATGGCGGTGTTTTCATTAAGCGATCCTTCGAAGTTCTTCGGCATTCCTCTGGTCTTCTTAATCTCCTTTCAAACTCAACATTCAGATAAAGGCTAGTTAAATGCAATGCGATTTACAGGTACTTCCAAATATTGTAAAAGAATTCTCTAGAAAATCGAAGTGCTCGAGTGTGCTTAAATCGTGATGATATAAACAAGTCCTAATAATTAAACTTCAAAGCACATGATTACATTTCACTCTACCGTTTTTAATTTACCGTGTTTTCAGTATATTCTTAGGAAGAAAAGATTAACTTGCTTGGGAAATTTCTATTGGACTGAATTTCACTACTTTAACCAGAAATGATGAAAATGATAAAACGTGGTGTTCCGGCCAATAACTTTAACTCACTCAATCCTGGATATGTGATCCAAGACTTTAGGCTAATCATTACAGAATGTAAAGCATGAAATAAGTTACCTATTGGTTTGGGGGAAAACTGTAATCACATGCTTGCTCTCTCACTCACTAACATTTTAATGGGAGAGAGCTTGTGTAATTATGTTTGAGGCCGTACAGTCAAATTATAGCCTTTTTGTTGATTAGTAGCCCTCTGAATCTTACACTTCTGGTGAATGAGCTAATCAGATCATGATAGCTGCTGAGACACGTAATCCAGCATAATTTTCATTATGGCTGATGGGTAGGTAGATGTAAGGGAAGTGTAAAGTCATAACTGTTGCAAATATGCATCTTTTGTTAAAGCCTCTTACCGCTTTAGCCACCAGAAAGGATACCAGTATTCCTTTATTCTGAAGACAACATGCGTGATTTTCTCAAAGAGACTACCATAAACGAGAGTTGATAACTGATGATACCAAATCTGACACAGGTACAATGTACTGGCCAGAGCTTGGAGTCCTCACAGCAAAAGTATCGAGAAGTGTTACATTCCTCATCTACAGGTGGCATGCAGTCAATTTGCAGCTTGGAATTTACTTTGAGAAACAGCTGTAATATCTCATTCATTATTCTGACTTCAATTAAAGGAGATAGTTTTTTAAATCTTTAAGCCGTAAGTGGTCTCCCTGTGACAAGTAAAATCGTCTGGTGTTAGCCAGAGTAAAATCTATATAGTCACTTTTAGGGCTTAAAGGGTTAAGGGAGATAGTTTTAGAAGGCAACAAGTACGGGAATTTTTCTTATGGTCACTACTGAAATACACAGTTCATACTCATGTTGATCAATGACTGTACACTTGGAAATTTAATGCAGTTGTGTGGGACCTCCTGTATTATTTAATTGGAGGAGGAATATTTTGGATATTGATTTCCTGTTTTTTATTTATTTTTCTTTTAATTTTTCATTTTAATTTTTCATGTTTATCAATGTTTTCTTTTTCATAGCCTCCACAGTTTCGTGACCAGGCATACCTCTGTCATGATCATAAAGCAAAACATTACATGTTCCTAAAAATAAAATGCCCAAATTTGGAATATGACACAATGTCACCAACTCTTCATAGTTTTTGTAATTCCTCCTGTAACTCTTCAAAACCGATCCATTCCATAGAAAACTTTGCAGCATTCTTGGTAACCTGATCTCAGGTCCTCTTTCCAAATGGCCAGAAATCAATAACAAAAGTGATATTTTAGATCCCTCTGTTATTTTTCTAACTTGTATACTGCACTATTAGTCACATTCCTGCACCTATCTCGCTTGACCACAAATACAGCAATCCACAAGTTAGCTATTGAGCCCCTATGTTATAGTTTCATAAACCAATTCCAATTTATTGTTTATTTCTTTTAAAAAATGTTCGTTATAAATTTCCGTGAAAGTGCTGGGCACCACTTTTTTAGGAATTAGGTATACTAGTTGACAATGAATTTATGCATGCAAAAATTTAATTTTGAAATTTCTTTCTATGTGCACTGATTGGGATTAATTGAAATGTTTTCAATCAAGTCAGCTTGTTCAAATTATTATCTCACTTGACCACAAATCCAGAATCTCACAAGTTAGCTACCTTGAGCCCCTATGTTATAGTTTCATAAGCCAATTCCAATTTATTGTTTTTTTTTTTAATGTTCGTTATAAAAATGCCATTAAACTGTTGTCCTGCACTTTTTTTTACCTGCTAGGTACACTGTACACTAGTTGATAATGAATTTATGCATGCAAGAATTCAATCCCAAATTTCTATCTATCTGCACTGCTTGGAATTAATTGACGTGTTCTCAACCAAATGAGCATGTTCCAATTGTAGCAGGTATATTATTACAGCTAAAATTGCAGAGTTAAATGGAAGATTCCATCCTCTTCTTAAAACATTCTGCGGTTACACTAGCTATGTTGCCTTTGGGTAAGTGGCTTTTTCACGCGGCGGAGCAATGTTTAGTGTGTAACCGATCTGCTCTAAGTGAAATTGCCTCCTGAAAATTTCCATGGATACGATGTTAAAAAGAACAAAAGAATTGTCAATGACAGTTCCATGTGTAAGTCTTATGGTTAACATGACCCCAAAGCGGATCAAGCAATCACAAGATTGCCGAACGGAAGGAAAGCATGTGCTGTTTTTTCGCGCAATGATGCGAGTATATTTGACGTTCTGCGGACGTGGAAAAACTCTAGCACGCCTTTTCTGGCGAGCGGCAAGTCGGCGTCTAAAATATTCATGAGGAGTTGCAAGTGTCGTTAAGTGTGCTGGATAGTTTTATTTGATTCGGTAAGCTATTCCATAACACAGCCCCGCTGTAGCTAAAACTTCGCTTCCAATAATTTGTGCGCGGCTGTGGTAAGGATAGCTTTCCTTCAGTATTCCTGAGATTGTGAGTCAAGGCTTCATTATTCGAGAAAAACCGAGAACTCAAGTAATTCGGAGTTTGGTTGTTCACAACATTATACATCATAATCGAGGTACTCACGGCCTGTTGATGCTCAACTTTGTGCCAATTTAAAATGTGTAAGAGTTGATCAGTATTTCTATCATAATTAGAGAAGGTTATTATACGTGCAGCACACTTCTGTAGCTTTTTTTAGTTACTGAGAGAGCCCCTTTGAGCAGCATCCCCACACTACACTACAATAATCGAAATGAGGCTGAATTAATAAATTGTAAACGGTGAGAAGTATTTCGTCTAGTTTGATCGTCCGGGTGAGGGTAGTTCTGAAAAGAACTGTTTTTGGTGACTGACGTTTCGACAACCTGAGCGGAAGTCATCTTCAGAGTCAAGTGAATAGTGTTTGTCAGTGATGTTATAAGTCTGGTCCGTTAAACGTGTTTGGTCAGTTTAGCTATGATGGTATTGGCTGAAAGACTCGTGTAAAGTTTGTTACCAGTCATTGGTCGGTTTCGATCCGTCTATTGTTTGTCTGGTCTGGTCTGTTGAACGTGATTGGTCAGGTTAGCCATGATCGTATGGGTTGAAGGACTCGTGTAAAGTTTGTTACCAGTCATTGGTCGGTTTCGATCCGTCTATTGTTCGTCAAATAGGTCAGTTTTAGGTCCGTCTATAGTTAGTCAAATTATGTCGGTTTGTTAGAAGTCCGTTTATCGGTTTTGTTTTCGTCATGGATAAGTCGTTTGCAAGGCGCCGGTAGTTGTTGACATCTGTTAAGAGGTGTTCGTTCCAGGTTGATGTACCAGCTTTCCAGAGTCAGTCGTTGAAAATAGTTTGTACTGTAGATTAAGCAATGAGCATAGTCCCAGTCAATGTTGTGGTTTGTCAGTTTATGATGTACAGCAATATGATTGTTGGTATCACCATTTCTCGTGGCTCGTTTGTGTTCAGTCAGTCTCGTGTTAAGGTTTCTGCCTGTCTCACCAATGTAGGAAGCCTGGCAGTCGGAGCATTTGATGTGAGAAGTATCTCACATGGAACAAAATCCCTTATGCGTTTAATGGCGCTTACGCCGGAGGCGATCTTTTTTTAAATTTCCTTTATTTGAAATTCCCAATTTAGATTTTGATCAATATATACACCGAGAAATTTCGCAGTGGATACCTGTTCAACAGGGATTTGATTTATTTCGATTGAGGGATTCTCAGGTAGATTAGACAGCCTTTGTTTAGATGCGATTAATAAAAATTGCGTTTTTGTCAAATTTTGTGTACGTTTATTGGCTGCAAGCCATAATCGAATTTCTTCTAGATCAGAATATATACATTCATTTATTTCTTCGACGCTATTGCTCGCAAACGTAATGCTGGTATCGTCAGCATACATTCTCGGTTGCAAGTGACATAGACAGTTGGGTAGATCATTTACATACATAAGAATAAACGAGGGCCTAAAATAGTTCCCTGTGGAACACCACATTGAAGAAACCTCTTGGATGATTTATTATTTATCAAAATATTTTCAAACACTTAAAGGAGAAAATGAGCTTTATTTTCACAAATTTCAGACCCACCAGCAATATAACAAAACAACAAAATAACACAAGCTCGTCCCCAGGTCTTCTCGGTTAACAGTGCATTAACCTGTGAAAACGCTGCACTCTTGACGTCATTTCCTCGTTTAAGTCTAAATTCTTCCAAATTTGGTCATCAGTAACTGGTTATGGAGAATTAAACGTGTGCTTTTAGCCAATCAGAATCGGGGAAATATTTTGAATGACTAATAATACAATTTACTAGACAGGTTTGTGTGCGATTATTGCACACACTTATGCGCGGGTCCATTAATACCATAGAACTATGATTTTGATAATAAAATATTGTGATCCACCGTGTCAAATGCCTTCTTGAGATCAAGAAAGACAACAGCATTGACAATTCCACGATCGGTATTTAGTGACCAGCTATATAAATAAAAAATGAAAATAACAAGGGAATAATAGGTGCTTTTATCCAAGGCTCAAAGCGCTTTACAACAGTTTTTGTGGGGGACTTTGCCAGACTGCTTATTAAAGGCGCAAATTGCAGCCACGCAGTTCACAATCTTAGTAAAGTGAATAGTAAGATGCACAGGTGCCCCCATAACAGAATAAGTGATAGACCATCACACCGGGGACTACGTCTCCTACTTTTTCCCTAACAGTGTGTGGGTTCTATCATCAGTACTGTGAGACAGGACATACGTTTACCGTCCTTATCCGAGAAGACTAGAAAGTCTAATGCAACATTCAAGTTCACGATATCCAACCGCAATCCAATGGATTGCGGGCTCACATGAAAGGACAGTTTGCCCTACCCCCTAACAACAAACGGTATGCTCGTCCAAACGTTTCTGTTATGAAATAATCGCCGTCGAGGTTTACCACAATCCGCTGAAGGTAATCAAATTTATCGAAATCCATTTGATTATTTGATTCATTTATTACATATCTGTCTATGTTACTTATAATGTCGTGAACAGATTGAAGCAAAAAAGATATGTCGTCCGTCATGGCTCAATGGATCCAATAAGGCTACCCTTCGGGAGGGGGTAGGGCAAACTGTCCTTTCATGTGAGCCCGCAATCCATTGGATTGCTGTTGGATATCGTGAACTTGAATGTTGAATTGCGTCAAAACTACAATGTTGCAACGCTAAAGTACAATGTTCAATACTCAAAACACAAAAATTGAATTGTCAAAAGTAGTGTAAAATATAAAAAGTTGAAACTCCAATTGTGAAAATATACAAGAATACCAAAACTACGATATCGAATGCGAACCTTGAATTTTGGCCCCGATGGAACGCCATACATTCTGTTGGTGTTTTCCATTCCCATGAGCTCATCCCACAGTTGAACCGCAATATCAGCACGAAAGCTTTGGGCATCAAAATTTTAAGTTTCCGATACAAAATATTGTTAATTCCTGGCTCATCTCCGTTGTAATATAATTTATTCATTTCCTTTGTTAGTTAGGGTAAGGTACATTGTTAAGAATGCTTTGTGTCCTTTGTTTTACGTCAGTTGTGTGAATAAATTATATTACGCCGGAGATGAGCCTAATTCCTTTAGTGGAGGGTGGTAATGAAATTTTTACGATACGCATAAACTTAACTGTGATCACTGATGCTAACGTGGACACTCCCGAGCAAAATGTCTTATTCGGGTGACTATCAAATATTACATCAATCAAAGTGCTACTCGAGGGGGTAATTCGGGTGGATTCAGAAATAAGCTGGTTCAAATTATAAATATCAGTGATATTTAGAAGTGTTTGGGTGTTGATGTCACTAAAAGACGTTGGCAACATATTGCAATTTAGGTCTCCCATTATATAGTATTCTTTGCCCTCGGTATCTAGCCTTTCAACAAAATATTCAAAGTATCCGAATAGCTTAGAAGGAGAGTTGGGAGGTCTATACCATGTACTAATAATAAACGGTTTAGCTCTTGGTTTCGTAATTGCAATCAGCAAAGAGTGTGATACTGATTTACCAGTAAGTGATTGAAGGCAGTAACAGGGTTCTGTGATAATAATATTGCCCTGATTGTATGAGACGAGCAAAATAGGCCATCAAGGGCTATATGCATTGCTTGAGCTCTTACCCTGAGTGGTTCCAACAAATATTTTATGGTCATTGCATATTAAACAATTTAACAAAACACAGTCGATCCAATCAACCATGATGGCCTGAATGGGACAAGCTATTAACCATTGTCAGTGTAATGTTCTTATGTAATCACCCTGAATAGGAGATGTAAAAGTGCGGTTGAGATTATTGAGATTAAAAAGTAGTGGTTGAGATTATCAACTAAAGGTACTCAAGGCTGTGCTCTAACGGCGCCCGGTCGCCAGAGGCGACTAACATTTGGCTTCGGGCGACTGAAAAAAATTGCCGGTCGCCCGGCCGGGCACTCTTGTTTTGTAGTTCAGTTGAAGTTTCGTTCCACGTGATTTAACAAATATGTAAAACGATATCTCCGACACAATGGCCGTTTTTATGCTAGAGACGTTAAAGTCGTCTCGAGACGACTTTAACGTCTAGTATAAAAACGGTAAATAAGACAGACGCATTTAACGTCTGACAGCTTTAACGTCTTCTGTTAAGTGCGTCTTTTAGACGCATTTAACAGACGACTTTAACGTCTCAGACGTTAAATGCTTCTAGCATACAAACGGGACGCCCTTACTGGGACGCACTTAGCCCTTAATCGTCCACAGACGACTGGCTCTTTGACTAGCTGGTCCTCTATCTCACCAAGAATGAACTGAAACGTTGCTCGATTTGTACGCAAACGTTTTTTGAACGCAGTAATCGTCCCAATTTTGGTCACCATTTCTCCACCACGAGGAACTCCTTTCTTCATCCACGCTTCGTCCTTTCCTTGGTCTCTTCATAGCTACGGCACACAAGCCAAGTGCCTGAGCCGCTCGATTGACTTTTCTTTTTTAAAAATATTTGTATTTCCATATCTTGCCTTTCTTGGCGACGTCGAGTAATGGACTTAAGAAGTTGTAATTCCTCCATGTTTATTTTATTCGTACATTCGCGCGCTTCAAGTTTATTTGGCGCCGAGTTTGCTCGTGTCCAGTGTCTTCCGAGGATAGAACCCAGTCTTTTTCAGAAAAAAAGTTTTTTTTTCTGTTAGGTCGTCTACTTTTATGCGTCCCGTTTTTATACCAGACGGCTTTAACGTCTCAGACGTTAAATGCGTCTAGACGACTTTAACGTCTCTGGCATAAAAACGGCCAATGCACGAACGTTCTGATCTGAAAATAAGTCCCACTTTTTTCCAAAATATTACGTCAATTTCCCATTTAATGTTTTTTTTTTCATCATTTATATTAGGGTTTCAAATATTTTCGACAGCACAGTACGTGAATTATTGTTTTTAGAAAGTCTTAGTTTATGCAAATTTATCACGTTTTCTTGTCGGCTTAATTTATTTGTCCGCACAGAGTTACGCGGCCTGGAATGGTTTGTTTTATTTCCTTCGAATACACAACTCGAAAATAAAATGGCTAATGCTTGGTAACTGTAAGAAATAATTTACGTAATTTCTAGGAATAGCATAGTTGTATTAATTTCCCCATTACGTTTTGACACTTTCATCCATTTTAGTTTCGCGGTAAATATTACCGAATCCCACATGTGAATGAAAAATTTGGAATACCGTGGTTTAAACTTGTGTAGAAGTACGCAATGGGATGCAGAAATCTCATTGGTATAGCAGCCACTAAATTAAACTCTAATTTTTAACGTTCAAGTTGATGAGCTCAGAGCCTGGTTTTGGAGGCATATTTTGTTACATTGACTTTGTACAGTTCTCCATTAACAAAACTTCATTGTTAGTATATTCTTGGCCAATCCTGTAAAATGTATTCTTCTCGAAAAAGGCGGCTACGTGTAATTTGAAAGGAAACTCAGTATTAAATTACATTGTTAATAATAATTATCAATTAATTAATTTAATTAATATTTTCAGGCGACCAACGTTAAGGGGTGGGCACCCTGGCTGGCAAAATTTTCCTTAGAGCACAGCCTTAGTACATGTGATTGTTTAAGAACTTCCGATTTTTATTTCTATTTCACAGTTTTGATATGGTTACTGTTATAGAACAAAATGTTATGTATAACATATATTTGCATGACTTAGCTCAATAATTCTTGGCATTTCAATGTACTTTAAGTGTATTGGTCATACATGTTATGTTCCTTTTATCAAGCTGTGAGACTGTTAGTAAACATTGGCTGGTAATCAAGAGTACTATTTATCTCATGTCTCAAGGTCTGAGCACAGTTTTAATAATTCCCCATATACTGAATGTCAATCGGTGCTTTATTATTTTGGTAATATTCATAGATCAATTCTGTACTGTTCTTTCTGAGTGCATCAACTACCGATAATTGCTTATCAAACTGTTAACCCCTTTACATGTATTCTCTGTTTTTATAGACCTCATGTGAATGAAAGCTCCAGCAGATCAGCTCAATAAAATTGAACAAAGACAGTGAATTGACAACACGCAATTGACAGGTTTTAAGTTTTTGCAAGAAACAAGCTCACAAAGAGGCGTGAAGAAATCAATTTTACAGAGAACCCTACAAGATAAACAAACGTGGGCCAGCTAAACACTTTATGTAGGTCCTGACTGTGAAAGGTGCTTTAGCTTATACAAAGAGTGGCAGTTTCTTATGCATGATAAATAGTGAAAGGTTGAATCAATACAGCTACAGTAACTGCTACAAATACTGCAGCCAACGAGAGAAACCTTACAACTGCACCGAATGTAACAATTGCCGTAGTCGGAAGGAAAGTCTGGTGAAACACCAAAGAATACACTCAGGAGAGAAACTATTCACATGCAGTGAGTGTAACAAAAACTCTAGTGTAAAGGGAAATTTGCAGGTACACCAAAAAATGCACACAGGAGAAAAACCATTCAAATGCACTGAGTGCAACAAAGGCTTTAGTCAAAAGGGAAATCTTTAGACACACCAAAGAATACACACAGGAGAGAAACCATTTAAATGCACTGAGTGCAACAAATGCTTTAGTCTAAAGGGAAATTTGCATATACACCAAAGAATGCACACAGGAGAGAAACCATTCAAATGCAGTGAGTGTAACAAAAAGTTTAGTCTAAAGGAACATCTGCGTGCACACCAAACAATGCACACAGGAGAGAAACCATTCAAATGCACTGAGTGCAACAAAGGCTTTAGTCAAAAGGGAAATTTGCATGTACATCAAATAATACACACAGGAGAGAAACCATTTAAATGTACTGAGTGCAACAAAGGCTTTAGTAAAAAGGGAAATCTTCAGGCACACCAGAGAATGCACACAAGAGAGAAACCATTCAAATGCACTGAGTGCAACAAGTGGTTTAGTCGAAAGGAACATCTACATGTACACCAAGGAATACATACAGGAGTGAAACCATTCAAGTGCTCTGTGTGCAAGAAATGCTTTAGTCGAAAGGAACATCTGCATGTACACCAAAGAATGCACACAGGAGAAAAACCATTCAAATGCACTGAATGGAACAAGTGCTTTCTTGCTAAGGGAAATCTGCGGATACACCAAAGAAGACACACAGGAGAGAGAGCATTCAAATGCGCTGACTGGGGTACATGTGTTAGTCGAAGGGGAGAACAGCAAAGATGCAACAGAACGGAACTGGCGCTTGTAGGTAAGAAGTCACATCATTGTACAGACTGCAACAAATACACTCCTGAAAAGGGAAATGGACGAATGGACACAAATGAAAAGGTTTGCAAAGAAAGCAATATTGAGTGTGAGCAGTGTTTCAGTGGAAGAGAGCACCATTTGGTTCACAGTAGGACACGAACCCACGAGCACGCCTCAGCGATGGACTCTGATCTAGAAGAAGATGAGCAGTATTCTTACTCAGCTACAGAAGATGAAAGAAATGAGTGTTGGGTCTGCCAAATGAAGTTTCTATCTTTCGGGGAGATGGTTAAGCATATTGATGAACACTTTTTGTAATCTTTTTATCATGTATTGTCAGTTGCGGTATTTATTTATCATGTTTTGCCAAATTTTCTTTTAAAAGAACTTATTTGTTTCTCATCAGTAGTCGTAGGTGCAGTATGAAGATTTGAATTTATTTTAAATCAGTTTTAAGTAATTTGGTTTCCACTTGTGTTTGTGTATCTTAAGTATATTTTGAGCTGCTGTGCGATCAAGATATTGAGAAGAAACCATTTCTTTGCACAATCGTTTGTTTCAACGTAGTTTAATTCACGTTTACACTTTCAATAATATAGATGCAAAATGTTCAACATGCTGATTAGCTTAGAGTGCGTAGGAGGTTGAAATTATAGCGGAGCTCCACAGCGGCTCGAAGAGCCGCAGAGCGGAGCCCCATAACTACCGTGCGAGGATAGAAATTGAGAAAACTATGCGTTTGAGTTTTCATGGTCATCGTGGCTAGCGGCATGGCTCGCGTGCGCCTAGCGACGACGACGACGACGTTGCCCCAACATGGCGGCCATAGTCATCCGGGATATTTAGAAACGAGGCTTTGTTTTTCGCGCGCCTTTTGCGGCTTGCCGCGGCTACACAACCTACAGCCAGCAGTGTACAGCAGTCTACAATGTTTTGCTGAAGAAACGGATTATTCATAGCGGTTTTGGAGGAAAAGTTTTCTTCCTACAAGTTTTCAAGCGTTTTGGAGGGACATAAGCATAAAGCTGAGTTCTTCCTACAAGTTTTCAAGCATTTTTGGAGGGACATAAGCATAAAGCGGAGTGTGTATTTTTCATTTCTTAAAGAGCTGCCTAGCTGCTTTTGGTGTTGCTTTAAAACTATTATAATTTTGCTGACCAGGTAATGGTTCTTCCGTTGAGTCGCGGGCTAGATGTTTGTTTTTTGACGATTTATTTCAGGTATCGAATCTTTTTTAAGTAGTTTCGTAAACCAGGCGTATTCAATAACTTTAGTGACAGCATTTTCAATGTGTCAGAGTCTGTGTGAGGAGCTCCGCTTTTAGGCTTGCCTAAATCTATTTAATAAATGTTGCTGTTTTTGAGTTATATAGTTTCATTACGTCACTTGAAATTTGTCTAGCTGTAAGAGTTCTTTGAATAAAAAATGTCATTAAGTAACAACAATCACTTTTAGTATCTTTCTGTGTGGGATCTGCCAAATGAAGTTTGGATCTTTCGGGGAGATGGTTAAGCATATTGATAAGTACTTTTTGTAATCATTACCTTATCATGTATTGCCAAATTTTCTTATAAAAGAAGTTATTTCTCTCTCAGTTCTCGTAGATGTGGTGTAAAGGTTTGAAATTATTTCAAATCTGTTTTAAATACCAGTAATTTGGTTTCCACTAGTGTTTGTGCCTTAAGTTATACTAAAAAGCTGCTGTGTGATCAAGGTTAAGAAGAAACCATTTCTTTTTTAAATCAACGTGCAAACTTTTGTTTCAACGTAGTTTAATTCACTTTAAACTTTTTAACTCGTTGGGACTCAGATATGTAGAATGGCAGTCACTCACTTACTTAGGTGTAGACACGGTTCGTAATTAGTCGGCTAGAACTGGAGAGCTCCGACATGAAGACGAAAATTGTCGTTGTCACCGAATTCTGCAGATCAAAGTTCACTCTGAGCGTGTATCATACCCAGAGTTTGTGGTGATTTTGTAGCTAAACAGGACGACTAGAGTTCTTACTAAATTCAAGAGGAGTTCAAATGTCTCCTGTTAGGACAATGACCTTTTTTGGATAATCCATACTTCGGAATGGACTAATGCCACAACCAGACGTCGCACATCAAACAGCGAAATTCAATTGTTGAGGCCAATAATTAAAATCAGGACCGTTTAGCCACTTGTTGCTTTATTTAGCAGATCTGAAAGTCACAACCCGAGACTTAAAAATGTTCCTCATATCTGCTGTAAACTTTTGTGTGGTTGAAACATATATAGCTAACTTAGTTTAACAGTTGAGTGATATCAGCACCCCATTTCTCAAAACGTACGGCCAGTATAGGACATTGCTTATCTGTTAATTGTAAACTATCTGGGAAAGATCCCCTAGTTGAAGTAATATCCAGATCCTTATCTAATTTCTGCACTATCCTAATGTATAGAATGACATACAGCAAAATAGCAATTCATGGAGAATATTGGATTATGGGCTGAGTGTAACGCCATAACGCCACTTTATTAAAGCAGATATTAATAATGTAAACAAAAGAAAGCCGTGCCAGGGGGGCCAGGAAAAACCTACCCTGAAAAACCTGTGGGAAAAACGGATAGGAAATCTGGGGCGGGCCAGGCACGACTTAGTCCCCCGCCAAGACTGCTAACAAAATAAATTATTGTAAACAAACGGAATCTGAACTAAAGAGCAATAGATCGAGCAACTTTTAACCGATCATTAACAGTGTGCTTAATGTATCTGTTCTTTGAAATGGCGCATTTCCAGCCGGCGTGCATGTCAAGCAGATCAGCAGAAATTCTCCTACACGCAGGATTTGAAGCGGCGCCAGACTTGATACTATGCGTGCCGTAACTAGCAATGTCATCTACAAATGGAACAATTCTTCTAACGAAGGTGGAGGATGATTCACTAGATGAAGGAAGAAGCTTGAGTAACCTCTCGGTAATAGAAACCGGGCAAGTAGCTTTCTGAGACCTTGCTAGGAGGGATGTATGCCCCTCCCTATACTGATCATTCTTGCGTTTCGGAATGGAAACTGACATATATTCACTGCAAATAGAAACATCTTTAACAGACAAATTACGAATTTCGTCCATACGGTAAAACCCTGCGAAGCCAACCAAGAGAATGAAAAGAAAACGAATAACAGCGAGAGAACTACTAGAAATATAATGATTAGCGATCATATAAACTGTGTCGACAGATAAAGGCTCTTTGGGCAGAACGGGACGTGCAAGTTTCCTTCTAGCACCCTTTAAGGATGGCCTAACAAGGGGGTGATTAGTGGGACATTCTACTATCCCGGCCATACTATGACCCCACTTAATGCCGTAAACAACTGACTCTATAGAAGATATCCCCGTATTATTGTTAACTGCAATTACAGTAAGCTCGCTAATAAAGAGCGCGACATGCAGAGGCTTTGCGGGAATAACTTGTACGCCAATCTTAGAAGATGCCCATTGACGCCACTTCAGCCAGCCAGATCCGTATTTCTGCACGGTGGAAGGAGCCCTGGACTCCAACAGTAAATGGAGAAGGTTTGGAACAAGCCTGCGCAAAGATGGATCGACCAGAGAATTTGCATCAGTCCAAATCCCCGATTGCAGAACGTCTACAAAAAAAAATAAAATAAAATAAGAGTAGGCAAAAAGTTAGAATAACCGAAAGGAGATACATAATACAAACAGAAAACCATCAAAACGGCCAATGAGATCCTGCCAAATCAGGCAAAATACAATGAAATAGCAAACGCGGCATAAAAACAATTTAACCCAAAATGCGTATGGTCAAAACGATGCTGCCAAATCAGGCAAAAAGTGCAAAGCAAATGGAGGTCAAACTACTGACCAAAATGACGCTGCCAAATCAGGCAAAAGTGCAAAACAAATGGAGGTCAAACTACTGACCAAAATGACGCTGCCAAATCAGGCAAAAGTGCAAACAAATGGAGGTCAAACTACTGACCAAAATGACGATGCCAAATCAGGCAAAAAGTGCAAAACAAATGGAGGTCAAACTACTGACCAAAACGACGATGCCAAATCAGGCAAAAAGTGCAAAACAAATGGAGGTCAAACTACTGACAAAAATGACGCTGCCAAATCAGGCAAAAAGTGCAAAACAAATTGAGGTCGAACTACTGACCAAAATGACACTGCCAAATCAGGCAAAACACAACGTGGCTAAACTAAAAGATGAGCAATGACAAGCTGAGGAGTAGAGCTGAAAGAAAAGAGACGTTCATGGAAAACAAAGATGACAAAGGGTTACCTAAAATCTAGCCGTAAGGCTAACATTCTGAATCTCGGGCAACCACTGAAGACCGAGGGACGCGCCTTGTAAATGTGCCTCTGGCCGGGACCTTCCAACAAGAGGTCTTCTATACAAGGAAGACCAAACACTCCCTTAACAAAAGACTTGAACTGGGAAGAGCTGTCATGCAAAAAGGGCCAAAAATAGGCCGAAGGCCACTGTGGGACGATCAAAGTGCCGTGACCAGAGCACGACGAGAGAGCTCTAACAGAAGGCACGATGGCACTCACAGGAGGGCAGACCCAATTGTTCTCGTCCCGCCAATCCTGGGCCAAGGCGTCAACGCCGCTGCAGCCGGGGGAGGCAAATTTAGAATTGAACCTTGGAACCTGGGCGTTGTAATACGACGCAAATCGATCAATTGTGTGAGGGCCCCATTTGGCGTCGATCACTCGAAATACACAAGGATTGACGGACCAGTCATCTTTGTCAATAAATCTGCTGAGAAGATCTGCCCTTTCGTTAAGCGATGTTGGGATCCATTGCGCTTCCAGAACGATGCTGTTTACAAGACAGAGATTAAAAATGTCCATAGCCAGAGCCTGGAGATTACTTTTGGAGCTTCCGAAAGCAACAATTCTGGCGGCGCCCTCATTATCAGTAAGGATCTTAACTCTCTTGTGTTTCAATTGAGCAACGTAGGAAAGCAACACGAAATAAATAGCTTTCAATTCGCGGAACGTAGAACTTTGGCCGATATCCTTGGGTTCCCACATGCCACTAACTACGGTGCCGTCTAGCGAAGCTGAAAAACCTCCAAAAGCTACATCACTTGCATCGGAAAACACAACGGTATGGGTCACTAATGGTGGCCTTATAGAATAACCGTTGAAGCAATCGATATTGCAATACCAAAATTATAGCTCAAGTAGAAGACTGGGAGAAAAATAAATGGTGTTGTCCCATGCTGACCTAGTTTCAATGGCGAAGTACATCTGCCTAGTCAAAAGACGAGAAATCGGGCCGACTGCCAAAGCAACTGAGATGATAGTGCCAGCGATTCTTGCTAAATCACGAAATGAAGAGTACCCCACCTGAATCGCAGAATCCAACAAGCCCTTAAGTTTGGAGACTTTCCTCTGTGGCATTCGGAATGATAATGCAACGGAATCGATCACGAAACCGAGCCACTCGCCAATCTGCATTGGGGTCCAGTGCGACTTTTCCTCGTTACAAAGAAAACCAGATGAAAAAAGCCCTTTTCGCTGAATTAAGCTAGCTGCTGTAGCAGAACACTTATCTGGTTGACTACCGAAACCGTCGTCTAAATAAATGAAACTGGTGTGCCCCATAGAACGCCAGCGTTTGAGTAACGGTCGCATCAACTTAGTGAAACAAAAGCAGGCACTACTAAGGCCGAAAGGAAGAACTGCAAAGGTAAAATATCTAACAACGTCGGAAAAAGGCCTGGCAAAACCGAGATACTTTTGGTGATCAATACAAATATCAACATGATGATAGCCGGACTTAAGGTCCCATGTGAAAAACCAGTGCCCTTCGTCCAGAACTTGGGATAGCGAGCGCAAGTCTTCATATTTGAATCTGGGTGTAACTAAGCAATTGTTGACGTACCTAAGATCAATAACAACACGCAACTTCTTTCCTTCCGCGACTGTTAAAGGATTCACACAGAACGGAGGAACGACATGTTCAACAATGCAACCATTACTAAGAAGGTCGGTAATTGCTTCAGCGACAAATTCTGGATGCTGAAGCGCAGATCTGTTGTTCTTTAGAAAGCACTGTGAGGGATAATGGGCAAACGGTAACCTGTAACCGTCCACTCCTAATCATATCAAGCACAAAACCTGAAGCATCTAATGTTTTAATCCAGAAGTTAAGCGAGAACTTCAAGCGACCTTTGACGCCATTGCTACCGCCTTTAACACTAAATTCGTTGCTACATGAAGACAATAAATGTAAACAATCGCACTCAACTTGCTGAGCATCAGCATCATCAGTGGTCAACGAACCGCCGTCTAGTCAATCAGGGCGAGCGTTACTCTTAGTAGTGTTCACAGGTTTCGTGTATGCCAAGCTCAAATGGCCAAAATCTCCACACTGAAAAAAGGAGAACACAACAGCATGAAAATAAATCCGCAATATAAAAATAAAAGAACAGTGGAGTAGCGTGTGGCGTTAGCAGACCCGAAGGAAGATCACTGACTGACAACAGCTATATATATACGACGCGTAATTAACGCGTATATTGCGTACTTGAAACACCTAATTGTATAACACAATAAGAATACCAAATACAGAACGTGCAGAAAACAAATATCTGCTAAACTATGTACCGCAGATATTTTAATATTACTCTTAATTTCGGGACTCAGATCACTAGTCCAAGTTTTACCAGATAAATCATCACGAAAAATAACAGTAAGCCTATTGTATACCCATTAGATACTTCCACCATAACTGGCCATAACGAATTTAAACTTTGACATATCAGCATTTGGATATCTTTTTCGAAATTCCATAATTAAATCTACATTTTTGCTCTGCTCATTATCACCTTCGGATGACTTTCCATCTGGCAGACTTCTTCTGGATCGTTATTTAACTAAGCCAAGATTCATAAATTTAGACTTCAATTCGGGGCTGACATCTTTTGTCAGTGCATCGGGAGAAGGGTGGACATGGCTCATCATATTATGGCTGTTTTTACCCTCGTGCCACCTAATGTAATTCATCGAACCTGGTGTAACTACGCTAAACTTTGTCATATCAGCTTTTGGATATCGCTTCTTAAATTTATGAAGTGAACCCATATTTACCTTCTAAAGTAAGATGTTTTTAATGTTTCCAACCTATTTGAAGTCTTTTGCTATTTCCCGTACAATTTCTTTCCAAATGCCGGTCGCGATCTCACCATTATCTATAAGGTTATCGCCTCTAATACCAAGTTTCGTCTTATTGTACCTTACTTCTTCCGCTAGAATACGTGTAAATTCCGTTTCTGTTGTCCGATCATCATATAGGGCTCGCGAAATTAAATCCTCTATCAGATTCACCTTAGATCTGGCTAGCTGTGTTATTCGCGCATGTTTTGCTATCTTTCTTGGAAATTTTACTCCATATGTTGTACTTATAACCCCAAACTGATCCACCAACAGCACCAATGGGTCCCCCAACAGCAGCACCAAATCCCGTTAAAGATAATACTAATTCAGTAACAGATAGTACCTTCCGCCATTTAGACTTACCAGTTAAGAATCTTTTAAAATATTATAGTCATTTATAGTCTGTCTGATCCTATCCATTTGATCTTCGACTATTCGTAACGAACTAAGACTAGTTAATAATCCCATTCCGGAAATCAAGAGTGTTGTCCATAACGTTACGCTTCTTATCCTTTTACATCCTTCATTCGTATACTAAAGACTTTCTATCTTACTTTCCAGAAGTTCTAGAGCAATACATTTGGTACAGCGGTCGTCCACGTCCATTTATATCTTTTAGTCGACTCGCATCTAAATTACTTATTCTTACGTTTAAATTGCGCAACAAGCGAATATTACCAATGCTACTATTAATAACCACGCATATTTAGCTAAAAATCCCACCACTTCACCCGCCGTTCTAAACAGGAAACTTGCATAGCACCTGAATGCAGGTAGCATTTCGCCAATCATTTTTCCTAGTGCTTTAAGACCATTACCAACTCCTTTGGCGACTTTAGACAACCCAGATTTTTAATTATCAATCCCAACACCAATGCTACTTAGTATGGCAAATGCAGTTAAACCGCATTTCTTAAATATTCGTTTGACTCGGTCTCTTAATGACATTCTATCTCTTATTTCCTCGTTTTTACGTTCAAGGTCGTCTATTTGATTACTTTGTTCCTCGATATCTCGGTCAAAATCCTCTATCGCATTTCTATCTTCTTGCGTTTAAGGGCCGATCTTCGATATCTCGGTCAAGATTTTCTATCCCATTTCTCTCTTCCGGAGTTAAGGTCGGCCCTCTATATGGGAGGTTTTCTCTAACCGGCACTCCCGCTACTCGCCTATCCGTACCCTCTGTTGGAGTAGTAAGATCTGGTTTCGCTTGACTACTAGGGTGCTTCTGGTATACGCTCGTCTCATTTACTCTATGTAATCCGTTCTCTGTTTTTGCAAATCCTCACGTTTCGCTTCACGTCTCCCAATCTCAAGTTCCTTATGTTCCAAGGCTTCATCCGCCGTTGGGCCAAGTGCTTCCCTCATTGTAGGTCGAATTCGATCGAATCCCTCTATGAGGATGATCCCTCTATGAGGATGATGTTGAGGATGATCTTGAAGCCAAAAGAGAAAGTTTAGCTATTTTAGCCAGTTTAGAAGCTACCGATGAATATTCAGGTATGGAGTTGACTCTTGGTGATATTAAAAAACTTTGTCGCAAAAACGTAGAAAAATATTTTAATTGTTATCAAGTCGTTTTAGGGAAACAAGTGACTAGTGGATTAGTAGATTCAGCCCTATATGCGACATTTAGAGTGATTAGTTATCTGCTGCCGATAGATGATTTTGGAAGTTTGTGTCGGGATCTTCAAGAAGACGAATTGGTTAAACGTGAACTAAATAATATTGCTGGACTATTAGTTTTGAAAGGTGGACGATTCATAGCATTAGGTAGCGGGTTATTTAGAGTTGCTAAACAAATAGAGTTAGAAAAGTAGGAAGAACTTGATAAAGAGACTGAGCAACCTAATTAAAGATTACGTAAGAATTAATTATATAGATGGTAGAACCGGTTAAGGAGACTGAGCAGATTACTAAACAACCACAAGAGACAGTGAAGGTAGAAAAGAGAAAAGATCCTAAGCAAGTAGAAGCAGGAAAGAGGTTACAGGAATATGATAAACGAGCTAAAGAATCGTTAGAGCAGGAAACCAAACGCGAAGCAGAAATGGAAGTACATACCAAGCGATCAAATACCCGCGCTGTGGATGCCACTGCCATATCATGAATTGTTGTGGGTTTAACTGCATTAGATATATTTATGCGATATTTCTTTAAGCCAAAACCCACACCAGAACAGGTTAAAACAGTAGAACGAGAAACCCCCAAACCTGAACCTGAAACTAAAAGGGCCCAAATAGGAAAGCTATTTAGAGATTCCACACCTTAGATTAATATTATGTCAGGTGAACAAAATAAACTCGTTAAAACAGTGATGGTTGCTTCCGTATTAGTTGGATTATCTGCCGGAGTTGGTTATATTGGTAAAAAGTTATTAAAGGAATCGTTTCTCAGTGATCCCAGCAGCAGCATTACAAATTATGCCAAATGGGTGGCTGTTAGCTGGAAGCATGGCCTTAAAAGATTATCAGGAAACACAAAAGATTCTACCTAAAAGCATCTAATTAATTAACATATAGAAGGATTCGAAACATTTTTCGGATCTCAACAATTATACAAATCGTTTAGGAGTTTCCGGATCTAAATCTACTGAAAAATCTTCAAACAGCATTTTTGTGCCAATTTACTGTAAGATTGATTATTAAATACTACTGCAGCATTATCTCGAAATGCTTTGGCTATGGAAGTTAATTGTTGGGTTAATACCCAACTGATAGCCCCTGATGTCTATCGGAAAAAGCTAGACTAATAAACTTTTTACTTCTCCGTTTAACTTCGCTACTTGAAGCACAATCATCTAAAATGATTAATGTATCAGTACCAGAAAACAAAGTTTCACAATCCGTTAATACTTGGTCAATCTCATCACTAGTACTAGCATCCGGAAATGCGACTATGAATCGTCGATCATTTTTTGCGAATCTCCGATAAGTACGATTAGAAATATAAGTTGGACAAATGAAAACAATGTTTTTAAATGCACCTCTAAATGTTCCAATAAACACTCTATTGTCTTTATTGTTCACCACTAAATTTTCTTCCGCGCCCCAGTTGAAACAGCCAAAACCCACTAAATGCAGGTCTATCAAATATTTATCCATGTGCACAGCCTGAAGTTTCAATAATTCGCAACGTACATTGCCTAAAAAATATAGTATAACTGTCAGAAAATTTACATTTCCACGGACAGGTACTATCCATCCGGGTATTTTCGTCGGAAGGGCACCATGACCAGATAGTCTCTCCGCTGACGAACACTATCGCGTCACGTGATCAATTTAAGCCAATAAGAATCGGAGAAAATTTAGTGTTGAACTATAATTTCCTTTACAGCATTACTGACAGTAAATAAATAACAAGTCACGTCTCCTGTTTTGTGGGTCTCAGAATAAACGAGTCTAACACCATCCCTGGTGCTACTTAAACAATAGAGTGTTTCTGTCAAGGAACTATCGGCTGATAGTTGCCCCGCGGAAATTTGATGTTCTTAAAAGAAATATTTGAAATATGCTAGTCAACACCCACTAAATGCAGATCAAAAAAATATTTATTTATGCCCATCTTTGTTTTTTTGGGGTACAACCTCACTGACAAAGATAGTTACATCTTCTTCGCTGACCTCGGCGAAGCGAGTAGCCATACCTATTAAAATTTTCACGGACGAGTACCATCCGGGTATTTTGCTCGGAAGGGCACTATGAGCTGGTAGTGTCTCTCCACGTACGAACACCATTGCGTCACGCGATCAATTTAAACCAATAAGAATAGGAGAACATTTAGTGGTGAACTGTAATGACTGATAGTCCACCACCATGGATAACGTTGTGTGGGATCGTCCTCAAATCAATCCACAACGTGAATTTGGTATCATAAAATTCCCGCTCCTCAACCATACCAACATCCAAACGCCGTTTAATGCTTTGCCATAAATCACTTGATACCATACCCTTTGAGTAATGTTGGTTGGGTACTCCAAGTATATCTATATGGACCGAAGTAATTTCTGCACTTTGGAACCGCTCCATCATGATCACTATACCGTTTCTCCTTCACCATGATGATAAGTAAATAAGAATAATATACCAGTCATCGAGCTTCTAGGTGTATTTAATATGTAAGTTAATTATTTCATGTCTTTCATCATTCTTCCTGGATACCGGAAATGTTTTGTACAAGTTAACATTTTCGTAGAAAAATCCTTTGCCAACTTGATAAGTAGAAGCAGCTTGATTAGCTAGATATTCACAAGAAATACATTCATATTCCAGTTCCACATTATCTATTTTGTACGTGGGTGGTTAAGTCGCATCTGAATAAACCACGATATCACTTATTGGTACGAATGTAATACCAAATGTTAGTGCATGCCGTAATCCCATTAGATAAAATACGCCATGATCCCTTAAGATTGGATGATCTAGAGGAATACAGTATTTAGTACCATGTATATGAGCTGGCAAGCGCTCATTCCCTTTTGATTTATCACCGTCTTTTGCCGAGCATCGCAGTTTACGTAAATTATCAGATGAAATGTCGTAGTCTATCTCTCCGTTGTTCTCGAGTTAGATAGAGATAATGATACGTGGTAAATAAATCATATCTTTTAGTTTCTTGCAATTTTTCTCCGCCAAATAATACTTGGAGATCATTGACTTGATTTCGACCAATATTATTAACTACCGTATTCAGTATTTTCGTGACCTAAAACAGTTAAATCAAACACTAGACACACACTGTTTGGTACAATGACCATATGTTTTTGATAATGAGGGATATTAACATATGATGCCTGGCCAGGATTAGCAGATGATGGATTCAACGTAATCCTATGTATCGTGGAATCTGCTTTTAAACCAAAGGGAATTTTCGGGTTTACGGTTGGGTTTACCGATTCACTGACTGATTGAGCCATTTAAAATTTTTTGGGTTGTAATCTTTAAGTGGAGTTATCCAAGATATACTACAGTACTAATGGTTATTTTAAAGGTTATGCAGCTATTGAAAAATTGGCCAGAAGTTAGCGAATCAGTTGCCCGAGGTTGGTTAGAACGTCAAGCATTATGGCAAATCTCTCTTCCCCCACCGAGATATATTCCTCGACCACACTGGATAGTAGATAGGCTTAAAGATATTCTTCAAGCTGATCTATTATTCCTGCCCTACTATCATTTCCAGGGAAAAACCTATAAATATGCATTGGTAGTAGCTGATGTTGCAAGTATGTATAAAGACGCTGAAGCAACTCAGATTAGGTGGCACGATTGCCTTGTGCTTTGATGGCTATCCAGAATACTACGCGCTAAATGAATAGGTCTACCTACCATCCCATGTCGGTAGTTTGTTTACATGAACGTTTTAAAAGAATTTATTAAGCATTCTCTTGAACTATATTGTAATCAAATTAAACTTCTCTACCGCAAGGTTAGTCACGCCTACCAGTGCTTGGCGTCGTTGTCATTCTTGCATAAGCTCCCTATTGAATAGCTGTACCCTCTATTCCTCTATATTTTTCGGGAGGCTGGAAGGATGCGTATATGATTTATTCTTGTCAGTTTAGTTGATTTCCAGAACTTTAAAAGACAAGGAATCGATTTTTTACTTATCGATTTCCGCCTGTCAATGTGATAGGAACATTTTTACGCAATGCATAATCAAAATGCCGTGCGCTTTGATGTCCCTTTGCTTATTCAGAATGCTGAGCGCTTTGTCACATTAAAGAATAGGTGTACCTACCATCCCATGTCGGTAGTTTGTTTACATGAACATTTTAAAAGACTTATTTAGTATTCTTTTGAACTATATTGTAATCACATTCAATTGATCTATCGACAAGCTTAGTAATGCCTACCAGTGCCGAAAAATCCAGAGAAAGATTGAAGAAATGGAGGAAAAAAATCTTGAACTATGCATTGGAGAATAACATCAAAGGCATTTCAAACAAACTCTTCGAGCTTGAAATAAAGACCAAGTTTACAAGCACTGCAAAGCGCACCACTCTAATTCATTGACATTGCGAATTATAAGCAGTTTTCGACGGGAATAAAACCAATTACATTAATCATAGCCCTTACTTCTTGGAGAAAAGACAATTGCGTGTTCCTTTCTTATTTCTTCATCCAACATGAGAAGAAAGAGTTAAAAAGAAAAAATACAATTGAAATACTTCAAGCGGTGGAAATGAATTCATAATGGTTTTCATAGAATCTAAAGTCCTTGATCTCGACTGTTCCCTTGAGAAAAGCATCATTCAAAGGAATCTTAAACAAATAAAGTACATTTTGAGCGACCGTTGAAGAATTAACATAATTAGCCAGACATGAACCGTGAAATGAATTAAGACCGAAAAACACATGTTTAGAAGCTAAAATCATGTTAGACTGTATCCTTTAGGAAAAACATCAAAGGCATTTCAAAAAAACTCCTCGCGTTTAAAGTGAAGATCTAACAAACACTGCAAACTGTTCCCTTCAAATAAAACAGCCGCTCAAATAATAAGCAGTTATCGACAAGAGTAAAACAGTTACATTAAATATAGTCCTTTTCTCCAATGCGCCACACATCTCTTGTTCACTTCATTCCATTTCACCAAGACAGGGGAGAAAAATATATGTACCAAGACCGACGCACGCTTAACGAACTCACACAAGTAAAATGATTTTTCTTACAACGCTTGATTAATAAAAGTTTATTCATAAAAGAATAAACAATGGTCGGTTAACAACCAATGAGATGATGGGGGATGTGGGGTACACCTAGTCATCAACGTGACAAAGTTTTGGTTAAGAACCAAGGAGATGACGTGGGGGTAAGGGGTACTCGATATTCCCTGCGGTACCATTTGTCTTTAAAACAAAACAAAGAGTCGTGATGCTTACTTTATAACGTTAATTGAATAATCATAACATGAAATCCGTAGGGACAATTTTAAATCTTAAAGTCTTGACCGTCGTTGGTGTTGGGAACTAGACTCGTTTCCAGTTGCTTAGACTCTTGTTCCTTGGCCCCAAAACGCACGATATTTTTGTCTGTTTTTCTTTGCTTTTGGTCCCGAAGTCTTTGCCTGATCCGTTCCTTATTCTTCGCATAATAGCATCTCCAATATTCGTTTATCCGTTCCCTGTTGTTTTTACAGTATTGTCTTCGGTAATTTCTGATGTGCTCCTTGTTCTGTTGACAATAGGCTCTCTGGGTGCTGGCGAGTCGTTCCTTGTTAACTTCATACCATCTTTTACGACGGGTTTTGAGAATCTCAACGTTCTCTGCACGATATCTTTTTTGTTGGGCAAGGATTCGCTCTCTGTTCTTTGCATAATAGTTTTTGTGGTAGGTCTTTTTACAGATAACCCTCTGGTCATTTTCTGACAGTGGATTGAAGCAATTCATCTTGTGGCGTCTTACAAATAATGACTAAAACTCTGTAATCACACACTCTTATAAGAGTCACATGGCTAATTCAGGTTTCAACCTCTTCTTCTATTTCCTCGTCGTCATTTTCCTCGGGGAGTAACTTCTTATGCATTAGTCTGTTCAACAGGAATTTCCTCTTTGCTACTGCAGACTCGGCCGCTTCGTCAAAATCCATGTCATCTTCCTCAAGAAAGCGTCGAAGCGTCTTCATGACTTTACGGTGTATTGCATCGTGTTTGATACGGTGAGTCCATTTTAGACGCTCTAAGTAAGTCCTTCGCAGCCTTCTTCTACTTATTGGCAATAGGGCATTGAACGCAGCATTTTAAGCATAGTGTTGAGATTTTCCCTTATCTAGGAACTGCTGGAGTTCGTTCAGGTAGGTTTCCTTGAGATCTTCCCCGACTTTTTGACGTAACGGACTCCACGGATCTGGTTCATCATCATTCGCTTCTTCTTCCTCTTCAGAGCTACTACTATCCTCTTCTTCCTGTACCTCTTCAGGCTCCTCTTCTTCAACCTCCTCTTCTTCTTCTTCCTTTACATCACTGTTATCTTCTACGGGGCCAAAAATGTCTGTTGAATGATCACCCATGATTCTCGTTGACCTTCACCAAAGACAGCGTGCTTCAAATGAGCCGAGTCTATTAAACTAATATTTAATATACTGTTTTTAGTAGTAAATGATCAAACATCCTCTCTCTTAATTCTTCGATGCCAACGCGGGTATCCTTCGTGCGTCAAGAGGTGACTAAACACGCGTCTCTTGTCATCACTGGCGGGGTGTAGATCCAAGACTGCATACCCAAACGGTCGTTCGGTCACTTTTTGATACACATCCATCATGTCTTGCTAACAAGTGGGAAAAGCTTGAAGCAGTAAATTCCTTATCCCTAATTGATCTCTTGGATTTTTGAACGCTACGATGTAGTGGGCGTTCCTGGAAATACTCTTAGCGTATTTCCCTGGTGGAAACATGTCCTGACACAAGTACAGCACGGTGATGTTTTGATGGTGAGAGTGTTTGGTGAATAAGTCCAGCAACTCTTTGTCCTCACCTCCCTCTGCCATCAAATCGTCTAACACGAGTAATCCACCCTTTGGAAACCATGCCTTGAGATGGTGTGACTCGGGAATCCCTTCGTGAAATTGCACACCAGCCTCTTGCATGTCTTGAAATCCGTCTTGCCACGCCCCGTAACAATAATGAATGGCGGGAGGAGGATTTACAAACAATTCGTCCAAGTGATCCAAGAGTAACGACTCAGTAAAACAAGTCTTGCCGCAACCAGAGGGACCCACGATCAAAATACTGGAGGGGGTCTTGAACCGAAACGCTTCCCCCAATTCTATTCCACTAGGGATCCCATGGTGCTTTTCGGTAGGAAATGTGATTTTTGGGACATCTCGTGTTTTTTCTGACCCACTGCTTTGACAACTATGTTTCTCGTGACGAATTCTACTGTCTGTGCGAGAGAATAGTCTATGACAGTATCGACAATAAAGGGACATGACTCCTTGCTAGTTTGATTCAAAATGAGTAGAGGCAGTTAAAGCTTAATTTTTATAGATGGTTGATGGATAGTGTATGTGGAGGTAGTGGTGTATGTGGTGGTGGTGGTGGTGTAGGTGGTGGTGTATGTGGTGGTGGTGTATGTGGTGGTGCTGGTGTATGTGGTGGTGATGGTGGTGTATGTGGTGGTGGTGCTGGTGTATGTGGTGGTGGTGGTGTATGTGGTTGTGTGGTGGTGGTGGTGTATGTGGTTGTGTGGTGGTGGTGGTGTATGTGGTGGTGGTGGTGGTGTATGTGGTGGTGGTGGTGTTGGTGTATGTGGTTGTGTGGTGGTGTTGGTGTATGTGGTTGTGTGGTGGTGTTGGTGTATGTGGTGGTGGTGGTGGTGTATGTGGTGGTGGTGGTGGTGTATGTGGTAGTGATGGTGGTGTATGTGGTGGTGGTGTATGTGGTTGTGTGGTGGTGTATGTGGTTGTGTGGTGGTGTATGTGGTGTTGGTGTATGTGGTGGTGGTCTTGGTGTATGTGGTGGTGGTGGTGGTGGTCTTGGTGTATGTGGTGGTGTATGTGGTGGTGGTGGTGGTGTATGTGGTGGTGTATGTGGTGGTGGTGGTGGTGGTGGTGGTGGTGTATGTGGTGGTGGTGGTGGTGTATGTGGTGTATGTGGTGGTGGTGGTGGTGTAAATGGTGGGATCTTAATTCATTTCACGGTTCATGTCTGACTAATTATGTTAATTCTTCAACGGTCGCTCAAAATGTACTTTATTTGTTTAAGATTCCTTTGAATGATGCTTTTCTCAAGGGAACAGTCGAGATCAAGGACTTTAGATTCTATGAAAAGCATTAGCAATTCATTTCCACTTGAAGTATTTCAATTGTATTTTTTCTTTTTAACTCTTTCTTCTCATGTTGGATGAAGAAATAAGAAAGGAACACGCAGTTCTCTTTTCTCTAAGAAGTAAGGGCTATGATTAATGTAATTGGTTTTATTCCCGTCGAAAACTGCTTATAATTCGCAATGTCAGTGAATTAGAGTGGTGCGCTTTGCAGTGCTTGTAAATTTAGTTAGATCTTCACTTTGAGCGCGAAGAGTTTGTTTGAAATGCCTTTGATGTTATTCTCCAATGCATAGTTCAAGATTTTTTCCTCCATTTCTTCAATCTTTCTCTGGATTTTTCGGCACTGGTAGGCATTACTAAGCTTGTCGATAGATCAATTGAATGTGATTACAATATGGTTCAAAAGGATACTAAACAAGTCTCTTAATATGTTCAAGGAAACAATCTACCGACATGGGATGGTAGGTAGACCTATTCATTTAGCGCGTAGTATTCTGGATAGCCATGGGGACATCAAAGCACAAGGCAATCGGAGTTTCACCGCTGTCAGGGATATTTCCAACACGAGCCGAGGTTACCAACCCTCGGGGAGTGCCCCACAAAGGTGAGATTCCAGGGTTTAATGCTCTCCTTAAGAGAGGGAGAGGGGGACTGGGGAAGCCCCGCTGTAAGTACTTTAATTCATGTTGATTTTTCTTCATTCTGATTGGTTCTTGATGGTGTCATCGCCCCATGATGCTTTGCCACACCCTACATAGCCTAGGCTTGGACCCAAGTCTCTCAGTCTTAACCATGACCGCTAGCAGGAAGGACTTCTACGCATTTTTGGGGGCACAGGACACTGTAAGTATTATTGATTGGGTTGCCATGGAAATCCAAGAAAAAAATAATGTAAGTATTTAAGTAAAAATACTGTATTTTACCGCCTCTTATTATTGGGTTGCCATGGAAATCTGTGAGACCGATTCCAAGTCCTCTGTGGAGGCTGGTGGGCTGTTTTCCAACATGGCTGGCTTTTATTTGCATAAGCCATTTTGAATCCTTAATTCGACTCCTGATTGGTTGACATTTGTGGTAGCCATTCTCGATTGAAAACAATAGAACCCCAATTGTTCTTGTTGGTCACGTGGTACGAATCCTGGCTCTTGATTGGTTACCGGCCCTATAAGCGCCGCCATCTTGAATCCTTAATTCGGCTCCTGATTGGCTGGAAAATAACTCCGCCATCTTGGATTTGGAAAACAATAGCGTCCATTGTTCTCCAAACAATAGCCTATTGTCTTTCTCGGCTCCTGATTAGTTACTGCCTCTATGAGCCACCTATACTACTATTTAAATTACATTCATTATGTGCTGTCGATATTTTCCAGTTAAATGGCAATGGTCCAGTACCATATCTTCCCCCAACTCGCCTTCGCAGATGTGACAAGTAGTATTATCGTAGTCTATTTAGGGACGGACCATGAGAAAAGTGATGGCGGGGTGGGGAATTTTCAGCTTGCACGAATTTTTTTTTAACTCTTTACTTGTACAGGAATTTTTTTACTACGTGTGAAAAAGTCACAATTGGACCTTCCTTCTGCACGAATTTTTTTTTACCTTCTTCCTTGCATGAATTGTTTTCTTGGCATTTTCCCTTGCATGATTTTTTTTTCCCACCCCCCCGCCATCACTTTTCTAATGGTTCGTCCCTTAGTCAGTAAATATATTTAACATCCCGCTCTAAACGTAGGACAAATTCGTTTTCAACATCATCATAATTGATGTCTATCATGTAAGAATAATGGGGTTTGTGAGTGTGTATAAATTTCATCGTGCAATAAAAAATCGTCATAATATTCTGTTATTCGCTAATAAAATGGATTGTTAATACGTTAAACGCTCTCCTCTAGAGAATTATTTATTAACGTTGATTTGAAATATTCATAAGCAGCTAGTTCTAATCTTAAAACGGGCATTTGAGTGTAATTCAAGTTAATTATCGATTTTCACTGGTAATTTTCATCGTGGACAACGTTGATGCCCTTGTTCCCATGTCAACTATTTCGGTTTAAAATTAATGTTTTCGGGTTTAGATCTGACAGTACGACATGTGAAACAAGTCTTGACATCAGCTCCAGATGCAACATCTAAGAAAAAACTAGAATCATTTGAGGCCCTACATGGATTACAGTATTTCGTGTCAGTAGATTGAGTATTAGATTGAGTAGTAGATCGTGTATTAGTAAATTGATTAGTAGTTGATAAATTAGTTTTTTGTGTATTATTTGATGTTGTATTAGTGGTTGGTGTATTAGAAGTTTTTTTTTTTTTTTTTTTTTTTTTTCGTAATGACATTTTTATTTCCATTTCCATGCATGGCCGTATTTACATCACATTGTGCATTTACATTACAAAGCATTACTCAATTACAGTACATTGCCTAGACATTTAGTTACGTTTAACTCTAACTCTGCCTGTCTAACCCTAACCCTAACCCAACCTATCTAACCCTAACCACGACCCTAACCCAACCCATGTAACCCTAACCCAACCCTTCCCTAGCCCATTTCTTAACCCAATACGCAACCATATTACATTCATCCTGACTTACTATTTAATGCACTCAGCGTGGAGGAGAAGACAGCCCTAGGTGGAGTAATCTTTCCTCAGAACGAATTTAAGAAAAAATGCCGCATGGAAGCCGAGTTAAAACAGAGTTAAGAAATATTTTCAATTCGATATTTGGGGGATATCTTATCCCTGAAGTCGTGAAGAGTGATTGCTCTAGAGTGAAGCTTGTTTATATAAATATAATGACGCATATAGAGAAGAGTGTAGTTAAATTTTAAGTTAAAATTTTTCTCATGTTCACTGGACGTGATTCCAAACAAAGTTTGTTCAGTTGTAGGGGAGAAGTATGTGTTGTTCGAGTCGTTAAACCACTGAATTACACTTCCTATGAACTTTTTTGTGAAATGACAGTGGATGAATGTATGGTCTATGGAATCTGGCTCACCACAGTAAAGACATTCGTCATCATCTTTAAATCCAAACCTCAGAAGTTCCTTTTTGGTTACGATGATTCTATGTATAAACTTAAAGTGAAACTCCTTCAATTTATTTTCTCTACATATCTTCTTTACAGATTTGAAAACATTTTTCCAGTTGTCCTCATTTATCGTCAGGTTTTTGCTCCATTTTGTCGGACCAGTGTGGAATTGAGAGCTCCCGCTTTTATTGATGAATAGCCAATAAAAGTCTTTTGACTTAATTTTGTCTAAATTCAATTCAATAGTTTCATTAAGGGAGAATTTGGATGGATTACCGATATAATGTTCTTTTTCAATGGTCTGCTGACAGTTTCTCGCTTTAACTAAGAGGTGTTTAGGAATGGCGCTCATCACCTGGTAGAGGTGAAGGAAATTTGAATGACAGTGGTATTTTTGGTTAAAATCTTGAAGTGATAAAAAGCAACCATTTTCATCCAAAAGATCCCGAATTGAGAGGATGCCTTTTTTTAACCATTCACTATAATAAATAGATTTTCCTTCGATAAGTATATCTTGGTTGTTGTACAAGATTAAGTCTTGCAGTTGGTCAGCTGAGCTATAAAGGCATTTCAGTTCTTTAAAGAACGTAAGAATGTCACTATAGAAAGCTGGCATTTGGGTTAAGCGTTTTGGATCGTAGTTACATCTTAAGAGGAAGCTCAGGCCTCCACACTTTTTAAAGAAATGGTCTGGAATCGCTCTCCAATTTGCTGTTTGTGTTGGCAGAAGTCTCGGGATCCAGGCTAAACGTAGTGCTTTGATCAATATCTCCACGTTCACCATACGAATCCCACCAGTATTTAAGTCCTGATAGAGGCTTTCTCTTTTTATTTTATCTTTCTTATTTTTCCATAAGAACTTGAAACATTTCTTTTTGACCATTGACGCGATGTCATTAGGAACATTTAAATTAGAGATTGAATAGATTAATTGAGATAGTCCTAAGGACTTAATTATGAGTACTCTGCCAAAAAGAGTTAGGTCCCTAGCTCTCCACATATCCAGCTTTGTTTGCAGTTTTCTTACTTTTAAAGTGAAGTTATATTCATTATTTCCTTTCTCGTCGTATGACACGTAGACACCAAGAACTTTGGTTGGGCAACGAACCCATTTCAGATTTAACGGAGTGGTCTTGTTTGCTTCCCATTTCCCTAGCCAAATAGCTTTAGTTTTCTTTACATTTAGACTAAGCCCTGATATACTGCTAAATTGTTGTACCGTTTTCAGAGCATTCTCTACAGAGGCTATGTTGGCACAAAAAAGATTAGTATCGTCCGCAAATTGACTTATTTTAACCTCCTTTCCAAAGACTGAAATTCCTGTTATATCGGTATTCTGGCGGATTTTATTAGAGAGTATTTCAGCCGACAGAATAAACAGGTAAGGCGAGAGAGGGCATCCTTGTCTCACACCTTTGGACGGCTTGAACCACTTTGTTGCATAACCATTATTAATCACCGCACTCTCGATGTTAGAGTAAAATAAAGTTACCCATTTCATAAGACTATCTCCGAAGCTGAACGTTTCGAGTGTTTTATGTATTAGCGGCCACTCCAAAGAATCAAATGCTTTCTTAAAGTCAAGTGAGGTTAGGATGCCTCCCTTATTTTCGATCTTAGTGTATTCCATTACGTCATTGATTAATCTAATGTTTTCTCCAATGTATCGGCCTCTTATAAAGCCTGTTTGATCAGTATGTACTATAGTTGGGAGGACTGCCTCTAATCTTTTGGCAATCGCCTTGGACGCTATCTTATAGTCAATGTTGAGTAGAGTAATAGGTCTCCAGTTGGAAAGTTCTAATAAGGAGCCGTCTTCTTTTGGTAGGAGGGTAATTATTCCTCTTCGTTGGGAGATGGAAAGTTCACCAAGTTCATAGGCGGCATTTAGACTGGCAACGAGGTCATGTCCCAATAATTCAAAAAAGAATACGTAAAATTCAACTGTAAATCCGTCTTCTCCCGGAGATTTTCCATTTTGAAAAGTCTCAAGTGACTTTTTACATTCCTCAAATGTCAAAAACCCTTCACATGTTTCACGAACATCTTTCGAAAGGCGCGTGATTCTTAGATCTTTAATAAACTCGTCATAGTCCGTATGAGAAAAGGTCATTTCGGTTGAATATAACTCTTCATAGAAGGACTCAATTTGGTATAATATTTTTTTTTTCATCCTTTACTGTGGTGTCATCATCGATATTAAGTTCCGTGACGGTTTTTTTATTATAATTTCTCTTCTCCAAGTTAAAGAAATATTTTGTTGAACGTTCTCCTTCCTCTAACCATCGGGATTTTGATCTAAACATTGCTGCTTTCCCTTTCTGTTCATAAATTGACTCAAATTCATTTTTAAATTCGGAGTATTTGTCCAGAATTTTATCTATGTCCGGATGCTGGAAGTTATTGCATATTATGTCGTCTAATTCATCTAACTGGCGCTTAATTTCTTTTTCACGATTGTGGTTAGTTTTCGCTTTTCTTTTAGTAAAGGCGATAGTTGCAGATCTAATTTCCATTTTTAATAGCTCCCAAAAGAGGCGTTTGTCTTCAACTTGGGAATTCAGCTCGCACGTTCTGATGTATGTATCACGTACCACAGTAACATAGTTCTCATCTTTCAATAAAGTATTATTAAACTTCCAAAAGCCTGGTCCGCGAATAGTTTCCCTCGGCCATGACAAAGATATTTGTATTGCTTTATGATCAGGTGCGATTGCCGAGTAAATTTCGCTGGTTTTCACATATTTCTCCAGATTTTTGGCAATTAGAAAAAAATCTATTCTTGACTTGACACCAAGGGACCTAGACTCATACGAGTACTTTCTCAATTTGGGATGTTTAGAACGTTGTATATCGACTAAATCAAAGATGTCCATCGTTTCTAAAATATAATTTCTGTAATTTGTGGGTTTCCACGGCGCACCACCTACTTTATCTTTCTTTGAAATAGAACAGTTCCAGTCGCCACCCACTATAAGGGTGGTGAGTTCAGACTTATCAACTATGCAATTGTTGAGTTCTTGAATAAAAGCTAACTGTTCAGCCTGACTGTTGGGAGCATAGATGTTGCAAAGTGTTAGTTTTAACGAGTCGAGGGTAACAGTAATTAGCACTATTCTTCCCGAAGTGTTCCTATATGAAAAATCAACCTTGGCTTGTTGCGATGGATCAATGAGGATGCAAACACCTTTGCTGTGGTGTCCGCCGTGAGAAAAAACAATTTCACCACCCCATTCGTTTTTCCAAATAGCTTCATCATTAGCGTCCGAGAAAGTTTCTTGTAGAAAATAAAATTTTGCCTTTTGATCTTTAAGAAACGAAAAGATACTCCTCCTTTTGACTTTGTCTCTCAATCCACGCACATTAAGTGATAAAATTGTACATTTTTCTTCTGATTGCATGATGGATGATTAAGCATACGCTATACACCAAACTGAGTTTATGAAAACACACACAACTTACAAACAAACAAACAAACAAACAAACAAACAAATAAACAAACAAACAGAAACCCTCCCCAAAAAAAACTGGAACTGTGAGCTTCCTTCTGCTATGTAAGCTTAGCTTACCTTAGCCCAAGACCTTCGCAAATTTTGATAGGTGAAAGAACTTTCATTTAAAGATTATAAAGGTCGCCTTCTTCATATATTCTAACCGGTTTTCCGTCTGGAGATGTTTTGATATAAATTTTCCCGTCTAATGTCCAGCAACTGTTTATCAAATCGTCTTTCCGCATCTGGTTTGCCTTTTTCACTACTTCTCTTCTAGAGGAAGTTAGACTTTCGTTAATGAAAATACGGCCGCCTGTACGTGTGGCCACCGAGCAGCTTGGAAATACATGATTTACGCGAACATGTTTCAACTTTGCTCTTGACTTATACAATTGGGTTTTAACCTTGTGGCTTACAAATTTCACTATTATCGGTCTGATACCTTTTTCTGATCCTTTCCTGTTTACATGATGCGAAATCTCGATGTCCTCCGGGCCCATTGAAACTTCAAGTGTTTCAGAGAGTTTTAAAGCTGCTTCCTCGGTCGAATTATAAGCGCTTTCTGGTATCCCGCAGATTTCAATAGAGTTTTTCCGAGTGTATTGCTCAAGTTCATCTTGAAGATTGTACAATTCCGTAATTTCCTCGGCTTGTTCTTTAATTTTCTTCCGAGCCAGCGCCAGATCTTCATTCAATTTGTTGTTGAGGTTCATTGTCTTTTCAACTAACACCTTCGTGGCATTCAGTTCCCTCTTTTGTGACTCGAAATTATTCTTTAGTTCGGCCATCTCACTGGATAGTTTGTTGTTGCATTCGAGGATGGCGGCTGATGTGGACTGGAGGTCGACGAGCATCTTTCTTATTTCAGACAGGCTTGGTTCTTCGTCGTCTTCTTCTGCTGAATCTTCCTGCTCGCTGGCCGCCATGTTTGTACGTTTTGGGTTTCTTGGTTCTTCTTCTGTCGAACTACGATCACTTCGTTTCTTTTTGCGCCCAGACTTGAACATCAGAACTTTATGACGAACAACCGATCTAAATTGTATTTAGTTTTGACCTAGAAGTTGGTGTAGTTGGTGTATTGGTTAATTGAGTAGTAGTAAATGATGTGTTGGTAGATTTAGCCGTATATTGTGATATTAATTCGTTGAATATATTTGTAGCTTGTAATAAAACATTTTCAATATGATGTTTTTGTTTTTTAAGATCCTTAATAATTTTGACTAAGAGTAATAATAGACATTCTAGTACATAAACTAATGTTTCTATGTATTTCAACACAATATAATTATCGACTTTTTGGTCAACATTAGTTGTTTTAATTGGATGTTTCCTTCTCGTGAAAGTGTTTTTCAAACTTCCGCTTCTGTCGCTCTTTTGTGTTGTCGAAGATTCACTGGATGTTAAAGCTGATATACTCTGGTAGAGCCTTCGCATTTTCTTCGGACAGGGTGGATGTTATATCTCTCTCCTTAGATTCGGCTTCCTTTTTTGCATCTGCTTTGGCTCTCATCGTCAGACGTATTGGCTCTCTCAGAAATCGTATAGACGTTAGTTCGGCGGCTTTCCGAGCTCCGTTGGTGGGTATTGGAGGGCGATCTCGTAGATCTTTTGGCACAATGCAGTTCTTAATACACCTGGTGAGAAAAGTAATGTGGTTAGTGTAACGTGCCAGCTTTTGCTGGCAACGTTCGTGTCGACGAATCAACCTTAGCGCTGGGCACCCATATGTAAGGTCAATGTTGCAAGATAAATATATCTGAGTGTGATCAGCGTAAGCATGAACATTTGGGATGTGGTGTTAAGGAATGGGTTGTTTTTCATCGTGGAAAATGTGATGATGATGAAAATTTTTCTAATGTCAAACGATGCATTCACTGAATGTTGATCGCGACGTTTCGACTGCTTACTGCTGGTCTTCTTCAGGCGATGGGGTCGACTGATTCCGGCTCACCATTATGTAGCTGTGTGGTCTGCTCTGATTGGTGCGTTTCGATCCTGCTATTGTTCCTGCTTGTTGTGTTTTCCTCAGGAGTTCGCTGGCTCGCCGCGTGTTTGTTGTTGCGTTTCTTGATTATCGGGATCTACGCTTCTGGAATTTCGTTATCTAACGATAACGGAATTTTGAACTGGGCTATTTTGGAGAGTGTTTTTATAAGGAGCCCAGTTCAGAAGCATTACTTCGCCTAGCCAAACTAGTCTTAACACTCAACTGTTTCTCATTTTCCAACATGGGCACTAAAATGGAACCTAGCTATCCTAATCTCTTCGTAGGGTACATTGAGAACCAATTTCCCAGGCAATGCAACCGACCTAAACCTAAACTATATCGCCGTTACATCGACGAGTTCCACCAGGGAAGAACTTGACGAATTTATTAATTTTGTCAATTCGTTCCAACCAGCATTGAAATATAATTGGCAAATTTCAGATACCTCAGTAGCTTTTCTAGACATCATCGCTTCAATTCACAACAACGGCTTATCAACTAGTGTGTACTACAAACCTACAGACTGCCATAATTATTTGTTGCACTCGTGTTCTCACCCCACCCATGTCAAAAATTCCATTCCATTTTCTTAATTCCTGAGATTTCGACGTTTATGTAGTGATGAGTTTTACTTTTCCAGCGAATCAAAGGAAATGCTCCAGTTCTTCAAGAAACGTGGCTACCCTGACTCAGTTGTGAAGACAGTTCAACAACGCGCTCAAACAACTGACCAACAGTCAGCGCCACAAACGTCACAAAAGGAAGAGAACCAGAGAATACCGTTCACACTCACTTTTTACCCACTTAGCCTACCTGTCAAAAACATCATTCTGTTCAAGTTACTTCAAAATGAAAACGAAACAGGTAGAATCTTCTCACTACCACCACTCATCTCATTTAAACATAACAAAAACGTAAGCGACATTATAGTTAGAAGTACATGCTGTGTCTCGTGGAATTGAATGAATCAAACTGGTACAACACAACAAGGTTTAATCAAACGTGGCGGTTCATATTCAACAACGGGCGCACATGGCATGCATGCGCATAATAGTAACAAAACCGTAGACTATGATGTACGACATAGCAGTACACTGAAATCAGACGAATCACCTGGCACCTTCAACTGCACACGCAAAAGATGCAAAAACTTGCCCTTTTATCCACAACACAGGACCTAAGCGATCGATTAAAATCACCGACCGTCTAACGTGCACTTCCGCCAATGTTATCTATTGCATAAAATGCACCTTATGCAAGAAGATATACATCGGCTAGACCGGAAGAAGATTAGGTGACCGTTTCCGCGAACATCTGCGTGACGTCGAACGAAATGACAAAGATGTACTTTAATTTGCCTAACCACTCCATTCAAAACCTGGCGGTATGCTGCCTTTCCGTGCATCAGGGCAACACGGAAAGCCGTAAAACCTAGATCAGAAGTTTATCTCCCAACTCGGTTCTCTTAATCCCAACGGTATCAACGAACGTTTCTCATTCATTTAGTCATTTATCTAATTTATTCACTTCCATTCAAACACTGCTATGGTTCCACCAATAGTATAGCTCCAAACGTCTCTATATAAATTGTTCGTAACCCACAATCCTAACAACAGCTCGAAACGTCAGCACCTCCCTTTTACATTACGGTAGTATAACTTGCTTTATCAATTCGTTTGATTATCATAATTTCTTGTGTTTCAATTCCCCACCGACGCAGCACCAGTTTCAAAAACTATCCCCCACAATGCCTGTTGCTTGGTTGTCTGTTCCAGAGTCGGAACGAACATCCTGCTCATCGTCTTCTTGGCCCCATACACCCGGCGAGATTAGAGTTTGCTCCACCTGGTCAAATTTACCAGCCAAGGTATTTTTCAGCTCTTGGATTGAGTCGGATAGCATCGATCAGAATTTCAAAAGTTTACTGCTTTCACTGCTAGCGGGCTTTTGCGCCATTTTACTCATCGAGTCCTGAGATATGATGGCGAGTTTTGCTTGCATCACCACAATTCTTGCGATGGGTGTCTTCCTTGTAAGCACTAACAGTACTGCTAATATTAGTTGGACCTTTCAGGTCCTTGGTTTACATTTTATTTTCCTTTGTTTTATCATACATTACCATAGCAAAAAAACAAAGGAAAATAAAACTTAACGAAAGAAAAAATTGAACCACATTAACATATACATGTGTTTTTCGGAGGATATATGGGGCATGTTGTTTTATGATTATTTTGTGATGCTAGGATAGATGTTTTTGGGCTATTGAGCACTTGTTCTCCATCTTACCTGCACTCAAGGACAGCCTAAAGATGCTACAGAGTAACCAGGAAATAACAAAAATATACGAAACAATAACAGTGAGTCTGGATAAAAGTTGTTGCTTGTTGGCCATGGAGAACCAATTGCTTCTGCAATTCAACAGTGCCCACGATGGTGTGTGAATCATCCGACTCTTACTAACGGTGAGTAATGATTGTTTGGGAGACAAAATTTCTTTCGACGAAAAATAATATCTCCCTCAGTTTATACGGCAAGCGTGAGCTGCATGTACATGGGAAAACAAAAAGCCAGTAACATTCGTTTATTTGATTGGATAAAATGAGCCACAAGTAACAGGTTCTTGACACTTGACGCTTAACCAAAATAACTTTGCGTTTTGTCAGATTTTTCATTCATTCGTCCAATCCGGCCATTTTTTTCCCGTCCTCCTAAGAAAAAAAGAAGCCGGGCAAACCCAGACTTGACAAGGTAATGCGCTGACAATGTAATGTGCTGTGTTCTCTTGACCTTGAGGCAAAATGACGTAATAGTGGAATAACAAAGATGGGTACCCAACGAGTACATACGAGGAGATGCGAACAGGACCCGAATTTTTGGGCTAGATGTAAACGGGCTTTATATAAAGGTACAAATCAGCGACACAGGATCCACCTGTGATAGCACCATAAAGTTCGCGGGATTGTGCGTACGAGGAACAGTAACATGAAATACGGAAAAATGGAAAGAAACAAATATTATCAAACTCTATTATCCGTGAGTGTTACGAGTGATCGTAAAGAGGAGAGTAGATAGCAACCAAACGGAACTCAGGGTTTTCGGGAGCAAGTACTGGTCAGTAGTTTACCGATCATGTTCTATCCTACTTTGTTCACTTACATGGCATGGTATAAAAGACTTAAATGACTCAATACTTTTTCGTGAAAATTCATAGTATATGATATAGTATAAAGGGATATACTATATCGCTTTCGTCACCTTGTAGTTATCATTACTGAATCGGAAAGTGACTATGTACAAATACATATGTATCGTATGGGATACCCCATGATGCATCCCTGGTACGTGTGTCATAACTAACACTTGTTATTCTAATAGTGCGAGCATACTACTTGCAGCACTCGGGTGTTCTTTAAAACACTATGTATATCTACAGAAAATTGATTTTAAATAATTTAAATACCGCAACTGACAATACATGATAAAAAGATTACAAAAAGTGCTCATCAATATGCTTAACCATCTCCCCAATAGATCCAAACTTCATTTGGCAGACCCAACACTCATTTCTTTCATCTTCTGTAGCTGAATAAGAACACTGCTCGTGTTCTTCCAGTTCAGAGTCCATCACTGAGGCGTGGTCGCGAGTTCGTGTGCTACTGTGAACCAGATGGTGCTCTCTTTCACTGAAACACTGCTCACACTCAATATTGCTTTCTTTGCAAACCTTTTCATTTGAGTCCATTCGTCCATTTCCCTTTTCAAGAGTGTTGTTTTTGCAGTATGTACTATGTTGTGATTTCTTGCCTACAAGCGCTAGTTCCCTTCTGTTGCATCTTTGCTGTTCTCCCTCTCGACTAACACATGTACCCAGGTCAGTGCATTTGTATGGTTTCTCTCCTGTGTGTATTCTTTTGTGTGCTTGCAGATGTTCCTTTTGATTGAAGCATTTGTTGCACTCGGAGCATTTGCAAGGTTTCTCTCCAGTGTGTATTTTTTGGTGTGTCTGCAGAGTTCTCCTCTTATTAAAGCATTTGTTGCACTCAGTGCATTTGTATGGTTTCTCTCGTCTGTGTATTTCTTGGTGTTTGTGCAGAGTTCCCTTTTGACGGAAGCATTTGCTGCAATCAGCGCATTTGAAGGGTTTTTCTTCTGTATGTATTCTTTGATGTCTCAGCAGATTTCCCTTTAGACCAAAGCATTTACTGCACTCAGTGCATTTGTAAGGTTTCTCTCCTGTGTGTAGTTTTTGGTTTGTCCGAAGATAATCCTTTCTACGAAAGCATTTATTGCACTCAGTGCATTTGTATGGTTTCTCTACTGTGTGTACTTTTTGGTGTGTTCGAAGATAATCCATTCTACGAAAGCATTTCTTGCACTCAGTGCATTTGTAAGGTTTCTCTCCCGTGTGTATTGTTTGGTGTGTCCGAAGATAAGCGTTTTCACGAAAGCATTTATTGCACTCAGTGCATTTGTATGATTTTGCTCCTTTGTGTATTCTTTCGTGTCTCTGCAGACTTCTTTTAGCACGAAACTCTTTGCTGCACTCAGTACATTTGTATGGTTTCTTGGCTATAGTATCCGGTATTCTGTGAGTTTGTTTTAGTGTCAAAATACTTTTCTCTTTGATTGATCTGTTAGTAATAATTTGTGCAATACTTTGGTTTCTTGCTTGCATGTTCTCTGTTGAATATCTGTTGATCGCAGCTGCAGTAGTTGTAGCAGTTACTGTATCTGTATTTATTCCAACTAGCACTATTTAAATTGCATGAGGGACAGACACTCTTTGTATGGCCAAGGCACCTTTTACAGTCAAGATCTTGATACAGTCTTTAACAGGCTCAGGTTGATTAATCGTTATCTCTGTGAGGTTGTTTCTTACTAAAACTTGAAGCCAGCGAAATAAGTATCTCTTGTCAATTCATTCACTTTGTTTAATCTTACTGATGATGTCAGTTGAGCTGATCAACTGCAGTTTTCATTCGGTTGAGGTCTCTGTATCAAAGCACAGAATAAAGGGGTTAACAGTTTGATAAGCAATTATATGATGCACTGAGAAAGCTCAGTACAGAACTAGTCTAAAAATACAAATACAACGAAAAGTGCAATGATTGCCATTCATTAAGCGTTACTTTTTAAAATTGTTTCTCAGATCTTGAGACAAAAAATCAAAAGTACTCTTGATTACCAGCCATTATAATTATATTATTTCTTTGAGAAGGAGCCTTTTCCAGTGATCTAAGAGGGGGCGTTGGGATTTTCAGTTTGGCTGTTATGGCTGTTTTATGTAGGTTGTTCTCTCATTTACTTTTTTGTTGTTGGATTTGGTGTCCCACAGGTAAGTAAGTGGTTGTTGCAACTCGTTCAACTACGTCATAATTATTCCTGCCTACAGTTCCAAAAACTTAACTGCGGAGTTCTGGATTTTAGACTTCAGTTTTCCAGTTACAAAATTCTCTCAAAGTGCTCTATTGCAATTCAGGAATTATGGGAATTTCACCTACATGCCAAATGGATTAGAAATTGGGTGTGTAAATCATTGGTTTTGTATGGTCACCCTTGGTACAAGAAAAAGTGGTCACTTTGCTTAAGAGAAACTTGAAACTTGAAATTTCATTTCCTTTCTTTTAAACCCCCAATCTTACATTACAGAGTGACCACTCAAACCAAGATCACCCAATCACGACCGAGTATATAAACAATAGAATCTCTATAAATATTTTTATATTTTGTTTATAATGCACATAATTTTCACTGTAACTGTACAAACATAATTATCAAGATTGAAAAAGAATCAACTTAGTCTGAAGAAACTCGCCACCAATCTGTTGTTTACCATCAAAAACAATTATTCCAAATTTGTATGAAAATTTATCAGGATGGCCTTTGTTCGAGTTGTCACAAAGCAACAAACCCCAAAACAAAAGAAAGCCAATTTCACCTAAGGATAAAACTGAACCACCACAAATAGACTCCTTCTGATCCACAAAGCCTTTCCTTTAAGCCTCAATGATCTAATTAGCTATTCCCCATACTGAGTGGTGTGCTGTTTCTTCACAAGTACCGGTAATTACATCAACTGAATATTCTTGGTTTGTTACTTGTTAGAAACTTAGAAGACAAACAACATCGCTCTGCAGAGAATTTAACTTGAAGGCAAATAATACACGTATCAGCAACTTCTGGATATAAAATTTAAATGTTTTCACTCTCTCAATAAAGATATTTTGCCCAAACAGCACAAGGGCCTCCATTTACACGTATCTGTATGTTTTCCCGCGTTTTGTTCGTGGAACTGGAATGACCATTATCGAGTTTTCAAAAAGCACTACAACATAATCTTAGTGGATGTAGGCTTACCTTCCATCAAACTCACAATGTTTCTGCGTGGCTGGATCTAAAACAGATTGGTACACAACTCACAACAGCAAGAACAACAATAAAAGTTCCATATTCCTAACAAGCCAACAACAACGCAGCCGCCATGTTGAATAACGAATGGCGGAGAGCCTTGGGAGTCCTGGGGCCTAAGAAGAAGATTAAGCTCCATGCTCCCTGTGTTTGAGGTAAGCAATGACAGAGGGGTACGCTAGGTCAGTTCGGGCTGGGGTCCGTGACTAGCCTGGGTTGCAACCGTTTCCTTGATGTTTCAAACAAGAAAAGACCGAGGAAGATGAACGGGTTCTTGGTTTTGGCCGTGCGAAGAATGGAACGATAAAGCACATTGAAAAGTTTGCTACGCAGACTATATCTCAGTTGACTAAAACACCGTACGGGTGACTACGATTACATACGGCTAACATATGACTATTCTGCGTCGTCCCCAGTCGTTCGCGACCACTGGGGGATATTTGAGTTTTATTGTTAAGGAAAGCGGGGACGAACGGAGTGATGGGAAGGGGAGAGAAAGCCCTCTCTCTTATTCCTTCTCGTCACTTCCCGCTTGCACTCTACGCTCGTTACCATTATCCCTCTCTCGCGCATCTCGCAGTAAACACAGTAAATGACAGGATTAGAACAAGAGAAAATGAGGAAGGAGAACATAAGCTTGTCTGATGTGATAAGGGGACACAATCTATTTTTAGCGCGGAATCTATTTATCTCTCATTCCATGGCTGCGCGGTTTCCCCATGGCGCATTAAAATGACAACCACGTGATAAGGAGTACATCAACCATTGGTCAGTTAAAATAGTTTCCAGATCTAAAAATAGATTCTGTCCCCTTATCACAGTAAGAGAAGCCAGTATGGAAGATGCGTTCAACCTTTATTCAACCTTTATTCAAAAATTTATAGTCCTGCAAAGGGGTTACCATCGCGCAAGACGCCTAACTAAGGAAAATTAAATTAAATAAAATAAAATGCATCGATTATTATGCAATATTAAAATTTATCACGACTTAAGGCCCATTTACACTACAGAAAATTCTTGGCATGGCTCGGATAAGAATGGTACGGGTACCAGAAAATGTGGTTTTTATATCTCGTTTACACGCCCTTTTTCTACCGCGCCAAAAACTGTGAGATTTGTTTCTGGTACGGGTGCCGGGCTCAAGTTTTTGACCAGCAGACACACACGGCACCCCAGAACGCATGCGGCACTGTTTTTTTTATCAAAACATGGCGGAGGAGAAGTATGTGGAATTTCTCCTTTTGAAGAGGTCGCCCATCTGGCGGGGAATATCAAAATTACGCAGTGGCAGATGGAGCAGTCTAGCATCGGTTTTCTGGCAGAAGAGGAAGAGGCGATACAAGTTTTTCTTGACAATCGCAGCAGTTCTCGCCTGCAATGTTCCTGTCGATCGACGATTTTGGATGGCAGCACGTAGTGATCAGTGGTTTGTGATAGCACTAACATCATTCTCTGATGAGGAGTGGTACGAAAATTTCCGTGTTTCTAAAGAAACTTTTCGATACATTGTCTCCGAGATTGAAAATGAAATTGCCCGTAAGGATACTAGAATGCGCAAAGCTATCTCCACGAGAAAAAGGGTGGCAATTTCCCTCTATTACTTGGGTTCGACCGCGGAATACAGAACAATAGCGAACTTGTTTGGTGTGTCATCATCATTTGTCTGCATTTGTGTAAAGGATGTTTGTAAAGCTATAAGACGAAAGTTGAAATCGGATTTCTTGTCTGCACCAAAAGGTCAAGATTTGAGAGAGATCATGAAGCTTTACAAAGACAAATGGGGATTCCCATCATGTGCTGGAGCTATCGACGGTACCCACATACCTATTCAAGCTCCAACTGAAAACCATACTGATTACGTTAATAGGAAGGGCTATCACAGTGTAATAATGCAGGCGGTTATAGACGCAAGGTACTTATTTCGAGACATAGTTATTGGATGGCCGGGCAGTGTTCATGATGCGCGAGTGTTGTCAAACTCAGAACTGTATAACCGTGGAATCGAAGGGAAGCTTTTTGACCCATCCATCAAAGAAAAAGTGCTTGGTATTGAGATTGGCCCAGTAATTCTTGGTGATCCAGCATACCCCCTCTTAAACTGGCTAATGAAAGCTTATCCAGAGAACCAAAACACACCCAGCTGGCAGCGGCACTTTAACTATCGGCTGAGCAGAGCACGCATGACTGTTGAGAACACTTTTGGTAGATGGAAAGGGCGCTTTCGAAGATTTCTTAAGCGTATCGACATGGCAGTTGCCTCTACCACTTATCTTGTGGCTGCCTCATGCATACTTCATAACATCTGTGAATTGAGAAGAGATGACTTTTTAGAGCAATGGCTTGAGGATGCAGACACTGCTTTTGAACAACCTGAGAACAATCCATCAGCAGTTCAAAATGAGGAAGCTGAAACAGATGCCTCCAGCATTCGAGATGCCCTTGCACTATTTTTCAGGACAGTAGAGGGACAAAGCATTGGAAGTGGCCATGTGTAAACGTGCTTGAAAGACCGCTCAGATGACATCTTGAGCTCAAGCAGGGGGGTGGGAGGTGGGGAAGGGTTTGTCCTCACAATTTGGGTGTGTTTGTCTGACCCCAAGCATGAAACTGTAATTGTTTTCCAGATCAAATCACGACCCCAACTGATAGAACTGTTTGTAGATGATGAATGTCAGGTGGAATTGTTTCTTAAATGTTCAGTGAAAGTGTCTTGTATCTATGTACATGTCAGGTTAATATTACATCAAACATGAGTGAACAAGAAGCAAAAGTTCTCTACCTGGTCAAGGCCAGATGACAAAGATAATTAAAACAGTCATTTTTTCCATGTAACTGTAACTTTATTACTCTCATAAAGTCAATGTAGTTGTATTTCAAAGTAAAGGTTCCTGCATTCACCAAATAAGGTAGCATTTTACAATGCTATCATCAGCACAGGAATCTTAATTTCAAACTTGCTCAATGTCCAAAGTGGTCATCCAATACATCAACAATAACATTCCATACAAACTGCACATGAAAAACTATGAAAACATGGAAAACTTGGTATCTTTTCTGACTGCTTTATGTTCAGTGCCTTCAAAACAGCAATCAACATTAACATAGACCTCCAGCCAACAAATAAGAGGAAATAACATTATTTTGTTCTGTCAACGATCTTAATAGATCTTACAACTCGAAGTAGTTACTTTCATCACTTGTGCTGCTGTTTCCATGTGATTGCATGTAATGCCTGCCATGGCCAGCCCCTGTGTCTACATACATGAGACTGGGATGGACATTTACTTCTCTTTGGGGTGGTACTGGGTTTCTAGTGTGGCCCAACAGATTGAGTAACAATAGTTCATGCTGTCTCTCTTCCCTGCGGCGTTCATTATCAAGCTCTTTCAAGCGGATTTCATGCTCCAGCATTTCCCTGTGGCGCATGCGTTCAAGTTTCATGAACATATCAGTTTCCTTTTCAATACTAGCTTGCAATCCCTCACTGAGCATTTCCATTGATTTTTCAAGTTTGGTCTTCTTAAACTTTTTCTTGGCAACTTGGCATGTCTTAACACTGGGTTTTTCCTCTTTTTGTTCTACCTTGGCTGGGTTGATTTCATTCATGTCACTGATGTCTCTGCTTGCCAACCCTTCAACCTGAGCAGGATCTCCTGCTTCACCCGTAACTTCAGTGTCAGTTTTGTCATCATGCTCTGATCCATCGTCAGTTACACCTCAAGACAAAGAAAATAAGCTTATTGAGACATTCATCAAATTTTGGAATTTTGCAAGGTCCCTAGGATTATTACGTCTTGAAAGTGAGAACACTGCCAAAAGCAGAAGATGTGCTCTGCACTGGTGAAACGTGAAAAAAGTAAAATATAAATCTTAATACATGCAGGTGAAAAGAGCACAATAATATTAATGAAAATCAACATGGGCTGCGTCATGAGTCAGTATTTCCCATCACTGAGTTGATCCTCACAAATAAAATCTATTATAACAAATGAATTCTAGTTAAGATTTACCTGGACTGTCTAAACTTGAGTCAATAAGACACTGGGGAGTAGAGGTATCTCTGTGCCCACAGATTCTATCCATTTCATCAAAGAACTTCCATTTTGGTCGACGCTCTGTACCGCTTCTTCTGTTTTTGTCTCGATACAACTTGTATTGCTGTTTCAATTTTTTCCACTTGTTAATGATACTTTCCATACTGACATCTAGTCCTATGAAAATTTAAAATAAAAACGGCGTCCAAATTAATTTACGGTGATCATTAAATTCCAGTTATAATATCGGGGAAATGTCAGTGATCTCGATAATTCGCATTTTCCTTACCTTTGTTCTGTAGCTGCACTTGAACATTTCTGTACGCTGCCCGTTTTTCCTTTGGGGTCTTAGCATTATCAAGTGTGTAGAGGATCGTTTCTTCTTGCATAATCGATAACATCCGTTTGACATCGTCATCTGTCCAGGATATCCCACGCGATTTCTTTGGTGATGTTCTTTCGCTGCTGTCTGCAAAGGCCGCCATATTGAGTGGGACTGCTCCGCACCCTCGCAGCATTTTGTGCTGACCAAAAGTCCGGAAGGCTCATCAGAAAATGTTGGATCGGCTCGGATAATCGTTTACACTGGATATTTTATCCAAACCGGGTTATTTTTTTTGGTGCAAGTACCTATTTCACCCGTGCTCGGACTACCTTTTCAGTACGTCCGAGCACGGGTAAAACTTTGGTTCGGCACGGATGAAATTAGGTACGGCAAAGTCCTTTACACCGGAAAATTTATCCGAACCGAACCAACTTTTTTGGTACGCGTACCATTTTTATCCGAGCCGTGCCAAAAATTCTCTGTAGTGTAAATGGGCCTTAAGATACTCGAATAAGGCTTTTTTAAAAAGATCTACGGACTTAATATTAACAATTTCGCTAGGTAAAGCATTCCAGTCTTTAATAGCTCTGCAGAAATAGCTATTCTTATAAGACTCAGTATTAGGTTGCAGTTCGATAAACTTGTTCAGGTTAGAGTTCCTTAAGTGTCTGCTGCGTTTCATAACGTAGTCAGGAAAGGCCAGACCACCAGCGTCATGAATCGCTTTGTGAAATAAAATCAGACGAGAAATTGTTCTGCGCACCTTTAGGGGTAACCAGTGTAGATCGTGCAGAAGGTTCGTAACTGTTCCCGGCTCCCTCGAGTAACAATTTTTTACAAAGCGTGCAGCTCTTCTTTGTACTCCCTCTATTTGCTTGACGTGTTTTATTAAGTGTGGGTCCCAAACTGAGCTGGCCTATTCCACGTGAGGCCGTACAAGGGCTTTGTAGGCTGCCTCTTTCACACCCTTGGGGCAACTGCTCAGATTTCGCCGGAGGAATCCGAGAGATCGATTGGCCTTCATGACTTTGTCATTAACATGCTGGCCCCAGTCGAGGTTTCTGGATAATTCTACGCCTAGATAAGGGTGGTGGGTGACCGAAACTAGAACGTTTCCCATAAGTACGTAGTTAGCCTCAGTAGGGTTTTGCTTCCTCGTTATTTTTAAGACGTGGCATTTGCTGGGATTGAATTTCATTTGCCATTTCTGGGCCCAATTCAGTTTCAAGTGATGTTAGGTCTGACTGCAGTTTAGCGGCATCATTGTAAGACTCAATAGTGCTGTAGATTAGAGTATCATCGGCGAAAAGACGCATCCTAGAGGTACAGCTTTCTCCTAGGTCGTTAATGTATAAGAGAAACAAGAGGGGACCGAGAACTGCGTTGTCTAGTTAACCTCATTTTCTCTTGATTCTGTCCCCTTGGCAGAGTAAGAGAAGCCAGTATGGAAGATGCGTTCTCTAACCTCATTTTCTCTTGATTCTGTCCCCTTATCACAGTAAGAGAAGCCAGTATGGAAGTTGCGTTCTCTAACCTCATTTTCTCTTGATTCTGTCCCCTTATCACAGTAAGAGAAGCCAGTATGGAAGTTGCGTTCTCTAACCTCATTTTCTCTTGATTAAAGCTAATCGTGCTCTGCGTGTAGCTAAGCCCTCAGTACAAGTTTTCTACTAATATATTAAAATAAGGAAGCATGAATTTGGGTTTGCGCAGTTATGCGTCAATTTTATTTTGTTGTAATATTTAGTGCTGCCCGTAGCCGAACAGCCTAAAAACATGGCCTTGGTTCATCAAACTGTATTAAGTTTGACTATCCAGTACTCGGTTCCGTTTGTTTGTCTCATTGTGAATCTTTTTTCCCATATAAGTTACATCTGAAAACTCAACTCATTTAACATGTTTAAAAAGGTTGAATTTGAGCTAAAGTTGAAACGAGCGAAACCGTGCAATCAATTGTACTAAATGTCCCGAGGAGGACTCGCAAATGAAAGGGGCGGGGATGCTCGCTGGAAATTTTGAATTAAACCCCTAAAGGAGACCGATCTAGGGTGTCCAAGCTTTTTTTGACCCCTAAAAGAGACCATGTTAAAATCTTCTTCAGTTATTAAAGTTATAGAAAACTTTGATTATATATGAATCAAGTAAATAAAACAAATTAAAAATATACATATTAATGTATATTTTTATATTTCTTCGCGTGCAACACTGAAACGAGACCTTCATGCCTAAATTAATGGCGTTTTCCCTAGAACATAGTTAGGGAGACCAAAATCCGAAATTTACACCCGCTAAGCGTGTCGACGAGTATCCCGTCCCGTTTCATAAGCGAGTCCCCCCCCCCCCCTCCCCCTTGGGCTAAATGTGTCCTTTCTCTAACTGCTCTTTTTTGCAGCATCGGACCATAAATCAAAGCAAATTTTTCTGAAACCGGCCGTGTTTGACAGTTTTAATCATTCTATTTGCTGTCCGTGAGACGTTTGCATTGTGCGCACTACACCAAGCGTAAAATCCGTTCAACGGTCAAGCCGTTCAACGACCGGTTCACTACTAAAAGTGATCTCGACGGCGGTTCAACTTGTTTATATTACTCGAACCAACATGCTTGAGACCACAATACAATAGTGATTAATAGTCATTAACAACAAAGGCAATAGCGCCTGGAGTCGTCCTTTGCCCTTTTGTTTTCTGCACTAATTGCCTTTCAAATGCAAACACAGAAGGGATAAATTAAAACTGGTAGTCTAGCCGCTGTCACTGTCAAGTAATTCGACACAAGGCGTTGCCTTCCTGATCCCTTAGGAATACAATTTGTACATTGTGAGGGAACAGACTTGACAAGAGAGCAAAACAAAGTGAAATTCCGCCGAGCAAAAAACTAAAAAACTTGAAGTAACCCAAGCTTTATGAACTGTCCAAGGTCTGTGGAAGGTCAGTAACACAAGTCGTCTGTTCTGCCGTGCGCGTGACCGAAGAAGTTTTAAAGTTTCAACTAACCGCATCGGCAAGCTTTTTAGAGAGCCGGGTATGATTAAATTTCTATATTTCAAGTTTTTACTCAAGAGTTACATATCTCGATAAACGCTCAACAATAACATTCTGTCAATGTTTTTTTGTGTTGAGTTATGTTTATCGAAGCTAGTCAGTCTTGATGAGTAAGCTGTGTACAGTACTAAAGAGGTTTGAAAATGTTGGGTTTGATTGACTGATGTTCGATTGAATTCAGAAGTGGTTTTCCGAAAAACTGCTGCTTTATTAACTTTCATATCGTAAACAGAAAGATTCCAGCCACGAATTCAACGAAGACTGACTAGACGAGTCCCTATTCGTCCCGAAAACGGAATAGGTGTTGCATATTTATTCGCACGCATAAATTACACCGTAAAATTGTTCACGGCTCACGTATGTACTGGTAACTGAATAACAGTAAAAGCGAATAACTCCGGCGTAAATCGATGTACATCTGTAGTCTAAGGTCAGTAATATTTTCAATTTGTTATACATATAGCAGAAACTGATCAAGTTTTTCTGTTGTGACAAATTTCAACTGCTAACCAATCAACTCTATGTAAATTACCCTCCAAATATAGTTTTCGAAGATTAACGATAAGTTGTTTTTCCTAGCGAAGCGGTGATTGTGTGCCACTCGTTGTTTTTAGGCTGACATAAGAAACGCAGCTCCTGGTGGCTTGCATATTACTTAACGAAAACATGACAGTTTCATAATTATAAAGAAACTAGCTAAATATTGTGAGTTTAACGTTGGCTCAAAAGAAAACAACAAAAACATTTCAAATCGGTTAAGGTCGATATAAATTGATCGATGGATCTTTTGTGAGTGGCGGTTCGAGTTCAATGAATAAACGAATCAGTAATTAGACGAGAACGTATTTCTGGAGTTTTAAAGTTATTTTATGTTGAATTTGGAACTGGAGTTTTCTTAAACGTTTGAAGGTTAGGAAAACTTTGAGTTTCAAAGTTGGCTTTACTCAAGTGTATTGTTAAACTTCGTCTTCTCGCATTCATAACAAATAAAAACTCAAGCGTCAATGAAACTGCGATTGATCGGATCATTTTGAGCTAGAGATGTGGAGCAGATGTAACATTCTAAGATAATTCACAATCGCATCGACAAAATATAACTTTGAAAACGATTCCCCAAAGATAACTTTGCGCGGGTATTGTTGACGAAACCAAAAATCCTTAAACAAATACCGAAAAATACATGCCGAAAATGTTTATCACCCAAAATTACAACTTAATCAAAAATATTGCTGCAGAAAACATCAGATCAAAAAGAAATTCTGCAAAGAAATCGTCACCCAACTTGGACTGTAGCAAATTTCTTACTGCTTTGGCAATCAGTTTGCATACGACACGTTCTTCAGTACGATTTTGGATTTGTTTTGTCAGCAGTTGGAAGCTGAAACCGCTTATTAACGGCAAATTAAAAGAAGTATTTAGTGAATGGAACCCGGCGAAAGATAATGATCGAGTTCTTATTCAAATTCTTGCTGAGGTTATTGAATATCTGCACTAGCAATTCAATGATTAGTAGTTATCGGCGGCAGTTCATTGCAAAAAGAAGTCAAAATGACGCAGCAAACATCTCAAGGTCGATGAAAAGGAATTTTACTTTTGGTATGGTATGAAATTTTACAGGACGATTTAGCATTTTGGTATTCTTTTTACCAACACATGATTCGTTAATTATGTTTTTTACTAAAACAATTAGATTATTCGCTCTCGATTTCTAAGAGGCGATAGTTGATTCTGCCTTCGTCCTCATCAACTATCACCCCATAGAAATCTCGAGCTCATAATCTAGTTGTTAATTAGCCGCCAAATTCTCCGTAGTCTAACAATTATCAAGGGCATTAAGTTTTGGTCCCAAGTCAGTATAAAAACAAGAAGCGACCAAGAGGAAAGATATCAGTATACATTTCCCTTCTCGTTATTAGGTTTTCAGAAGTTTGAACTCACAGATAATCACTTTTTCATCATTAGCTTTTGTTACTGGAGATTAAATATTTTTTCTTTCACTGTAATTCTTGTTGTCGGTGAAAACACGAAAGGTCACTTAACAAAACTGTACCGGCGTTCTACAACTGGCTGTTTTACTTAACAATATGGTTCTAACCTTTTTATCTATGGATCAAACCATGCAGTTTACCCTTCTCTGGGAAGTTACTGAACAGTACTGTAAAGTAGGGGTGGCGAATTGGGTCCTTCAAAAACTCTGGGTCTCGCAAAATTTTAGCTGAATTTCACGGGTCTCGCAGTCTCGTTTTTTAGCGGTTATATGCGTCTCGCTCTCTCGATTTTTATACGAAAGAATCTCGCACTCAAAACCTTTTGAAATCTCGGTCTCGCAATCTAAAAATTCAAAATGTCTCGAGCTCGCAAAGAAAAACGCTAGTCCCGCCGTCTCGCATGTAGCATTCGCCGCCCCTTACTGTCAGTGGTACTGTTTGTTTCACTATACAGTATCGGTTCTAACTGTTACCCCTGTGGATCCAACCATGCAGCTGTTTTGACCATTCCAAAGCAAGCTACCGAACATTACTGTACTGTGGAGCTGTTTATTTTACTTAATTTTGTTGTTCTAACGTACTAATACGATGGATCAAATCATGCAGTTTAACCGCTCTTTGGGTAGCTACCTTAATTTTCTTTTCTTTTCCCTTAGTACGATTTTCATCTTGTCAGGTTGAAACAAGGAGAGCACTGGACTGACAAAAAAAGAATGACCACGTTTTCCGATATTGCACCGTATCATCGCTCGCAACCCGAAAAATTTGCTGAGGTTTTCTTCCTCACGGTCCTCTTTACAATTGCTCTCGTTGCAAACAGCACCATATGTAGCGCCATGTTACGGCCCTATCGCCTCAAGATACCTACACACGTATTCACGTTTTCATTAGCTGTGGCAAATTTGAGCCTGACTCTGTTTCACACTCCCTTCTCTTTGGCCTCAGTAATAATGGACCAGTGGCCATTTGGCAAAATATGGTGCCAAGCATCAGGAATGTTAATCAACTGGACATCGTTGGCATCGAATTTTTCAATCGTCACCATCGCCATTTATCGGTATTACCTTATTGTCCGACCGCTTGATGTCAAAGTAAGCATTCGACGAGCGAGAACAATGGTGGCTTTTGTTTGGTTTAGTTCATTCGTTACTAGTACTCCTCCTTTATCTGGTTGGAACACCTATAACTACATTCCTGGAAAGGCATTCTGTTCAGTAAACTGGCAAGATGGCGGCCCAAGCATTCTCTATTCCGTGTATTTGGTGATAGTAAGTTTCCTTCTACCCTTTATCATTCTTATTCACGTTTATCGCGCTATTTATCGAAAAGCTAAACGACAAAGAAAGAGGACGGGTTACAATACATTACAAGGGCTTGGGAATGGTAATTTGCGGGGAGCATCGAGAAATAAGAAGATAACATTTCAAAGAATGGTTGGTTGTTTAGCGAGAACTGACTCGAGTAATGATGTTTCGTCACCTCCTATACCGGACTCAGGCAGAGAAATCCCTTCTTCGCCAACAACTTCCACTTCAGTGTTTTCTTTCGAGTCATCGCCTGCTGGACACACTAGTCTTCCATCAGACGAAGAACTGAAAAGGAGACAGAAAGTCCTGAAACAGGCATTAAATCGGCAGAGTTCAGTATACGAACAGAAAACAGTTCAAAACGCTTTTATGCTATTGCTGTTTTTCGTGCTTCACCTAACCCCCTACTACATCGTTGGACTTTGGTCGGGATTTGCGCAGCGAACGCCGCCCACCTCCCTTGACTTCATTGTATCGTGGATGTTCATGAGTATGACAGCTGTCAATCCCACCTTGTATGGCTTTCTAAATCGGCCAGTCAGGAAAGCACTGCGCAAGTCTGCCATGTGGAAATCTCTTAGCCAACTGTTCCGATGCACAAGGGAGAGGAGTGGTACGTATGATTCACATCCTCAACCTACTCACACGGAGTAGGCACGAAGAAATGAAGGGATGGAATCTGATTGCTGATAGAAAGACTGATGACATATCTAGTCACAAAACTTTACAAACCCTTTACAGCTTAAGTACACAGCTCTTATATATTAAAGCGTATGATTTAATGAACGTTGTATATTGTAACAAGACAGTTACGCTCAATTAAACGGAACGCAATCTACTAACACGACATTTCATGATAGCAGGGTAAACATGGTTTTTCACAAACGAGAAGCGACCAACGTTGTCGGAACGTAGTCTTTTCTGAGCCCGCGCTCACTACATCGAAAAGTAATAATAATAATAATAATAATAATAATAATAACAATCTTTATAAGGAAAGAACTCTATCACATAAGTGGTTTTCGTAGAAATCCTTAAAGATATCTACATCTACAAAAAAAATTTATATATACAATTTAGAAAAAGAAATGCCTACAATTAAGAGAGAAAAAACTATAAAAAGCAAAAAGAAATTAAAAAGCTAAAAGTTACTAAGACTATTAAAATTATTAAAGGCATGAAAAGGTAAGCGTTGTTTGCCCCAGTTTCGTTTCACTCTAGGGAGCCTTCAGATATACTGTCACATATATCAAATGCAGTGTGGAGACTGTAAGTCACCACTCGGAAGGCGCCTTTGTCTGCCGGCGATCGCTCCTCTCTAGGACTCCCCCACCCACCCGACCCGAGAGCAAAATTAAGTAAGACAATACTCAGCAATTTCTGCAATTTTGTGCACGCTGCGTTACAATCGAACCATTTAGAGAAGTCTTATTCCATGGAAGCACCTTATCAGTTACTTTAAGGCTCCGAGACAAAAGAGTGTCTGAGCAGCATCTGCAAAATCAAGAAAACACAAACCCCTTGGGTTCGGTGTAGATTGTAGTTTTAGTCAAACCGCGAGCAAAGAAAACTCACTAAATAACAGGTACTAACAATAAAAGTAAAACAAAGTAATGCATACCCTAAAGTGTAAGTGTCTACTGCCCACAAACTGGTTTGTGTAGGAAATCGATCCGTTCGAGAAACAATTAGGGATTAATTGTACGCGTGAACAGATCGGAATTTTAGTAATTTCCACGAGTGGAAATTAGAAATCGCCCGATTTGTTCATAAGTACCACTAATCCCTAATTGTTTCCACAAAAAAGATCGATTTCCTTTTAAAAATACGATACCCGTAAATACAAGCTTCTATCTGACATCTCTTAGTTATAGAGGGTGCTAAAATGAAGCAACGCTGTGATTAAATATTCTTCTTTTGTAACTTTGTTTTCTCCACACTTTTCGCCAAAGGTCTCCTTAAAATAATTTCTTTCTTTCGCAAACGAGCCACAAAGACGAGCATGTCCCAAGTTTGCAGCATGAAGCTAAATTTTATTGGCTTGAAAGCTGTCAAAACTCTGAACGAATGAGCGACTTTTTCTTCTTCTCGTAAGCGCATTCCAAGTACGTGCTGAGCCAAGTTTCGGTGTCAAAGTTTACTGCTGCTTCTTCATGAGAAGGTTTTTGTCTGTCTGAGACGGAAAACCTGGAAGTTTAATCCGACTCCATCGCTCAAATGTCACCGATACAATTAAAATTTAATTATTCAGCTATCGATATAATTTGTGATAAATTGATCCGCTTCCAACCAATCAGAAGAGGCGACAAAAGCGCGCTGAGAAACAAGCACTCTACACATGACAGCTGTGTATGCGCCGTTCTTCAAGCCACGAAGGGAAGCAAGCGGTACACATGAATGTACCTCGTTCTTTAAACTTTGAAGCAGAACAAAAAAGAAGCACTCTACACAAGTGTATATCTCGTTCTATAAGCCATGAGACCAAACAAGCGCTACACATGAATGTACCTCGTTCTTTAAACTTTGAAGCAGAACAAAAGAAGAAGCACTCTACACATGTGTATACCTCGTTCTGTAAGCCATGAGACCAAACAAGCGCTACACATGAATGTACCTCGTTCTCTAAGTCACGAGGCGACAAAGACGCGCTGAGGCGTAATAAGCGCCCTGAGAAATAAACACACTACCAAAATAGATTGCTTTTCCTTTCAAGGCAGCTACACATATACCCGTTGCTTAAGCAGTAACGCAGACCTGCAAACCCCTGGTAAAGGAAAATCTGGAGAACCATGTAAAAAATCTGGAGATTCTACAAAAAATAGTGAGATTCTATTTTTTTCCCAGAACAAACCCCTTTTTGATCGAGGGAAGCCATTAACAGTTTATTTAAATGTTACCTTGTTTTATTTCAAAGCAGTTCCCTGTTGTAAGAAGATGCAGCTTTCTTTGATGATTCCAATAGGTCATCACTAGGACAAAACTTTTAGCAAGGTGTCAGTTATTCTGGCCAAAATGCTAGACAAGTTGCCATCATGAAAAACGATAGGTTATTAAACGCAAGCAAAAATCACAGTTCGGCACAAAAAAGTAGTAAGTACAGTGTTTTTCTTTATTAGTTTATCACTTTATGCCACTCGTATTCCTCGTAAATATTCCATTCTTATTCAACAACTTAATTTATTTCATTTCAGAAAATTTTTTCCCAAAAACCCGTGAGATTGGGAGCCTTGTCGTGAGACCGTGAGAAATGACAAAAAATCGTGAGACTCACGGCAGAACCGTGAGAGTTGGCAGGTCTGGTAACGGGTCTCAGGGGGCGCACGGGCTCAACTAATAAGGCGTGACATTTCAGTGAAGGAAATGCATCGGTTTTGTATTTTTGCTTCTCCGTGAAAACACTACTGTGTAAAATTTACAACTGGTCTGCTTCGTGAATTCCAAATTGAAAGTCAATTTTAGACAAGTCAACAATTTTCGACACTTTCATTAAAACATCAAACAAACTGAATGTGTGAATCTATTTTGCCATTTAATGGGGTAGACACAAGCCATCAAACAGTTCAAAACATTGCACCCCTTTTTTATTTCAAGCACATTTAAACCCTGAGAGCAACAAATTTCTTTTAATAATACGTGAAAGCTTTTAAAACAGAGTGGTGACAAAAATGCCGGGGAGCAAAACCCCTATATTCCAACTAAAGAAACACTTGCAAACCTCCACAAATGGACTGAAGCCTAATACACACAGTTTCGTTGCTGATCTACACAGAACCTAAACAATGTCCCTTCAAATATTAATAATTACATAAAGGAACGTAAACAGAAGCAACGGAAGGCAAAAAAGAAAGACAAGAGACGACGACAGCGACGGTATGTTTGTATTCCCCAGAATCCTAAATGTCAATTCTATCCGCATCTCTCTTAGCCTCCTGCGCAGACGTCCTTAGGGCTCGTTTCTCCCCCACGGACGTCGTCCGTGGGGGAGAAACGAGCCCTAAGGACGTCTGCGCAGGAGGCTACATCTCTCTCAGTTTTCTGAGATCAAAGGCGTCAACACTGAATCCTGCGAGCAAGGATTTCGTAAACATAGCCAGCACTTTGACATAACAAGAAAAATGACTCAACACAAATTTAACGCAATATTTTGTTTTGGTTTGCGAATGACTCTTTCAACATTCAACAGCGATCTTGAAAAAGAGCTTAAGAGCCGAAAACTGATGTGACTGAACTTAATTTTACAGTATCGCCTCTTATAAAAATAAACAAGAATAAATGTTTATGAAATTATATTGTATAGTTACATGGAGAATTTAATATTATCATGATATATCAAACAATCACTGTAAGTGCTTGTTCTCCTTTTACATGCTCAACTCACTTGACTGAGATTTGAGATTGAGTCAGTTACGTGATATTATAGCCTGCTATTCTGAAATATACCTTTCCATGCTATTCTCAAGATTTGATAGTGATACTTTGATATCACAATTACCACTTTTTCAAGTTAATGATTATGATAGTGACAATTGCAGAATTTGAAAGAGATAATTATTGAGCAACTATAATGATAATCTCAAATGATAATGACAGTTTGATGTTTGACATGCACATTGCAATAAAAATGATTTCTCGATATTATCATTCTATTATCACCAAAATATCAATAAAATATCAAAATATAAATTACCAAACTAATGATATCCTATCAAGATAATTTGATAAACCGCAATCCTGCACCTTAATGCGATATAACAAGCTTGTTACTATGCCCGGCGTATTCAATCGAACAGTTCGGTAATCGAACCCAATCGAACACCAATCGTTCGATTGCCGAACTCAATCGAACATAATCGATCTCACAATACAATTTTGTCAATCGAACATAATCGAACGTTCGATTAACGAACAATCGGTAATCGAACTCAATCGAACGTTCGATTACCGAACTCTTGTTCGATAGGACAATTTTCCCCTCGTATGATAGGCACGTGGTCTGTGATAATTCCGTCTTAAGGTTAAATTACTGTTAGCTTCCCCCTCGCTTTTCACCCGGCTTTCAGTAAAGATGTCGAAAACGTCAGGAAGCGATACCCAGGAGACCCGGGAGGACATTGCACGTATCAAGATTTCGTGTAGCGTAAAAGGCTACCAAGAATGTCAATTCAGCGTAAATGCGGGAGAAGAGTTTCTTATCCATAAGAAGATTGGCTCCAGGGGAAGAGTGTTTAAAGTCACTAACACTAGAGGGCAATTAGGACATCTTGAGCGGACCTTGGTGTCACCTCTTTGGCCCTTTAAGGACGGCATGAAATGGTAAGTAATGATCCCACTTAGGCTAAACGGATTTTGTTTTCACCGGGGTTTGAAGAACACCCGTGAACGGTGGCCGTGCCCGTGTCAAGCGGAAATCGGGTGTATAACTGAAATTTACCCGGGAATGACAGTAGAATTCCTTTTCTTTCAGCACAGTTATTGGAAGGCCTTTTGACGATCCAAAAGCGCGGTGCCTACTGATGATAATCATTATAATTTTAAACACAACTGCCTGTGTTGCAGTTATTGAAATGGTACGATTTCTGTCTGTTTACAGTCACATCGAAGATCATCATTTCCTATCAACACTCACGGTACACCCGGGAGTACACGAGTAACAGTCGTTGACATTGACTTTGTTTTGTTTTGTTTGAACATTGACATTCAGCCTGATGAAGGTATCTCTCTTTATTCCCATTCAATAAAGGCTGATAGTGACTATACCCTACGTGTTTACTAGTTTCCGGCGTCAAGAGATACCGCCGAACAAAATTGCATCGGATTTGTTCGATTTTGTTCGATTTTGTTTGGTTCGATTGGTTCGAAAATCGAACTCACAGCAAAATAGATGTTCGATTTTGTTCGATTGCCGAACCCAATCGAACACGAAACGTTCGATTGAGTTCGATTGGATTTTTGTTCGATTTTGTTCGATTGGATACGCCAGGTACTATGGCATGGATTGGTGAGACGGGAAATTGAAAGACTATCATGTAGGCACAGGGTCTGTAATGAGGAACAATAATCCCTATGTTGAAGAACGTGACGACTGTTCAACGGGCTCTTTTTGCAACACCGAAAGCTGAAAGTGGAGCTTGCACAAGTTGCACACTTTGGCTCCTCAATCGACTGCTCCTTCTGCCGCCAGGGGACAGGGACCGAGAGGAGCTGACTGGAAGAGCCAGCTGATTCTGTTTAGGCCTGGGAGCCAATGACGCTCTTTTGCCCCGCGCGCCTTCAACGTGAAGTTTGTTTGGGGACTCTCTGGTTGCTGAACGGACTTTTTCCGCTTTAGGTGGCGGTGGATTGAGGCGCTCTTGAAGAAAAGAACAATAGGTGACCTCGAAAGCTTGAAATCCAATTAAGAAATAGAAAACATGTACCGTGTTTCTATCGAGTTATAGAAACACGAGTGGAACTTTTGGGAGAACGAGAAATGCTGTGGGAACACGAGCCGTAGGCGAGTGTTTCCACAGCTTTTTCGAGTTCTCCCAAACTTTCACGAGTGTTTCTATAACTCGATAGAAACACGAAGAACATGTTTTCTATTTCTTTTAGAAAACACCGCGACGAAAAAAAGAAAAGCAACTTGTTAACTTTGAATATCAAAATGTAAATTCTCTTTGCCGCGTCATCATTACGTCAACAGCTCGTACTAGTTCTGTGTTTCTTTCGAGTTATAGAAACACGATTTCTAACCAATCAGCGCGCGTACTTTCTTGGGACTGTTTTCTAATAAAAAATAGAAGCTGTGATTTTGGGTGGATTTTCCACCGTCGGGTCAATAGTCAATACGTATAGACGTTAATTAAACATGTTAAATCGGGCTTTACGTGGGTAAATAAAATTACAGACAATATATGTGCGAGGCTTTCGCGTAGAACATTTTCAGACAAAAACCTTCAACTTAACTTAAGACGGTTGTTTTACCGCCAAGAGAAAATGAGGTAAGAGAAGGCATCTTCCATACTGGATTCTCTTACTCTGATAATGGACAGAAACAAGAGAAAATAAAGTAAGAGAACTTATCTTCCATACTGGGTTCTCTTACTGTGATAAGGGGACACAACCTATTTTTGGATCCTGAAACTATTTTAACTGACCAATGGCTGATGCCCTTCTCATCACATGGTTGTAATTTCAATGCGCCACGTGGAAACTGTGCAGCCATGGAACGAGATATAAATAGATTCCGCGCTAAAAAATCGATTCTGTCCCTTATCATATCAGACGGGGTTGTGTTCTCTTTCCTCATTTTCTCTTGTTTGCCGCCTTGTAGCTATGGATTCTTGCCCAAAGTCGCGAGGTTATGTCGAGTTATTTTAAGACTGACCTGAGTTTTCCACAATAACTTCTTTCACAAAGTTACTAAGTTGATTCTTCAATAACTTTTCACAAGAATCTATGGACTGTTGCTCACCCTCTGGTCAAATCACTCCGTCGTTTCCCAGACTCACTATTCCAAGATGAACTTACCGAGAAAAGCTTTATCTGATTCCATTCCTTCAAGAAGCGGAAAAAACGTCATGTGCTCGCCGTCGGTTTCTGTTGAGCAAAGGTAGATTGAATGTGTTTTTTTTTTTCAAAGCCAGAGCTCAAATTGGAAACGGCTCGCATTTCTTCAAGTATGGACGGATTTGTAATAATTATCATGCGTTACGGAGAATGTTTCTCGTTTGAACGGTTTCACTGGCTCACCCAGACCCCCGGCCGTTACAAGTCTGCGCCAAGAGCAAGTATCTGAGGTTTGGGGAAGATAATGTTACCTTAACTTCGAAACACTTCGATTCACTCGAGAATGTCCAGAGCTGCTTTGATTTTGCTGTGATTAGTAACTGTACGTTAATAATTAGTACATTATGCTTTCTTCCCCTCTAAAATGCTCCACCTTAATGCTTCATCTTTCCCACTAAAATGCTCGGTCTCTCCCCCCCCCCCCCAAAAAAAAAGTAACTAAAATGCTATTGTAATGCTCATTATAGAGAAGCTGATTAAAAAAACATATATAAAGTGGCATGACAACGCGTACAAACAAATAGTTAATACAGCAAAAAAAAAAAAAAACAAATCCTCTAAATCATACATTTTTGTGTTCATTGTTATATATTTAAGTGACTGAGACTAGGAACTTGCCAATACATAAAACGTTGCTGCTATACTGCAAAAAGTTGTGATGTTTCAACATAATCTTTGCCACTAAAATGCTAGAATAATGCTTTATGCTCTTGGCTCACTAAAATGCTAAAATAAAGCTAGCATAATGTACAAAAGCCTTTACCTGGCTTAATTAAGAACCTCGCGTAACTATGTAAACTGACAGGGTCTCCCAGGGGGTTTTGGGGAACAAGGCAACAAAGATAAAACATCGTAGGGAACAAGGGAACATGACTCCTGTTTTAGGGAACACGGGAACAAAAGGGGGTGGGGGAATTGAGGGTAGGGGATACATGGCAAGCGGATATGTTAATGTTGAGCTTTGATTGGTTCACTAGTCTGTGGCCAGAGCGATTGATTTCGATTGCAATTTAACAACAGACAACATCAGGTGCGATGTTATAGACTACAATCCAGACCGACTGGTAGGTTAGTAGGAAACTTAGTAACTTGGTACCATAGAAACAGAAGACTTGAACCAGCACTTGCAAGCTCGCTTGGCAATTCGCTACCTTGGTTGTAATAAAGTGAACAGAAGGGGCAGAGAGGGTCACTCGGGGGCGTCGGCTGGGATATGAAAACTTCATTCATGGAAACGGAAGTACGTTTTCCGATAGGTCCGCACTACTTAACTGTAACCAAGTCTCTCGCTCGCCGCTCTTCAGTATGTATGAGTTTCTTTTGTAATATCTTTCTTTTTTATTTTCTTAACACTTATTTTGTTTCCCTCTTCTTGTTTTCCCTTGTAATCAAGCATTGTAATTAAATTTATGTTGTATACGTATTATCAGATGTAAGTTCACATATATTAGCCTAGTGATATGTTGTAATACCGTCTGTTACACGTACTTTGTATACATTAACTGTTACTTTGTATACATTTACTGTAAATACAAACAAATCATTTAAAAAATCCAAAAAAAAATGTTTGAGTTTCTGTAATCATGGATTATTCAGGCTAAATTTACAAACAAAGAGTCCTACTCGGTAGACAATGAGCATCCATATCATCCATATACGTCACAGTGAGGCATGTGGACTTCTCGGAAAACAGACTTCCGTGTCCAAAAATAAGCAATTTTGTAAAAATTTTTATATTCCAAAGGCTGGACCGGGAGTGTCCCTCTCTGTCCCTTATGCTTTCTTGTTGTAAAATATCAGCTAGCTTCAGTCAGGGGTAATTCGCTCCTGCTAGCTTAGAAGTTATAAACTGAACGACTCAGATAACAGTACATTACTTTCTCCTTTAACAAGAATAAGGATTTCCCTTTCACTGAGATATTTTGTGGCATAGTCCAGCGGATTGCGCTGCAGATTCTTCAAAGAACCACTCTCATCTGAAAGGTCAATGAAATCTAAAAAAAAAAAGAATACAGTTTATTGAGATAAATCTCCAGGAAAACTGACCTAAACAGAGTGGTGAACACTTTTAAGTGGATCGAACATCGTCACAATCCACTTGATTCTTGAATCTAGGAGTATAGTTAATTCAACGTGCATGTGGTTGGCTTATTGGTGATGTCAAATGCTCAGTAAATGGTAATGCCTATATGGCTCTGACTACTCGAGAAGAGACCGAGTAATTGTCTTCGTTCCCAGGCTATCTCTTGGGTATTTCCTTTATGAAGTCGTGGGAGAGCCTAAACTTGTTTCCAATGATGGTTCAGTCAGTTTTGCCCTGATCTCGCCTTGCAATTGGCTCTGAGGTGTAGAGACCGATCGCGATTGTACCCTGATAACACAGGAATTTCTAGCTCTCGTTTTTAACGCGAATAAGAGAAACTAGAATAGGCCAACTAAGGTCCATGTATCAGTCGAGTTTATTTAATCATAGCAGGGTTTTCCTTTGAGGCCGGAGGTCGGCCGTTTCGTCCGGTACTTTTGAGACCAATATTTGAGAGTTATTTTTTAAGAGAATATGAATTAACTCCAGCCTTGCCTGGGAAAAAGATTCCTGGGTTCCAGAAACGTTACAAAAGGCATATTCTGAGTGCTTTATTCTAAAATTTTCATTGGGGGCGGGGCTAGCCCCTGACTCCCCTGGGTAGCTCGCGCCTTCGGTGCTCGCAAAGCGCCTGGTGGCGCCAAAAAAACTTGTCACATCCGCTGCTTTCATAAAAATTTCAGCTACTTTACAAAACTGTTGAAAAGCCTGCCATAGTCTCTCCAACGAAAAGTCTGGAAACGGCCAGCCTCTAGCGAATATGTTGAAGCTTTTGATCACGTGATATCGAAGGTGCACACTCGCAAGTCAAGATGGCGGACCCGCATTGCATGAAGGGATTTTTATTAAGGGAATAGAAGACGACGTGGATGATCAAAGTTTGTTAATTTCTCTTAATATGCTCAAGAGAGCCATAAATTCAGACGGCGAGTTAAAAGAAGAAGAAAAACAGCTTGATTGTGTTTGGAATGATGTAAGCCTTTATGGCCGTTTCTTGTTTTCGTGACATCGACTGTAATTGTTCACAGTAACAAACATAGCCTATACCGCCGGAAGAATAGTCTGCTGCACAGCCGTTATTAGTGTCGTCACGCAACGCTCCTTCCCCACTTAGTGGGGAAGGAGCGTTGCGTGGCGACACTAATAACGGCTGTGTAGCAGACTACCGGAAGAATTGCTCGATTACATACTATAATGCTATCGTTGGAGAGAGCTAGTGCAGACGGCAGGTTTAGCTCAGCCGGTATTTTACGAGGTTTCGCGCGGGGTCAATTGCAACTACCAGTTCCAGCCTGTTCTTTTATGATCAAGCTGAATCGTAATTGCTAAGAATCGCATAAACTGCGAGCGTCAAATCTTCAATTATTTTTTGCGATCTTACAAGTTACGTTTGTTTATGGGAATACTGGATGTAAAATCCGGGAAACAAGAATTCGTAAACGACCGGATATTTGTGGATAATAAGTTCCAAACACGCAATGCATATATAAACGTTGTCAGATTTATTATCTTTCGTTTCCTAATTTCAAATGCAGAATAAATCTGAAAACGCCAAGTTGCGTGCGGGCAATTCCTAATTTACATGATTTTCTCATTTTACTATGTCAACAATCCACCATTTCCACGATGATTGTCTATAATGACTCCTCAATAACCGACGTCCGTCTCTTGTTGTGAAATTGTATCACAAAAAACTTGTTCGAATTTGCGTAGTTTTGTCCATCTACAGTTTTGCCGTACTTCACCGACAATTTAAGACTTAAAACGAATAAAAAGGAGTTCTCGATACTTACGGTTTCAGAGAAGGCCTTCTAACGAGATACTACCATACTCAAACCATACATGTACTGTCATAACTTTTCAATAATTAATCTCCGTCCCTTATTGCGATGCCTTTGATGTGTACTAGAAAGTCCTATCAACGCATCCATGGATTTTTAAAAAGTCGCGGCATGCAATACTACTACCCGTGCACGGTACTGTGCATGTCATACACTGATCAACGACTGTTCGCTTCTTGAATTGGAGCCAAGCTGAGCTTGATAGACTTATGTCACTCTGCCAATCTCAAAGACAAAGTTAAGTTTACGTACCATCTTCATCGCACTCGCATCTTTCTTTAATATTGTTTAGAAGAAGGCAGTTTCTGCAGTCAGGATTAAAAAGCTCGCTTCTGTCGTCTACAAAAAAGAGCAAAAAATCCATATTATCTCAAAGAAACGTAAACCGAAAGCGCTAAGATCAACTTACTAGGAATTACAGCCCAGATTTAAGCATTAGTCCATGAATACTGCAAGGATATAAATCTTTTCGCAGTTTTAACCTAAGTGTTTAAAAAATAACCATAACAACTTTTAATTTTTGCTGCGATTTTTTCTGATCAATCGAGAATAGGAAATATTCATTTTGGTTGCGAACCCACTGATAATCTCACGGTTGAAATGAATTGCATAAATATAAACCAACTTTTGCCTTCTGAATCAATCATATGATGCATCGATGTTTATTTAGTTTTCAACTAATTTCAATAACGTGAACAAAATTTTACGCCATTTTTTGTCAGCTAGAAAAATTTAAAAGGAAAACAAATATTGAAAAAAAGGAGAAACTGCCGATTAAGACAGAAAATTATCTCTCAAAATTAGAAGAACAGGTCCTTAGTCTATTGAACAATACAATGTATAGCCCAATTAACGAGTTTAAGATCTCCGATTCCGAGCCCCACATTGAGAAAAGACCTCAAAAACGTCCATTCTGTTTTGCACTCTTTTAATAAATACCAATACAAAACATACAGGAAAAAAACGCAATATATTGAGATTCCCTTTATGAATTTTAATCTGCCTTTCTGAGTAACTTAGCTTTTTGCCTTTCTTTTGTTTCATGCAGGCATAATCATTCGGAATACAAACCTGCAAAACGCACTGTTATAAACATCCTGTCCCAAAACAACAGCTTTACCGATGCCTCAGTAGACTGGAGAATGCTAGGCTGTGGACGTTAAAATTGCTTTAAATTCTGCAAGGGCAAGTTTAAAACAAAGGTACGCGACCGACGGTGTTTGCCTAGAAACCGCATTTATTTAGCTCCGTACACCTGCCAGCCGATAATCTCCAGGCGTTACATGCAGAGTTGCTGTTTTAAAAGTGTATGGAGGTCTGGGACTGGTAAAAGTCAAAATGGCGGCCGAGATAAGCAGTTGTTTGCGTAAAATAGATTTTACGAGATAAGCCCGTCCTTGTTGTATATCACCGCCAGACTACAATTTTTTGTGAAATTTTTAAGGTTCTTTTGAGATCTGCATCGCCCTGGGCGGTTTTTCTTAAAATGTGGAGAGCTTGCAAAGAACTGAGAAGGGTTTCCCGGTACAAATGTGTTTCTATGTTGTTTGTAGATTCGTTCACTGCAAGAGTCTCGAAATGGACCATCAACTCGATAATGACAAGAGAAACGGCCTCCCGAGTGAAACAGCTGAGGACACGAAGCAGAATGAGACTGGCAACGCGCTGCGTTGTCAAATAGGTGACTTGAAACGTGAACTGGAGTCTACCAAAAAGCAACTACAGAAGGCAGAGTTTGAGCTGGAAAGCGCTCGAAGAAATGTTAGCAGCCTCAAAAGTGACGTTAAAGAATTGAACAAAAAATTTCATGAAGAAAGGAAGAAAAATGTACAGAGCAGATGCAGCAAATGTGCTATGTCAGAAAGAGAGAACAAACCTCGAGGTCAGTACGTATTAAGTACATAGAGATTACTCCATGGAAAATGCGCGCGTACGATTTTTATTCACGAGTTGAGTAGTATCAGAATACGAACGAGTGAGCGCAGCGAACGAGTGAGTTTTCTGATACAACTCAACGAGTGAATAAAAAATCGTACAAAGCATTTTCCATGGTGTAATTTGTTTATTTTATAGAAACTGAGATTTTTGAAAAGCCAAATTTTGTCAATCTTACCGTAATACGCGCGTGTTTAGGGAACCCATTCAACTGCAATGTATGCGTGTAAAACTAGAATAACTAAAACATCAGTTTCTCTTTCAAAATCAAATATTTAATGAAGTAACACAAGAAATAAAACGTCAGTTTATACCTTCACAACTTTTATAAACATTTTTCAACTGAAAAAAAAAACCTGACTGAGGCTTATAGGTTCAAATTTAATCGAAATCGCGATGCGATGTTGTTCACTAGTGAGTTTTCGTCGTTCGCGTTTGTGATTGGACGAACGACGTTTTTTCACTAGTGAGTTTTCATCGTTCGCGTTTCCTATTGGCTAATGCATTTTACGTATCGTTTTTACGCACTCTTTCTTTCGTGAGGAAATCTCAGTATCTATGATATAAATACTGATTCCTCAATTAACCCTTTCACTAGTCGGGGTGATCAGTGTGAAAGTTCTCCATACAATGTCAATGCAAATTCAAGCAAAGAGTTCATGCGAATTAAGAAAATGATCAATTCCAGAATATTTTATTAAGATATGAAGTGTATTGTGCTCACTGGAGTAAAGCAAAGAGCTTGGGGCTGGACTGGCCACATGATAAAGGACCTGAAAGACATATAGCCAAAAGGGCCTCAGAATGTGACTAACAAGGAAAGCCCAGGAGAGCAAGACCCCTCCAAATGTGAACAAAATTGCATAAGGTTGGCAGAAACTAGCATTAGATGGCAAGTGTAGCAAAAGGAGAGCTACAAAATGAAATATTAAGCCATGAGAAAATCATCTTGAAAAATTAATTTTAGTCTGTTTTTCTAAAATAGATTACTAATTACTGTCAATAATTGCAGACAAAGAAAATACAAGATGTATTGAGACTTCTGAGATTGGTGCTAAGGTAAGAATGATTGTTGTGCATATTAGGAAATAAGGAATAGCAGCTAGGTTTTGAGCACTGCTCCGGTATCGCAGAGGTCATGGGTTTGAATCCCGTTTAGGCCTGAGTTTTTTTCAGGCTTTAAAATTCAGAGCTGCTTAAGTTGTGTACATAACTGCGATGATCATTTAATGTTATTACAGGTTTAGGTCAGGTGGGATGCCTGACGTTTTTTAGAGCGCCAGAAAAAGAAAGTAATTGGAAATTTTAGAAGGGAGGGAAAAGCTTGAATCAAAGACAGAAATTATCTTCAGGGTTAGAGGGATTCAGAGGTGGCAGGGGAGTGGGAATTTTCTGGTAAATGCACTGTTCGCATTCATGAATCATAATTATACATGTGCCATAGACTGTTCCTTAGACTTATAATTTCATGTTAACAACCAATTTTCAAGTACTTGAAAATATGAGAAACACATCTAGCTTTTTAATAATGAAAATTCTAGTGAAAGGCATGCATCCTGATTGGGTGGGAACCATAATATCTTTATTCCTACAGTGTACATTGTACACTTTATCTTCTTAAAAGAGCAAAATAATTATTTGGAAAATCTCTCTAAACTGATGCATCATCATTGCAGTAGGCCTGTATAGTTACTTTAATTTGATTTGCTTAAGAATATAATTCTTAAAATCTCCTCTATAGCATGATGATCACTTCTGCAATAAAAAAGGTACCATAACTACGATTTTTGCAGCTGTCTAGCCAATTACCACTGGTTTGTTTTCTTTTTGAGATTAATAATAATTAATGTGTTGGGATATAATGTATTTGTTTTTGTTCTTGCCATGGAAAAATACTTTTTTCTTTTTGCTTACAATGCATTGTTAACCATTCTCGACTCAAGTAATTATTATGACATTTTAAAGGAATTGACAACGAGGCTCTAAATTATTGTTAAAAATTTTATGCTAGCTCTTTCTCAACCACTAACTAGTCAACCACTTTGTTATCGTTATCAGGACTCCAGACTAATTTTTTAGCTCAGTAGCCTATTGACTAGTAACAGGTCTAAGTTTATGAGCCAAAACACAATTTGCACTGGCCGAACTTGTCACATGTGTGCTCAGTTTCAGTGATTTGTTTTGAGAATGGTTGAGCTCAGACATACCTTTCTAAATTTAAAAATTATTTTGAAAAGAATTTCAACTCTGGAAAACATAGCATCCACTTTTATTAAATATTCTCTCAGTATTTTGACAGCGTTGTATTGGTTTCATTTCTTTCTTCCTTAATCAATTACACTGAGAGTGAACAACTGACACCTTCACATAATATGCAAACTGACGTGCAAGAAGCATTGTTCGTCGTTCAAGCAACGTGAAACCTGTAATCATAGGCTTCCTATACAGTTTTTTCAACCAGTAGTTTTCAAGATAGTTAACTTAATGAAAACTGTAGAAAATCTCTGTTTTTGTTAGTTTCTCCTCTATTGAGTATCCTGGGGATAGTGTCTAAACTACTAAGCAGGGCAAGTTACATTAAGGTCCGGCCCCTTCGGTAGATTAGACACTCAGGCTCTCCCCAAAAAATCAAGATGGTGGCTGTTCAATCAAAGCGTACGAGTCTCGAAAATGCTATGAAAATATAGGGGACTGTGAACATTTTAAAGTTATTTTTGATAAATAAGGACACTAGAGAGAGTGCTTCATAATTTTTACTAGAACAAATGGCTACTTAAAGAGTAAAATCCACTAGCCAAGAAATGAAATTTTTCTAGCCTGTGGCTAGTTGGCAACCATTAGTCTCAAACCCTGATTATCAGTATCATTGTCCTGACCAAATTATCATTATTTCAGGCCTTCTGGTATTACGTGATGGTGCGATTTCGCACAATCGACCTCAAATCGCATCCGATCGCACAATTCACAAAAAATCGCATAATTCAAAAAATAACGCACAACATTCATAAAATGAAGCATGAATCAACAAGTTTCTTTGGAATTTCAGCAAAAAATATGCCATTTTTAAGATGATTTACCTTGGAAAAAGGCTAACAAGAACCTTTCACCTTCGATTTCGTATTCATTCGAAGTTAAGGCGTTATTTTGAATGTCAAGGACCTGGTACGAGTCTCATTCTTAAAGAGTCGCCTATTGGTGTAACACAAACACTCCCCTTTTTCAGATTAGCCAATCTGAATGGCTGTAATTTCCGGCCGTTTACCCGCACGGCGGATTACCGAGTATTTTGGTATTATTTCTATCCTTGCAGGTGCCTATTACCCTGATCCAGGGCTCCTGATCCTTGTCAGTGTTTTGTTTACACGCGTGCCTACAATTATATTTTTATCGCCTTGAACTAATTATGCGGCGCCATGAATTGAACAGATCACTAAGACACTTATTTATCCCAGGTTCTACTTGGTCTAAAAAATCACTTGAAACGGGAATATACTCCACAACGTAAGGCAGTGCTAGCTAGGAATATTTCGCTGATGCGTTGAGTATTCTTACATTTTTTTTATCACAGACAATGTTAGGTTTGCACTGCACGTGTGCCGACAGACGTGAGCATCGTGTTTCAGTTTAGCTCAACCTCGTTCCCAGGGTCCTCTCCTGATCAGGGGCCGAGTAGGAGTGTACCCTGGAAACGAGGTTGAGTTAAACTTTGTGTTTTGCACAATAAAATTGTTTCATATAAAGCAGAAACGCATTCAAAATGTCTTAAGAGCAGCAAAAAAGTGTTTTTTGTATCCTGAAACCTTATAAAACAAGCTTAAAATTGCTCAAAAAAAATTGCATAATCTTCATTATTTATCGCATAATGGGCCTCTCTAATCGCACAATCTGCCCTGCAGATTTTGCATAATTTGCATTTTTTATCGCACCCTATCAGAATTAAGGCCTGTTATTTTTAGTGTTATTATCAAATAGTAAGATAATAAATTTGATTTCCTTATCCATAATACAGGATCTGCAAGCATCATTGGAGGAAGCAGCTGCAAGTGCCATGACACAAAATGGATTTGTTTATGACGATCGCACAGGACTCTATTATGACTGGAACACTGGATACTATTATGACCCTGTAAGTTTTTCTAAGTTAGAGCAAACATACCTCCTTTTTTGTCATTAACCAGGTGTACAGGCACACTCTAAGGAAAGCTGTACATTATGCAAAACTAGCATTGACACAAAATTTTCACCCTGAGGTTCCCTGTATCAACTGTAGTGTATTTTTTTCGTTAGGGCATGCGCAGTTTATTGTAGGACATTGAGAGTAAGTTGGCAGCCATTAAAAGTGTGTTTGAGTTCAATCCGTTTGTTTTTATAATAATTACCTGGTTAAATCCGTGCTTACTTGGTCCATCCGGGTGGGATACCACATGATCCACACCTGAAAGGAGGTTTATCACTGTCATACAATGTCTAATACTATGTACATGTACATGTAATATTTTATGGATGGTTCCACAAGCGGGCAAGGTGAGGCAAATCCTGAATTCTGATTGGCTACCCAAGCAAGTAAGATGGGCACAATGTCCTGCAAAACAAAACAAAACAAAACAAAATGGTCATACATTAATTCTTTATTTTTAACCTTGTTTTGTCAAGGTGGCTGGATATTGGCCTTGTTCTGTTTTTGCGTTTTTTTAGACGTTGACTATGTCTTGGTCAGTAAAAGCAAAGAAAGAACTGCCATATTGATCTCATGTTTGGTCAGTAACAAAGATAATTTATCATAATGGTGCATATTTACTCAACACATAAATGATAAGAGGATTTCGTTGAGGATCTTTGCCAGGGTTGAATTTTATCCTTATCCAGTGTCTGACTTACTTAGTCAAAAATTTACATACACTGTACAATGAAAAAAAGAACAAATAAACATTAAACTTTGCACGAAATTGAACCTTAGTGTCCAGCATCTACTGGTTTAGTATAGATAAATTATATTATATGTTTACAGTTATTAACAGTTTGCAGTGCAACTTCTTGAACCCAGGTCACCCAAATGAATTTTCCAATCTCTGTTTTTAACAGATTCGTGGTAATTTTCTCCCGACTAAGATGATGCTTCTTCAGTCTTTTTCAAATTTGTGTGGGTGGCCTTGGTTTGAGTAACTTGCACTGTAATTCCTTTTCTTCAATCCATAACTAATGTGCAGTAATAAACCATTTTATTATATCTCTCAGTAACTTAGTATGCATGCTGTGATTGGTTGATTTAGTCAGGCCTTCTGATAGGGTGCGATAAAAAAATGCAAATTGTGCGAAATTTGCAGGGCAGATTATGCGATTAGAGAGGCCAATTATGCGATAAATAATGAAGATTATGCGATTTTTTTCTGAGCAATTTTAAGCTTGTTTTATAAGGTTTTAGGATAAGAAAAACACTGTTTTTGCTGCTCCAAAGACATTTTGAACACAAGGGAATAGTAATTATGCATCTTGATTGACATTAGTTGGGATAAAAATATAATTGTCGGCACGCGTGTAAACAAAACAGTGACAAGGACAGAAATCAAATAATACCAAAATACTCGACGCATCAGCGAAAAATTAACAGTTAGAAATGCTTCCAATTAAAAGTATATTTTCCTGTTTCAAGCGATTTCTAAGACCCAGAAGATCCCGAGATATTGTTTTTTGAGGAAATTGTGAACCAAATTTCACAAGTTTGTTCAATTCTCAATGAAAATCGAAAACAGTGGTTGTGAAAACTTGCTAGTAGCACGCTGAAAAGTATTTTGTTAAACAAAAACTGAATAAAGTTTTCTTCAATTCTAATAATTATAGAAGGGTAACCGACTCAATAGGTTTTAAAAACATCTATCATTTACGATAAATGTTTCCATGAGTCAATTACAAGTACAAATATGAGCTCAATTAAAGAATGCCTGAAAGGCTCAGAGCAATTTTCAAATCGCTCCATCGCTTCAAATTTTGTGTGTTATCTAACTATTTTGCATAACTTTCTTTTGTTTTTGTGTGCGGGTTATCTGCAAATGCGTGTAATCTGACGATTCTTTTTTCTCCTTTTGGCAAAAATCGCCGGTGAGGGTAATCTGCCGTGCGGGTAAACGGCCAGAAATTACAGCCAGTCAGATTGGCTAATCTGAACAAGGGGCGTGTTTGTGTTACACCAATAGGCAACTCTTTAAGAATGAGACTCGTACCAAGGTGAAAAAGCCTTGTTAGCCTTTTTCCAAGGTAAATCATCTTAAAAATGGCGTATTCACGCAGGAATCCCAAAGAAACTTTTTGATCCATGTTTTATTTTACGAATGTTGTGCGTTATTTTTTGGATTATGCAATTTTTCGTGAATTGTGCGATCGGATGCGATTTCAGGTCGATTGTGCGAAATCACACCATCGCGTAATACCAGAAGGCCTGTTTAGTGGGTCATACTTCACTGTATAGCCCGCTAAATGCAAAAGTCGGTTTTGGTTGTCAAAATGTCTCCAGAGATATAACAAATATCTTACAATCCTTGTTTTCTTGGTACATACTGTAAGTTACGGATCCTCATTTTTTCTGCTCGGATTCATGGCCCACGCACTTCGCACTTGGGCCATGAATCTGAGCAGAAAAAACTTGGTCCGTAACTTACAGTATGGACCTCGAAATCGGTTAGTAAGAGGTATTGATACTTTTGCCTCTACAGCAAAGTCGACTATATTATGAGAATACAACAGGAACTTATTACTATTATGATGACCAGAGCAACAGCTACAAATTCCACTACAAGGTTGAACTATCAAATTACAAGGACGAGAAAACAGATGACAAACAGTCTGCAAACAGAGATGAGAAAGAAAGTGGAGAAGAGAGTAGCAGTGAAGAAGAAGGAGAGGAAAGAGACGAAAATGAAGAACCAGAAGGTCTGTTTTCACCTGAGAATATTTTTCAATAATTTTAGATATGTTACATGTACATTGTAAAATACAACACTTATGTGATATAAATGTATATTAATAAAAATAATATCTAATATGAGATATTCATGTACTGCATATAACCTGCATGAATGTACTCCTGGTTGGTGGAGTTCTGTTGGTAGTGTCACACTGGTATTCGTTAGGTCACAGGTTCAAATCCTGTTCCAGCCTTTTTTTTTTGTAGGATAAATCGCAATAATATTATTATGATTATTGCTAAAATTGGATCAACACTGAGATACATGTAGTCCAATCTTCAATTGGTTTCCCAACTGCAGTGTAAATATACGATTTATTTCTAATATTATTTTAAAATGCAGTGCACATTTTGATTGGTCAAGCTGAGTTCATTGTGACACTGTAGTGTATACGGCCTACTGTACATCACACATGCATTATTTAATATAGGTCAACAAATTATGCATGTTATGATATCTTAGAAAAGAAATGATAGACTTGTCCATCATACATTATTGAGTTATATTTTAATATTTAATATTTCAATGCTTAAAATCACAGAGGAATTGTCCAGAACACTTGAATATTGTAAGAAGTATCTACCCACAGCTTGTGCTTCTCTGGGCATTTTTTTGTGTTCCTGAAATTTCCATTTTCTTATATAACTCAGTATTGCACATCCAATCGCTGGCAATAAATGTAAAGCAATCATTGACAGAGGCTGTTAAAAAACTTGAGTGAATTATTGCTTCCACAATTTGCCTGAAAGGTTTCAGCTCTTTCAAGGAATGCGTATCTGGCCATTTACCTGTATGAACAGAGTTTCTCGCTTTTTTCTTTCAGTCACAGAAGTACAGTTCCCTTGTATCAGAGCAATTGTAATCAGCTCTGCCAAGATTAAAGTGGGAAGCCTTTTTATTGTCACCTACAAAGGAGGAACCATAGGAAGGTCTGTAGCAATCATATTTTGCCAAAGTAAAATGCTGTTTAATTAGTATTTTATTGCCCATGCGCGAGGGCCGTAACTGGAGATTAGGGGCCCTGAGGTCTTCAGAGTATGGAATTCTTCCAGTACGGTCTGTATCACATTTGGACAATACAAGATTTATAATGCGACTGTAAAGTGCATTTACATGTAGAATGTATGTACTGGAAAAATGCTATCCTAAAGATGTAGCGCAAGTGTTTGTATTTCATGATTGAAAGAGGGCATTAATGTTCTGTGTTAGCAATCTGTCCATTCGGGAGTTTTGCATTGCCAAAACCAAAGTAGTTAATACTGTCTGCCATCTTGTCTCGAAAGGCGAAAATCTGTGCGGGTCCAATACATTTTATACTTGGAAAATATTGACCCTGGGATAAGAAATAAAGGAATCTGATTGGCTGATTTTATAAGCTCTCGACCATGTCTCAGACCTCTTTGATTGTGTAATAATTGCCTTTACTGTTTACATACGATAGAAGCATATCAGTGTGACAAAGCCGTAAATGGAGGGTTAACTTTGCTGTGTGTTTTTATTTCTCCTCTAGGGAAAAAGATCTTTCTCATGTAATAAGAATCAATGACTTTGAAGTCAGTAAGGTACCTGTATGTTTATTTACAGCATCAGTGTTCTGTTGTCTATGATGCAATTTTGTAAAGAATATTTTGTTCAGTGTGAAGGAAATGTGATCTGTTATAGCAGTGTGAGACAGTAACTTAAATAGGAATCCACCCTCCTCAAGATTTCTCAGTGGCAAGAATTTTTTTCCCAGCTGACCAACAAGGAAGATATTTTTTTTCAGTCGAAAAGCAGCGCAATAATTTTTTGGGGGGAGATTATCCTCTGCAAGATTTCTTTTTCACTCCATTCGTGAGTGGGACACCCCTCAAAGGAATTTTTTAAATAAAGAGTATCCGCCATTTCATAGTGGTTTCTTCTTTGTAAAATGTTTACTATTGTGCATTGTACTGCCAGCACTAGCAGACAACATTAAATCCACAATGATTATTGAAGTTAAAGGTGTGTGGTGCTGTGTGCTGACCTATTAGAACCACATAGTATGACAACTTTCTGTTTTAACAATGTTCTGGTTTAATAGAGTTTATTACAACTAGTTTTATTGATGTGAGGCCTTGAATCAATCATATTCATTACTGAATGCAAGAGTTTTGATTCCATTGGTCACTTATCAACAAAATAATACTGTTATTTATTGATGATATCAAAGATTGTCATGCCAGAAAAAGGATAAGATAACTAAAATATTTATTATATAAAATTATATAAGAACGTCCATTTTTGAGAAAACCTCGCTTTATTGAATAAAAGAGCACGGCTTGTATGTAAACGACTCGGATTTGGTAGACCACAAGTAGGGATGGGCCCTTCTATGATTTGGAACAATTTGTTTTTTTGCTGCACAACGCATGCATGATTTTTTCTCAGACCTGGCCATGCTTGGATTTTTTTCTTTGCTTGGGAGGCTGCAGGAAATTTTTCTTTCAAATCTTCCAAGTCCCCTCCCCTCAAAATTCAAATGGTTCGCCCCTAACTACAGCCCATGGAGGGCTACGGACAATCTACAACAGTCTACGTGCGCTGTTAACTTACGGACAGCCAGTGGAAAAACAATGACAGTCCACTGACAAGCCATCGACAGCCATCCGTTAGCCAACCGTTAGGCTACGACAGCCGTCTACGGTTTTCCGTCATCCAACCGATATGCTTACAACAGTGTACCGAAAACCTTCCGTCAGCCGACCGATAGGGCGCCGACAGCCAACTGCCCGTCTTCCGTCAGCCAACTGTAAGGCTGTAGACAACCTGTCGATAGACTATCGTCGGCCAACCGATGGTTTACCCACAACTTATATTACGTAAACCATCACCCCGCTGACAACCTCCAACAAACTTGACATCCTACCAATCACCCACCCACCCCTTGTTGGGCGGGTAATTTCTAACAAGTATGTAAACAAATCCTATGTTCTGTTCTCGTTTCAAAAAGGAACAATGCAAGATCGAGTTTGACAAGGAAAGGCGTCAGTTTTTCATCCGTGATGTTGGAAGCAGGAATGGAACATTTCTGAATGGAACTCGTCTCTCTGAGGTGTGGTATTTGTCAAGACGTGCAATTCAAATCCTAGCAGTATACATGATGTATGTCGTATTGAGTCTCCTAATATGGAACAATGCATGACGGACAGATTTATCATTATTCTTTTTTAGAATATCGTGACATGCATTTGTTGACCAACGATGCACATGTGGTGTAGGTCACATACACCATGGTGTTGCAATGAACTCAGCTTGACCATTCAAAATGTGTTTTATATTTTACAATATATAGGATATAAATCATTTATTTGCACTGCAGGTGTGAAACTATTTGAAGATTGGACCATCTCAGTATTAGCAATAATCTCAATATTAGCAATAACTCAAGCAGCTGAGCTCTACCACCCAGGAGCACGTCCATTTTACAGTAATTTTACACTATCAGGTTATATATAGTATATCTCATATTATATATATTGAGAGGCCGGGGGGCAAAGACCGTTTCAATTCCCGTTGGGAGAACTCGGGTTTCACTTTTCTGAGTTTGGCTATGGCACGCCGAAAAAGTACATCTTTTTATATTTTACTGACTTTTTCTTAATATTTATTCTCTATCTCGTGCAGAGTAAACAGGAAAGTGAGTGTCACGTGATCACTCATGGAGATGAGCTCACTATCGGTGCCACCACTCTTCTGCTTCACGTACATCCGGGCTCACAAACCTGTGACGCGTGTGAACCCGGCCAAGTACAGGCCCAAGCACAGCAAAGTATCCCCATTTCTCAGCATGACGAAGGTATGTACAACGGGTTGCAAAAGTGTTGAGACACTAACCTCTTCTTCCTTTCAACGACTACCAGCACAAAGTTCGTTGATTTTCCGGCTCCCCCCTCCCTCTCCCCCTTTCAATGTTGTATTAGTTTCACTTTTCAGCATGGTTTTGCATTGGTGGCAACTTTGATGAGGGGGGAGGGGAACCTTATTGTATGAGAGCATTGTTTAATTACTAACATATAATGACATTGATTGATCATCGCAGTTATGTGCAAAACTTAAAAGCAGCTATGAAATCAAAGCCTGAACAAAACTCAGGCCTGAACGGGATTCAAACCCATGACCTCTGCGATACATATGCAGTGCTCTACAAACTGAGCTATCAAGCCAACTGGGAGCTGGTCATGTTGTGAGTTCGTAATATACCCGTAGATGGAGAAGAATGGAAGTGAATATATTTGAAAGACCATATCTTTGAACTGCGGAGTAATATGTAATGACATTGATTGATCATCGCAGTTATGTACACAACTTAAGCAGCTGTGAAATTTAAACCTGAAAAAGACTCGGGCCTGAACGGGATTCGAACCCATGATCTCTCAGGTGTAGTTTCTCGAGTAATTTTGCACCTAGCTGTAGCGAGAATCTGTTCTCAGTGGTATTAAATGGTAGGCATGCAGCGTGCATGGGAAAGCTGTTTTGTTTGAGTAGTCTATTTTGTGGCCAGTTATAGACCTCATCTTAGTAACCTTTGGGGAAATGTAACTCTCGCTGTCCCAACTAAGTCACTTTCTATTTATTCATCCACTCCATCAATCCTTTAAATAGGTCATCCTAAAATGAATTGATTTTTAAATTGATAACAACTTTCTGAACCTCTTAAACGAGACCATTTTGAATCTCTACTTACTAGGACTTTCTTACCCCGAAAATCCGGAAGTGTGCGACCCCATTCTAGTAACTGTATTGAAAATGCAACCCCATTATAGTCAATCCAGTCGTAAAAATGCGACCCTATACGGCGGCACTTCCCCATTAGCCTCTTATAAGGAAGTACCCCCCACCCCTCTCCAGCCCCCGGGAATTCCATGCAATCATAATTTGAAAACAGAATTCGAGTATTCAAGGAGATAAAAGGGCGAGATTTCGCAGTTTAACCTGTCTGTTGCTTCCACTAAACCACCTCTTTATGCAAGTCACATACTTCACAGCAAAGGGCACGAGTCTATTTTTGCGGTATTTATCCTTTATTAATGCTGCGAAGCATGTGGCCATGTGTCAAAAGAGTTTTCGCATATTATGATTTGAGACTGTCTTTAGCCGAAAAATGAGTCAGGCTGTTATTACACCGTTCTTTGGATGATGTCGATAGGTTGTCGTATGTGATCGGTTAGTTGCTGTCAGGCTGTCATTGGACCGTTGTAGGATATCGGTCTGTTGTCGTTGTTTGTCGGCTTGTTGTTAATAGATTGTTATTAGATCGTTGTAGACTATCGGTGGTTATCGGTAAACTGTGGTAACAGACTGTAAACAGGCTCACGTAGGATTGACTCCTTGGAGGGGAGAAAAATGAACGGTGTTCATGGGTCGAAGTGTTTTCCTTATTCGGTGCCCCAGTTGGTAAAACTCATGGATTCTTCTTTTGGCTGCTTTTGAATGCCTGCAAGAGTGGATCGTCTTTCTTGTATGTTTTCTTCTTGTGATAAAAATCAAACACTTCGTCTCTTTTGATCGCCACCATTTCTCCGTAGTCTATAGTCCCATCGTTGTCGGTATCCAGAATGCGGACCAACTTCTTCAGTTGCGTTCTTGTCATTGGGATGCCAGCTTTCTTGACGCCGGCCATGAATTCAGCCCTGGAGATCCTCTTACTGTTGTCTTTGTCGAGTTGGCGGAAGAAGTCTACAACCCGTAGACCTCGAAGCTCTATGTACTCCAACAGGAGGTTGAGAACGTCCTATGAAAGAAAGAGACTGTTACGGCTGGGAAATCATTCGTGCGACCAGGGGGCCTATTTCTCGATAGACCCGGTTTCTTTACGGTACCGGTGGTCAATTTTTGGGTCGGATTCTACCGAATGGTTTTGTACTTCTAAACCAGCCTACAGTGCAAGGTAATCTAGACTTGTATTGCTTAACTTCGAGAAAAAATTGTGGAACGATGTCAGTATCTGGGCAACGGTGCACCTACACCTCACCTAAGGGACGGACCATTAGAAAAATGATTGGGGGGGGGGGGGGGGGGAACCAAAAAAAAATCATGCAAGGGAAAATGCCAAAAAAAAAAAAATTCATGCAAAGAAGAAGGCAAAAAAAAAATTCATGCAGAAGGAAGGTCCAATTGTGACTTTTTCACACGTAGTAAAAAAAGTTCTTGCAGAGGGGTTCACCTGAAAAAAAAATTCCTACACAAGCAGTTAGCGAAAAAAAAATTCGCCCAAGCTGAAAATTCCCCACCCCCCCCCCCCCCACATCACTTTTCTATTGGTCCGTCCCTACTATACTATTAATCGTAGGCTCTTTTTAACTATCTTTCCATTTTCCTCCCCTAACCCAACATTAATGCTAACGTTTTAACTGTTTATAACTTGTTGGGTTAGGGGAGGGGTAGGTGCGCTGTTGCCCAGATACTGACATTGATCCAAATTGTGATTCCCGCTAGAAACGTTGCGATCATAAAACAATAGCTTTTCACAAAGCAGTCCCAAGTTTGGCCTCTTCTTGGAATTCCATGTCGGGAAGAATCCGATTGCTGAAATTGTTGTCAGTCTTCTAAACTCGGCGTTGTCTTGTGCTCACCCATCGAATTTATGCTGGAGAATCTACCTGCCTCCAGGTGTTTTTCTGGTTTTTCGAGTGATCACCTTTCACAGACCGACGTGCCTTTCCACGGAACTGGAATGCGAAGTGCGCATGAATCATGATTTACGTACTCATACTTTACTTACCACTTTTTTCTTCATTTTCTTGACCCTGTCTTTTCCTCTCATGGCCGTACCACACTGCACATTCAAATCAGGTCTGTTACCTAGGACTTCCTCTACCAACTCTTCAAACTCCGCATTTACTGGTATCTCGTCAAAATACAACTCTTCTATCGCGCTTTTCTTGTTTTTAGAGACAGCGCTCAAGATCTCAAATGCTCCTTGACTCTGGAATGGATTTTGACCCACACGGAACACCTGAAGGGTATTGTTTTGAGCGAGGCCATCGGACAAGTGCTTAGCCCCAACCGCAGAGATGCGATTGCATGACATGTTTAGTTCACACAGAGTGTTGTTGTGAATAAGTGCATCGCCAACGGCCTTAGCACCATCATCAGCGAAACCGTTCCAGGACAAGTCCAGGAACTTAAGAGCACAGTTGGTTTTAAGGCCATACCCAATCGCCATGGCGCCTTGTCTTCGCAAGTTATTCCAGCTCAAATCAAGGCACTCAAGTCCTACATTGCCATCTATGGCAGGACCTAACAACTGACCTCCAATCTCACAGAAATTGTTGTGGCTCAAGTTCAACGATTTCAACGTGTAGTTCTGTTTCATTGCTTCTACAATGGGTTCGGTATCCTTCTCTGCGAAGTTATTTCTGGAAAGATTAAGTTCCAAGAGGTCGGAATTCTCCCTTAACATCTCAGACATGGCGTACGCACCTTGCGTGCCCAGCTCGTTCTGCGAGATGTCCAATTCTGTGATGAAGCAATTCTCTGTGAGCATTCTAGCGATGTATATAGCCCCGTCTGGCTTGATACAGTTGTCCGAAATGTCCAAAGTCAAGACACTCGTGTTCTGTATCATAGCGACGGCAACGGCTTCAATTCCGCGTGGCCCAAGATTGTAATGCTTGAGATTCATCTCGCTGTTGCCCATCTGTCGAAGAAATGGTGTACAAGGAACTAAACCGAGATTCGCGCAGGCCGTGAGGTAATGTCGCTGTTCATGGCTGTTGTCTTCGGCAGAGCTCTCCGCAAAGTCGGTGTCCAAGTCTGTGTCGTAGTCTTCGTCGCTACTCTCCGTAAGTTTCTCGGGGGAAAGGAGTTGTTGCGATTGCACAGTTTCTTCTTCTAGGGATGTGTTCGGAACTTGCCTTATGCAGCCTACTTCAACGGAATGTTTTGACGACATGGGTTTTAGAATTCGTATTTCTTCGGTGATACCCTTTTATCTTCGTACAAAGTACACCTTTCTCGATTTCTTTGTGGAATTCCTAGAGCTTTTGACTGATTCAATGATTTCAAGGTACTGCTATGTTCTCTTAGCTTCACTCAAGGCAAAGCTATTTACAAAATATTTTTGTCGAGCAGTTTGGCGTCCGATGTCTCACTCTGCCCTTTGATGTCCGTTGAGCGACGCGATTGTTTAACTGAGAGGTTAGCCAAGCAAAGCAATTTCAACAGGCGTTTAACCAACCGATGCCATGTGAATTTGTGAAGCTGTGCAAACAGTCGACGCGAAGAGTTTACCAATGCAGCGCTTCAAGTTTTGATCTGTTCAATCCAGATGTCATGGGAAAAACAAGTTGCGCGTCAACTGAGGGAAGTCCTCAGCCGCCGTGTTGCTATGGAAATGGTATCTTCTGTAAATAGGCATATGTTTGAGTTATGGCTGCTAAAGAGAGTATCTACCAATCAGATTTTCTATGAAAGAATTAGTCTTATCTCGAGACTTGAAAAGTTATGAATTATTTATCATTTCTGTAATCATTTTGCAGGTGGGTTTAATTTTGCGGGTGAAATATAACCATTAAATTTCATCATTTTTAAACAACCTACTCTGCACCGCAAATAATCATTTTTTTTTCATGTAGAAAGCCATTGAATAGGAATTAAAAGTCACTTTTCGACGCTCAATTGAAAAAAAAAGGCAAAATTGCGTTTTGCTTTAGACACAAAGAGATGGAATATACTGTACTACTTTGCATTTTTATGACACATCAATTAAATTTAACGGCTCGCTTTGACTACTATGTTAATCAAAAAGAAACCTTTAACAATTATTTTACATTGTTTTGATGCGTTTCTTATCTGCCGAAGTATGAGAGAGACTCAAGAAGAATGATAAGAAGAAATACAAGGCATTTACCATAACTAACAGTACTAACATGTGTCAAAAAGCGTAAAAGGAAAATGGTGTTCTGACTAAATTTATCACGAGTTTTTTTTTTGCATCAGTGAGTAAACAGCCGTGAGATTGAAATCTTTATATGAAGAACGTAAATACCTTTTACTAACCGAGTTTTTTCCGCTCGAATTTATGGCCCGCACGCTTCGCGCTTGGGCCATAAATCTTGGGCCATAAATCCGAGCGGAAAAAAACGAGGATCCGTAACCTACATTATCATATGACCCGTCCGGCCCCGCTCGCGCAATCACAACAAAAATGATAAAATAAGTCAAGTTTTTCCATGAATTGCGAAATTCTTGTTTTGACTGGAAAAATTAAAGGGAAAGCTTTTATTGTAGGATCTTTTATTGTGAATTTTCCCGCGCGCCCCAAGCTATCGCTTCCTATTTGTAATAAAGACAAATGTTCGAAAATTTCAAAACTCTGTCACCGGTCATACGATAAAATGCTTATTGACTTAGTTAGGTCGGCCCGGACGGAAAGATATTTGGCTCTCGTTCGTGACGCTCGAGCCAAATATTTCCAGCTTGCGCGAATTGTTTTTTTCGCTCACTGCTTGTGCAGGAATTTTTTTTTCAGGTGAACCCCTCTGCACGAATTTTTTTTACTACGTGTGAAAAAGTCACAATTGGACCTTCCTTCTGCATGAATTTTTTTTTTACCTTCTTCTTTGCATGAATTTTTTTTCTTGGCATTTTCCCTTGCATGAATTTTTTTTGGTTTTTTCCCCACCCCCACCCCCCATCACTTTTCTAATGGTCCGTCCCGTAGGAGAATAAACCCAGTTTTTCCGCGTTGTCTTCCTCAGCGTTGTCGTCGTGTTTGCGTGTAAGCTCGGTATTTTGTCTGTGCTTGCTGTCTTGGCTGTGTTGGGCCAAGTGGCCTTCAAGCATTTGCTGGTTCAAAATATCGCATTTCAGCCCCCTCAGCTTGCTGGACTCTTTTCCTCGTGAACCACTTAATAACAACTGCACGAAACTGTCTGTTCCTTGCCGTATAAATCAGCGGGTTGAAGATTGCTTTACAACATCCAAGAAACGTGGTTAGAGTTGTCAGAATGTAATTTGCATCATTCCCGAGAAGTTTCATGCGGCTGACTATGAAAACGATTCCTCGAGGCGTATAACACAAAACAAGTGCGCCAATGATAAAAACCGTTGTTTTTAAAGCTTTCTTCTCTTTGCGCATCTTCTCCTTGGTTTCCAAAGAAACTTGTTGTTGTATAATTTCTTTCTCATGGCGCCGTACCTCACCATAAACAGCCACATGACAGTAGATAATCAACGCTATTATCAGTCCTCGAGTTGTGATTGCAATCGTTGTGTTGATCCAGACTGATTTTATATCCATTTGCTGAATTATTACAGTTTGGAGTATCGCCCCGATCCACGCTAGACACGATAAAACCGTGATTCGAGTATTGGTAATAGTGGAACGGTATGAAAAAGAACGCTTCATTGCAACGTATCGTTCGCCACTGACCATGACCAAGTGAAATAACGAGGAAAGGGAAAGAATTCCAAATAGTGCTATTCACAAGTCGCATATCATCAACAAAGCGACTCGATCCCTTTGAATTGAGAGAATTCCCACCGCGATAAACAGCGGTTGAGCAGTTAGACCAGTCATTAGGTCAGTTGTGGCCAAACAGGCCAGCACAATGTTCGAAGTTTGCTTAAGCCGCGGGTTCGTTTGAAATGCTGCTATAACGAAGATATTCAGCAAAATAGTGAAGGGCAGGTCACACTGTTGGCAATGACTGTAAATAGATCCGTAGCAAGGATATGGAGACCGGTTGGAACTTCCTCGTCTTCAGAGCTAAATGCGGGGCAGTCCTGTATAGTGATATCTGGGCTGGTTGAATTGGAAAAATTCATGTTATATTTTGAATCTGATGGCGGTCGTACCGTTCTGTAAAGGAGGAGTTGTTTGAAATAGGTCGCCTTAGTTTGTAACGGATATTTTACCTTACGGTGGTATTACTTACTTAATCAACTCGTTTGATTTACCCAATTTCTTGTAATTTAGGTGTAACCTCGTTTAAATTGATATTTGATTAAGAATACGAACTTAAGCTAAATGTCATTTGTACGCGCAATGATTGACTTCTTAATGCTAAATACAAGTAATTGACGCTTAAAGGGAAAAGAAAAAAGATTTCGCGGGTTGGAAATTTTCCCGCATTAAAACGTGTGTCGTTGCCGCCAATTCGTAAATAAAATTTGTTAAGTCGTGTTTTGTATTTAGAATTGAATGTATTGTATCGATCAAAGCTAAATCTAAAGAATGTACGTGTATCTCCTTTAAAGAGTTACTGGACCATCCACGCGGTATTGTGCAGTAACGCACCTGTCTCTCGAGCATTTTCTTTTTCCAGGTGAATTCGCGTTAATTTGCTTGAAAATGCTTCAATGCTGTGGAGTCGATTCTCAAATAGATTTCCATCCACCTTGCAGATATATAATTATTTCATTTCTTTTGTATCAATTTGAATAATCTGTTTATTCGAAAGTTATCTCTTATGTCACATCTTCCCATGTCTGATGCACGTATTTGTAAACCGAATGAAAAAACTCAATAACACGAAATTTGCGACGCGACAAGTTCGATCAACATTTCTTAAATGTTACGGAATCAAACTTTAATTTAAAAAAGTCATGAATGACAAAAACACACCGGGCTTGAATGAATGAACCCTATTGACGTATTTAAAACATATCTAGCATAGGGACACCCCTCTTTTAATAGAGGACACCCAGGTAAACATTTAAATGGCTGTAAAGATATACAATATGAGAGGATAAGACTCAAACTGTAGACACTACAGTACATAATGTTGGAAAGAAAAAAACAACAGCGTAATAAATCTATTGACAGAGTGTAGGGGTTGCATAAATGATATTCAATGCATCCATCTTGCACAAAACTCGAGAAATCGACCCTTCGTATTTGCGATTTCAACGTCTTATGACTGCACACTGTTATTTCCTAGCTATGTAACTGCACAGTTTAGGACCAAGGTATCGAAGCGAGTGTTACAAGTAGCAGTGTTAAATCTGGGTAGCGCAAAGTCGGAAGGCGGCAGACCATTGAAGACTTAGTAGCCGCCGTCTTGAATTTGTGAACAAGGACAGCAGGGGTGGGGAGGACACGCTAGCACGTATTTCATCCCCTCTCCCTTCCCCTCGTGCTCACCTGCCCTTTTACTTCAACCCCAACGCCTTATCTAACCTTTCATTTAAAGTTCTATTTAAGTCTTCTATAGTCACGATTACAATTTTATACTTGGCAAGAGAAAATGAGGTAAGAGAACGTATCTTCCATGCTGGGTTCTCTTACTATGATAAGGGGACAGAATCAAGAGAAAATGAAGTAAGAGAACGTATCTTCCATACTGGGTTCTCTTACTATGATAAGGGGACAGAATCAAGAGAAAATGAAGTAAGAGAACGTATCTTCCATACTGGGTTCTCTTACTATGATAAGGGGACAGAATTAAGAGAAAATGAAGTAAGAGAACGTATCTTCCATACTGGGTTCTCTTACTATGATGAGGGGACAGAATCTATTTTTAGATCCGGAAACTATTGTAACTGACCAATGATTGATCTCCTCATCACGTGGTTGTAATTTCAATGCGCCATGTGGAAATCACGCAGCCATAGAACGAGATATAAATAGATTCCGGGCTAAAAATAGATTCTGCCCTCTTATCGTATCAGACGGGGTTATGTTCTCTTTCCTCATTTCTCTTGTACTAGGGTATTTATGTTTGTATGTTTATTGTAAAGGTGCTCATATTTGTTTCTTTACAATAGAATCCCGATTTCTCGAACCTCCAAGAAAATTGGTTCGAGTTGTTGGGAAATTCGAGAACCGAGGGCTCGAGAAATCGGGATTCTACTGTATTGTAGACTAGAGTGTATTTTACGTGGAGAGAAAGTAGTTTAGTGGTTGGCGTGTCGGACTTCCGAGTAAGAGGTCCGGAGTTCGAGCCCTGGTGATGGCACTGTGTTGTTTCCTTAACTTTAACTCCACACTGTCTGTCTCCTCCCAGCTGCATAGATGGGTACAGGTGGTCCAATGGTTGGGGTAACCCTGCGTTGGACTAAGATCCCATGAAGCGGGGAGTACCAATACTCCCAGCTGCTTCATGCTACTGAAACCGAGATAAGCTTCGGTAGTGTGAGCTTTAGGGCTGATACCAATAACGTGTTTATGTTTATTGACAGTGTGCATCACCAGAGTGGTTCAGGCAGACAAGGCGGCAAAGAATTCATCCTCAGTGCAAGCACAGATGAAGTCGGAGCTGAAGAGACTAAAAAAGGCATACGGTCTAGAGGTCGGCAAACGTGCTCATATTGTCGTGAATGTCAATAAGTGTCATTTATGCTTACAAATGTTGCCTCCGCTACGCGACAAAAGCAAGCACGTTATAGTGAGGACAACCAACCAATAGTTGTTTGCCAGTTCATTCGTCACTGCGAAACAAGATTTCATTTGTGAAAGGTTTCTTTTTTCAGCACTCTCACAGGCAAACTCGAGAAAAAGAAAATCCGAATTCTCCGAATAGGAGTCGAACCCAAAACATTCCGATTACTAGTTCGGACGCTCTACCACTGAGCTTAAGGAGACTCGTGGAAACAAAGTCATTAAACTAGGTTCATTGGGCAAACATTCTGCATACTGATAGAATTCGATTACCAAACTGAATGGGTTGTGAAACAATGATGAATTCTCAGATGCCTGTATATTGAGCCTGGAGTTTGTGAAAGATGAAAAAAGAAAATACCATCTTCATTATTTCTCAAGATTTCATTCTATTCCCAAAGGTAGCTACGTGGAACTTTTCTTGACTATTGATACACAGAGAATAAGAAATTATCGCTCAAGAAGACTGAGTTAATCTTGCCCCAAATTCTCTTAGCAGTGTCCGTCAGCCTTCTTTGGTCGGTTAACCTTGGCCCTGCCGTCAGCCGTGACGTTTACCAATTCGCGCGGACAAACCTCAAAAGGGAATGCTTTGGTACTAGGCAACTGTGACACGTGACTGATCTCTGCACGAGCAATGGCGCGTCTGGTTTGTAGTGCTCTGGGGATAGTTTCTAAAGAAACTGGTGCTGCGTTGGTGGGAAATTGAAACACAAGAAACTGGATAAATCAAACGAGTTGAAGGGCTAACGCTCGAAACGTCAGCACCTCCCATTTACCTTACGGTTGTATAACTTACTTAATCAACTCGTTTGATTTATCCAGTTTCTTGTGGTTTGTGGTGCTGACGCGTAAATTCGTTTTTAGGACTCGTCTTATTGTGAGCAACCCGAGTTTTTCACGAGCCAAGGAAAATACAAGGACCGTGCTGAGGTCAGGTAAGTTTTCGCTCGAAACGTCAGCCTCCCTTTCATCTTACGGTCGTACAACTTACCTTGTTATGTAGCTGGCGTTTTTCCCGCTACAGCGCGCCCATTCATTGGCTAGTTCATGGTCACATGACATCTAACAGTGAAAATATTTTCCGTCAAATGCCATGAGCGGGCAACATTGCGAAAACTGTGACGTCAAGCGGAAAACAGTTCACTGTTACCCGCGAAATGTTGACCGCTGTTGCACGTGATCAGAGCAATTTCGTTTTGCTGTATAACAAATCACTTAGAAAGAGGTCCCTTGGGGAACAGTGAATTTTGTTTTCCTCGAATCTCAACATTGAGATTCTCAGGACTGTTCCCCAAGGGACCTGTCATTAAGTCTTAAAAATCTATCAGTTCGTTTGATAAAGCATTTTGTGTGTGTGTGTGTGTGTGTGTGTGTGTGTGTGTGTGTGTTTCAATTTCCCAGTGACGCAGCTCCAGTTTCTTCAGAAACAAACTCCTTTTTAGCTCGTGTGTCGCGTTACCATTTTCTCCCGATGGGCAGCGTAAATAATAGGGTTCGCCAAAAACCAGAATCGTAACTGTATAACAATCTTTAATAGTGTGTTACAATCACAAATCGGTAAAACTGTAGAAAGAAAAAAGAAAGCGGACCAACAATGTAACTACAGGATATGGCACATGATGCTAGCAGGAATTAAAAAAAAAACGGAGAATAAGACTGGAATAAGATAATACGGAAAACTTACATTCGGTGATGTCTCCGTCGGTTAGAGGTAAAACGAAAGGGCTCCTAGAATAGCAAAAGAAAAAACTGCCAAAAAAGGGCAAACAACTCCGCAAATCTCCAAGAATGAAGTTCCCACGAGTAGAGCTCCAAAAAAATCACGAGCCTTAAAAATTATCCGAAGAATGTAGTTGACTTGACAGTAGGTAGTGACGTAATAAAGAAAAACAAATAAAGGCTAGGTAGACGGAAAAAAAGGACTAACACTGTCTTTGAGAAAATCTGAAGAAAACATAATAATCTTAAACTGAGGCCCTGCCAGGGGGGGGGGGGGGGGGGTTCCCAGGTCGCTTGTCGGAATTTTAAAATGCCTCGTGTCGGCGTTTTGTCAAGGCTTCACGTCGCTGTCGGAAATTAAGGGACAACTACTTCAGTTCTTTGTCACTAATTCTCGGCTTTGATGTCGCTGTCGACATTTTTTAATAGAATGGCAGTCGTTTGTCGCTATTTCATTTGGTCGCTGTCGCTACTTTCGGCCCGTGTCGCTTGTCGGAAATTACCCTGGCAGGGCCTCTAAACTCGGTACGTAACATCGCGGAGCTTTAGCTCAAGATCTATTGTGATGGATGGGGGAACTGAGATGTCAGGCGTAAGCAATAGAATTTTCGGAACTCAATCCTCTCAAGATCGTTTAAAGGTTCTTTTTTCGGCGGTCAATCAAAATTTAGTATATGCCACGTGATCTTTGTGTGTTCGACTCAAGTTCAGAAACGTGCAACGGGACGTGACACGTAGCCCTTTTTGCTCCACGAGCTCACCATAGGATGCCTTTGATTTCAGTTTGTACGAAGTGACAAGGCGTGATTCTGTTTGTCAATTTTTGTTTTTCTTGAACAGACGGACCAAGGTTGGGAGTGATACTGCTGTGGAGATCCCAGACGAACCTGCTGCGTCCGTTCACAGGTTTGAACCTTCTTGTTGGTCACACTAAATTTCTCAGTGCATGAAGTTTGCGTTGAAATCCCGAACAAAACATTCTTGACGTTTTCCATGCTTTTTCGTTCAAGCATCGGAGTCTCTCTACCCTCAGGACAATGATGATCTAACAACAACAATTTTTAAGATCCAATATTTGAACACAATTTTTTTTGCAAATCCAAGAGCTTATTATTGCTTTATTGCTATTGCAATCACTATCGTTATTGGCATCGTCATCGTCATCGTTATTGTTGTTATTGTTATTGTTATTGTTATTGTTGTTAGTCAGTTATAGAAGACAATTTGCTGCGTAATGCCCACTACATGTACTTTGCGTCTTGCTATATTTTTGTAATTGTTTCAGACCTATTGGCACGGCCAATATTGGACGTCAAATGCTGGAGAAATTGGGTTGGAAAGAAGGCGAGGGACTGGGTCGTAAAGGAACGGGTCGAAGAGAACCGGTGAGTTATTTTTGAGTCAAAAAACGCTCGGCGCTAAACGCTTCCATAAAATTCCACATCGGGACGCTAAGAAGGTATTGAAGGAGTAGGTTGAGCGTGGACCCCTGGTGTTACAAGATGATCTTCCTCTAGAAGCTTTTTTATATCATAGATAATGAGATTTCCTCACGAAAAAAAGAGTACGTAAAATTGATACGTAAAATGCATTAGCCAATAGGAAACGCGAACGATGAAAACTCACTAGTGAAAAAACGTCGTTCGTCCAATCACAGGCGCGAACGACGAAAACTCACTAGTGAACAACATCGCAAAAAATAAACTATATAAAATAAACAGATTACACCATGGAAAATGCTTTGTACGATTTTTTATTCACTCGTTGAGTAGTATCAGAAAACGAACGAGTGAGCGCGCATTTTCCATGGAGTAATCTCTATTTATCAGAAGCCTCAGACTGTAAATACAATCAGGAGCCCAATACTTACGTTAGTTGCTTGTTTGTAGAATGAGAAACACTGCCAGAATTTGAGACTAAAACCTTGGAAAGAGTACACCGTGTGCAGCAGAGCCTTAGTATTTTCCTTAAATGAAGAGATATTGACGATGATGAAGAGATAATGACGATATTGACACTCTATTGATAATGAGATATTAAAAAAATAATGAAATCTTTATTTTCCACTTTTTTCCTTTGTTATATTTTATTTTATTATATCTCTCAGTTAGTACGCGCGCTGTGATTGGTCAATTTAGCGGGCCGTACTTTACTGTACGGACCTCGAACTCGGTTAGTAAGAGGTATTTATTAAATGTGAGCTGAAAATGCTGGAGCCTCAGTATGGGGATCCTTATTATAGAAGTCTTTTACAGAGTTCGGTTGGCAATAACTATTGGAGCAATTAGCAGCGGTTTTGGTTTTGCTGTTTGCCGGGTTACCAAAAGCGTTGCTGAGTGACAGGAAATATTAGACAGAAATTATCAGTGGTCTTTGGTTATCCACGTCATGTACTCTGATATACATTTGCTACCTTTGAGGTAGCAAGGCTGACGCTGTGATAAGAGCTCTCACACGTCATCTCTATGTCCCGGGTCCTGTCTCATTTTGGTCGTGTTTTTTGTCGATTTTCTCCTTGTTTCGAGGGTTTTTCTCCTGGCTCACCGATTCTCCTCCCTCCGTAAAAACCAGGACCTCCAATTGGCTCCAAATTTCAATTCTATCTGAAAATTGAAAGGGACCGCAGTAATTGGCCTTAGCTGTTGTGGTGTCCCTGTCTGACGTGTATACTGACGAATCTGAACAATATTTGAATTTTATTTCATATTTTTCGATAATTTCGGTTCTCCTATCCTCCACAACAGCTCCGGCGACCGGCGAAATTCGCCGTCTAGTCGTCCTTGGAGCGCCGGCTACTCAAAGTAAATAATCATAAATTAATAAGAATAAGAACTTAAAACCATTATTGTTTAATTAAAATACCCTGAAATGCACTTTTTAGAGCCCCAATTTCAAAATTTTCTGGGAGAGGCTCCTGGATCCCCCAGTAAAAGGTGGGCCCCTCCTCCACGTGTTTCTGATAAAACCACACCACGTCTTTCTATCGGCATTGTCCGCCGCCTACTCAAAGTTATTCTCCCTCTACTTCAGATTTTCGGAAGAACCCTGAACAATCATTCGATCGTTTTCTTTTTCCCTGCGGCCTACTTTTAAAATATGTCGATATAGCGGCCGGCCACGTTTAAGAGGGCTCTGTCATCGTACGGCGCTAAGTTGACGATGGCTACAATTGGACTGGTGAAGGACCTTCTTAAGAAGTTTCCACGCTCTTTCTGTTTCCTCGCCTGTATTAAATGTAACATCGATAGGTAACATGGGGGCTAACTTGGAAACCGAACGGTTTATTTGACCACCATGCTCTAGCACTTTTACTTAATACAACAGAAACATCATTGGCAACTATAAAACGTTTGTAATCAAGTTGAGGAACCACTTCAAGAGGAAGTAAATTTGTATTGCATTGTATTGTATTGTGTTGTACTGTATTGTTTTGTATTGCATTGCATTGCATAGTATTGTATTGTATTAACGATATAAACGTTTTAGCAGGACACCAGGAAAACTGAACGTTATATGAAAGTGGTTGCTGTAATCTTCATTTCTGCATTTTACTCTTAGGTGATGGTTGAGATGCGCGAAAGCCAACGAGGCCTGGGTGCTGGTGTGAAACGTAGCATAGATGACGTCAACATGGGTGGGAAGAGTTACATCAGGGCTAAAATGCGTGAGAGGTTTGAACAAATCTCTCCCGCCATTTCACACCCGCATACCCGAAGCACTGGCCAGTCTTTGGCTGAGAGCAATTCGTTGACGGACGTTACTCAAACTGGATCGACATCTGCTATAGAAGGGGGACCTGAAACCCCGCAAGTTACGCAGGAATTCCAAAACACTAAGAGGAATGATTCAGTTGATATTTTTGCAGAGTAATTCAAGATCGCGCAGGAATGTTTCTTTAAATTTCAAAGCAGCGCAACGCGGTGTATCGACGTTTTTCCCCTGCCGACGCGTGGAGATTTCACACTAAACAACAGAGAAATGTCATAAGATCGGAAATACATAGTCAAGTTGCGCTAAACGTTTCATTGATGGGTGTCTCAGGGAAAGCTGTCGCCTCCTCTGGTCGCAGGGTGGTGCTTGGAGTAAAATGTGGTCGCATCAGTGGATTTCTCAGTGAAACTTGTGTCATTCTCTACAGATCTGAAATGACGAGCCCCACAAGGATAGCATGAGTATGGTGCTTGCAATTAAACGCCGTTTCATCAGATGCTGGGCTCGACAAAAGCTCCCTTCGGCCGTGGAGGACGTGTGGAGCAGCGGAGCAGTTTTGGCGAAATGCGAGGTGTTCGATGTGTGATCAGTAAAGCACGTATATCGAATGTTTGATAAAGCTTCTCGAACGAAATTATCTAGAAGGAGAAATTAACGCAAGACAGGTCTTGTTACATGAGGCATCCAAACAAGTCACGATGCATGATTCCCTTTGTCTTTCTTTTATGCGCTGTTGATGATTTTGAGAAGTAAAAAAATTCAGAAACTTCGACATCCCTCATTTTCTTAGCAGTCGAATGCAAGGAGACTTTATTCCGATCTAACTGTCCTATACCACTGGCTCGCCAACACATACGTTTTTCAATGTGCCTCCCATAATCTTCCGAATCTCCCGATATCGTGTGCAGTAAATTAAGGGATTTATTGCAGAATTCAAGAAGACCATCGTTAGTGTGGAATAATAAGCCATCGAGACAGAAACACTAGATGGGCCAATCTCGTTCGTAAGAACAGCGCAGATGTTTGGAAGATAACAAAGGAGAAACGCTGCATAAACGTATAAGGTGCTAAACGCCGACCTTTTGAGCCTCGTGGCCTCAAGTTCTCGTACTGTACTTTGAATAGTTATTTGATTTCGATGATAACGTGCAACTCGTGTGACCTTGAAATATGCGATCGTTGCGAGGAGAACTCCGATGACCTCGACGGTCAACGCTACCATGTCGTTGTGTTTGGGGAGCGAAGTAAATATTGCGGCTGCGATAGCACTGCTTGTCCACAGAAAGACCAAGGAAATACAGACCCGGTTTGTCGTTACAAGTTCCTGGTATCTGAGGTGAAGCGATAAGGCGAGGAGCCTGTCAAGACCAATCGCAACAACCGAGGAAAACGAAACTGCTGCAAAAGTTAGGAGCAGAAAACGGAAAACTGTTACAGTCGTTGGACAAAAGAAGTGGAAGGAGTAGACGTCGGTCGTCGGCGTCTTAAGCATCACAATCGTCATACCAGTGAACATTGGCTGTGCAATTAGTCCCACTGCAAGGTCAGACCCAGCCAGGTTGAGGAATAGTGTTCTTACGGTGAATGCAATCGAAGGTGATTTCCACAGTGCGTGAATAGCAAGAAGATTTCCAAAGATCGCTGCTAGGGAAAACACGATGTTGAACACACAAATAAAGAGCATGAATGTTGGTTGGTTTAGGATGAGTTTAGCTGCGTCGTCCATAATCCGCTCGCACAGTTTTTGGACCATGATCAGGCTTTTCTTTTTGCTTCAATTTTTTTTTTTCCGCTGACAACTCTATCACGTTTGGCAGCTCGGGGAAAGAAACGCTTGATAGCAACGTTTACAGAGCGAAGTCAGAAAGCAGATGCCTCATTATCAACCTTGCCAACCAAATCGGGCCTTGGGGCAAAATTACTGACGTATATTTCTGTATTCCTGAAGGTAGAATGAATGCTAACCTTATGACAAGCTGCGGGCTATAGGAATAATGCACGTATTGGCAAATGTTTGCTGCTTCAAAAAAAAAACGAAACTACTTTTTCCTCCCGCTGCCTTAAAGCGCCAAATTGCTTCGAATAGGTGTTGCTCTCAATTTCCTTTGTTCACTATAAAGTCGGACATAAAACATTTTTCAGAATCTAATTATAAAGCTTGCTGGAACCTAAAATTAATCAGGGTGACCTTGTTACGCTTTCAGTTTCTGCCCATTTGCTGGGTTTTAATCTTACAATACATAAACAAAAACTATACAAAAACATTTAAAACCTAACCTATTGTGTACTTACGAGTTAGTCCCTAACTAATTTCGCGAGATCACCGATAACAAAAACAAATGGCGTTATAAACATCCTTTAGGTTTCAAATGGCAGGGCTATTTTCAGAAGGTCCTAACCTAACCAAAGTTTTGCCGAACAGGTGAACCGATAGAGTTGTTAAAGAACCTCAAGTCAGAGTGGTTTTTGACTTCCTGTGATAATACTTAAGAAAAACGTAATTACTCTGTTCAATCACAAAAGAAGCACAAATCGATTACAACTGAATACAAATACATGAAGTCAACGCAAAGCGCGGGAAAACGCGCGTGGGCTGCTTACTTATAGGTCTTAGCTTTCTTCTGATTGGTTATAATGTGGGACGACAATTTGTTTTTTGTTTACAGTTCTTTATATTTCTATGAAATTAGCCTTGCCTTTATATAGAACCGGAATTAGAATCTAATGGACAAATTACGTGGAACTGTACAACAGGGAACATAGTTTTCCAAAACTTAGATCTATGTTATAAACAGTTAGTGATTTCGTGTTGTAACTGTGTTCATACGTGTGATTTCGTGTATCTGAAACCACAGTATACCTTAGACAAATTCCATTAATATTCTCCTATAGTTTGATTTAGGAAAATTGGTTCGCAGATCGATTCCCTTTTTACTGCGTACTTTTCTATGATATATCATTCGGTATGGTAAGCAAAGTACATTCGACTAACAACTTCAGCATAATCCTGTGCTTAAGAAATGCTGGCTGGCAAACTCGATACACATTTTCCTTTGTTCCTTTCTATATAATAATTTTTATATCCAGTTCTAACAACGCAAAGCATTATCTGAATCGAAAGTCTCTATCATGATACCGTCAAAATGTAATAAGGGTATGTCAAAGCCACACATATGCGTACTTAGGCGACAGTGGTAAAAGGGATAAAACCCTATTGCTACCCAAAAAAAGAGATGAAAAATTGAGTTCAAAAGCTGGCAGCCATGAACAGCTGTTTCGGCCTTGTTAGGCCTCATCAGCAATAGGGTTTTATTCCTTCTACCACTGTCGCCTCAGTGCGCATATGTGTGGCTTTAACATACCCTTACTACATTTTGACGTTGTCATTTTAAGCCACATCCTACAACCCTATCATTTCTCTATCATGATACTTAGCTTTGGAAACAATGCGGTCAACTCAATAAAACGATTACCAGTGTAGTTGTTGTTTCGGGTTTGTCAAGAGTAGCTACACTTTTTGATTACACTTGTGAATGGTTGGCAAGCATGATCAATACATGTTTCAGAGCGTTCCTTTTTGTCATTGTTAGATGCGAGTTACGTGAATGGTGTTTTATCACATTAATGCTCTATACTGAAGAACAAGCGGTCGCTCTACGAATAAATGCACTTGGATAAAGCATGCCAAGGGAAACCGTTGCACAGTCCCCTCACACATCTCTTACCTCTTGAAGCTCATGAAAAATCTTTGGAGTGTTGTCCATTGTATTATTTATAGCACTTCGAATAGCAATTATTGCATATTGTGAAAATACGCTTGTGCAAAAGATACATTGTAGTTCAATTTTTTCCTTGGTTCAAATTTTATTTTCCTTTGTTTTCTGGTATGGTAATGTGTGATAATGGGTTTAAAACAAAGGAAAATAAAATTTAAACCAAGGATAAAATTGAACTACAACAGATACATCAAGAATTTCCGAAGTTGCAAGTTGAGATCGGTATCAGTTGTTTCCATGTATCCTGATGCAATAAACTATTGCAACCCGAAAGAGCTACCTGGAACCTTGTCTCCAATTTAATCTTTTCCTTACAGTATTAGTTACAAAATCTTCTCTGCAATAAACTTTGACCAAAAGGTTGTAAACATCTCGTGGCAGTGCTCTTCCAGGGGCCGATCATTTTATTTTTGTCAGAGGTGTTGGTTGCTTTGGTCTAAGTTTAGGTCCAAGTGAAATAAGGAATTGATTTTTTGCCCAGCCCACGAGGGTGCTCAATTTTTCAGAAAGTTTCCAAGTATATTTACAGTAGCTCATGTATGACCCCATGAAATGTCCTGAGCTACTACACTTACTACACTTACTACAGCTATACTACACTTTGTTAAATTCACTACAGTTACTTCTATGCCTAGAGTAGCTGTAGTAAGTGTAGTAGTTGTAGTAAGTGTATTAGCTCAGGACATTTCATGGGGTCATACATGAACTACTGACCCATTAAGGTCGATTTAATGCGTGTATTTATTCATTTTTTTCGAGACTGAATCAGCAATTTATTTTTTTTCCGAAAACATCCCGTCCCCTCAACCTTTTTCAATGGCTGGCCCCTTAGGTTGTTTTCTAACAGTGCAAAAAGCGCGTTTGCTTCAGTTCGGATAGTGATATATGAGCATTGTCACTGTCTAGTCTGATGTCTCTTTTTCGTCATGTAAGACTTCAACTGTTGCCTCTTCATGATCGTCCATTTTAAGCCTTTCCTGTTCGACAACCGACGCTGAGAGGCCATTGTTATCATGTCGAGGCCGAGATTGTTTTTGAGTCACAGGTCCCTCGCGGATTTCAACAGTTTTGACTTTATTCTCCGATTCTCTCTCTTTCTTGGCGACGACTTCAAGTGTGCCTTTCGTGGACAACGTGGCCCTGACAGAGTTGATGTCAACGTCCTCTGGTAGCGTCCGCCGCCAACAGAACCTTTTTTCGTAGCAGTCCCTTGCGTGACCCTGTTGACATGAATAAAGGCCTTGAATATACAACTCCCGACCCTGGATTTTCACTGACAGATCATGTCGACTGGATCCTTTTACGTCCAGAGAGAGCTGGAACATGTCCTTGTCGTCGCTTTTCACTAAAGGGAAGGACTCTGCCCTGAAGCGCTGGTATTTACGCCGGTATATTTCCGGGAACTGAAGACTGTTACGATGAAAGAGGTCCAGCTCAAATGGTTCGTCATAGAAAGGGTCCCACAAATCTACAAGGTTCTGCGTTGGCCAAAGTCTGAGCAAAAAAAAAAACAAGTCCATCCAAAATTAAATGCTGACAGTTAACTCTGTATGAGGTAAACAAAGCTTCAACTAGTCTCCCTCGCAGCCGTTTTTTGGATGTCACGCAACGTTCCCCAAAGTTTGGGGGAACGTTGCGTGACATCCAAAAAACGGCTGCGAGGGAGACTAAGCTTCAACTGACTATTTTATATTTGTACAGTTCAGGCTTCTACAGTGTGAAGTGTCAGCCTATGTAAGGCGATCTGATGTCACATCCGTCACGCAATCTGATTTGTGGCACAGTGACAAATGCAGTACAAAGTAACGAAATGTTACACTATATGGCCTTATACAACACATACGTATTCAGTAGTGCTGTATATTTTATGTATTGTAGTGCCATCCTATAGAGTTTTCCTTAGGGTATGCTGCCACAAAGTCTTGACCGTGACAAATCTCATGCTGTACCCTACTTTGTTTCTTCTCGTTTTCTTCCTCTCGATTTTCTGTACTTTAATTTAAATCAGTTGCTGTTCTGATGCACGACATATCTAATAACTTATGGCCTCCTAATATTGCTTATTTATTTATTTTTAAAGCAAGCATTCATATAAAACAAGGTCATCTTCAAGAGGTGACTACTTTGTTAAACCCTCAAGACTTGACCAACAAATTAAATTATTTTCACGAAATGGTGTAAAAAATTTGGAATAGTTTATCTGGTGAAATTCGCCATCTATCTAAAAACAATTTTAAAATTAAAATCCACAATATCCTACTCCAAAGACTTTCAAAAGAAAATGACTTAATATTGATTTATCCGTCTTAATAACAAAAACATATTTTGGTACTTTGGCCTTTCATATTTACACTTTGTATTGATTTGATTTTAGATGATATTTTCTTATTTTAGTTGACTGTATACTCTGTACAATAGTTATTTGTATACCTATTCGTTCTACAATGTGTTGTTTGCAAAACACGATTGAATACCGAAGCTTTCTCTATACTTGTTCTCTCTTTTATACACATGTAACCACTGCTCGCCTCGACTAGCTATTGCTAACTGCGACCAGTGCAGATTGAAAATGTATCACATAATGAAATTCTACAATAAAAAGGGGCGTCGATAAAAGCCGGAACATGGAACATTCCGCAACATGCCGGAACATTCCGCAACATGCCGGAACATTCCGGAACATCCCGGAACATCCCGGAACATGAAAAAAAATTTTTAAAATTAAAAAAAAAAATAATAGCAAGAAATAAATAAGACAATAAAGGGCCTCGATAAAAATAAAATAATAGGTGTTTTGTCACTTCAGAATGCTCTTTCCAGGTTGCTTTTATTACGAGAGTGCTAAAACTACGAATTTCTGTAGTTGTTCACGTTTACAATAAAGTGTGATAACTTGCAATAGAGTGTGTCATAAGTAATAGTTCGAATGAGGAAAGATAACGCATATGCATGGTTATATATCTAGTAACTGATTGATTTGTTCAGGCGCGCATGCACATGATCTGACGGCAATGTGTATTGGAGAACAAGTAAGTCACGTCCGGCAGAAGTTTAAATCATTAATTCTCGAGTACTCTACACTAGTTTAGACAACCAAATAAACCATGTGAAATCGTCTACGTATGAAACAAATAAGAAAACTGGTCAGAGTCCCATATTTTCCTGCCGATCGCCGCCATCTTAGTTACCAAGAGAGGATAAAGCTTCATCCTTTCGTGATTCCGACAAAATATTGTTTTCTTATACTCGGAGAAGATACCAGATTCATTTTCTTTCTTTATTTTTCGTTTTTATTTTATGTATTTATGTCTATTTTCGTTATATAAAAAGTATATTTATTGTCTTATTTACTTCTTGCTATTATTTTTTTTAAATTTTAAAAATTTCTTCATGTTCCGTGATGTTCCGGAATGTTCCGGCATGTTCCGGAATGTTCCATGTTCCGGCTTTTGTCGACGCCCAATAAAAAGTGGTAAACAGTAACACTGGCTGTTAGTAAACCCGGCCGCATAATCGTAATTAAATGCTGAATGAATCGCACACTCAGTGAGGAGAAACCCTTGTCCAACAATAAACTAAGGCCGAGGCCAAATATAAATCAAACGAAGCAAAAAAAAACCCCTTGTTTTTCCAGCGAAATTGCAGTTCTTTATTCGAAGTGCGATTGGTTCGTAACTGATACGTCACATCAGACGAAGTTACGGAGCGAATTTGTAATTCACTGCTCTCATTGATTCTAACGATGCCCTAGTCAAACGCGACTTTTTGACACGTTTAGTACTCACCCAAAACTATTATGATAGAGAACCATCCACAGTGACGCGTCGGTGAAGGACAACGCTCCGAGAAGAAGATATACGGGAACAAACCTTGAAGTAAACATGTTTCTTCTTGACGTGGAAAGTTGAAGTTCTGTCTCGTCTCTCAACTTCTGATAAAATACAAATCAAAGCAGCGAAGGGGGTTTTATTTAGTTAAAGGACACGTCAGAAAAAGCGGCTAAGCTCGTTCTTGGAAAGCCACGTACGTGTTAGCAGCATTTCCCTATTTCTGGAATCTTACCAGCATTCAGAATGACGAGCCGAGCTTCGCATCTTGCATCATTCGCAGTGGCCATGATTTGTGTTTTGCCGCACGTCCTTCCTTTCTGGTTTGTAATGATGACAAACAAAGAAGTATTTTGCAACTTCCAGTTAGCTTCGAAAACGGAAAGCAATTGGCCCACACAAACCAACTTAGTTTAACAGTCTCCAAACTCAGAAGATAAATTACTAAATCACATGTGATTTGTAAATCAAATTCAATTTCTTTCAGAAGCCTTGTATTTCCGGTTCCGCCGGAAATGAATTATTTCGCGCCGGTAACACTGCGCAAGGCGACACGTCAGTAATTCCAAAATGGCGTTCACTTTCTACAGTTTACTAGAAGCCTGCCTGTTGATAGTAAATGCTGTAGCTGTACTGCACGAAGAACGTTTTTTGGCGAAAGGTAAATATTGGTGGTTAGTGCTTAAAGTTCTAAGTATGCAATTTCCACTTTATCTTCCAACTGCGCTCAGTTTGGAAACAAGAAAAAACAACTCCTGTAGAAAGCTTTCTCATTTTGATGCAGTATTTCTGGGGTCGCATGCTGCATGCTGCGTGCTAGCTGTATAATTTGTGGCTATTTCCCTTCGACTTTAAGTGTAAGAAGAAAAGTAAGAACCATTTCTTTAAATATATTCTTCAGGGGTTTCAAGCGACTGGTATATGTATATATAAGAATGCTTTGCAAGTGCAGGCCTGTTACGTATACGTTTTGGATTTCTTTGCATTTTATTGGTACTCACGTTGCGTACGAGTGAAAACCATCCTTTTAAGTAAAACGGTTGTATTTAAAAAATATACTAGTGCTTATTTTATTTTTCTACGTTACACTCGAAACCATTTGTGTAAAGGTACAAAAATTTAATTTCAAATTCCTTTACCAAATTGCACCTTTCTGCTCTGTTTAGGGTTAATTGGCATGCTTTCAGTCAATGTAGCCATCTTAGTAATTCCTATTGAGATTTTTGTACGTAATGAAATAATTTCAAGCCCAATTTGCAATAAAGACTAAAAAACATTGCAAGGTCCCCTTTGGCCTTGAGTATTTTATTGTCTTTGAAAACTGTATGTTTATTTATTATTTCAATTCTGCATAGGTAATCAAATGGTTTTTGAGTGATGTTTTGAATAAATGAGCACTAGTAAATTTTGCAAATGCTGAAGATATTGCATGAGTCTGTTAGTATTGGCCAATTCCAATTTGTTGTCTCATTATTTAAACAAAATGTTGTCTTATTATCTATACAAAACCAATTGATTACTTGTTAGTAATATAAAAAATTTAATTTCCTATAATCTGCGTTCAATTTCAACTTTCTGCTTTGTTTTGTATTAATTGAAAGTTTTGCTGGTATATCATTACACTTCAGACTTGAAAATGTAATTACTTGTTACTTGATTTTGGCACTCAATTTCAACTTTCTTCAGTGTTTGAGTTTAGTTAATTGGTGTGTTCTTGGCAAATCAGGGCATTGTAATTAAAGCATGTATGTTATTAAGTAAAGAAATTAACCATAAGCCAGGCTGGACTTTAGAAATCTCATCAACTTATTATTTTGTTTGACCTGTCTACAAATCACGCAGTAGACTTAACATAGCTCATCATCATCATCTGTCCTCATCATGCCATTGGATGCATAAGGCCTCATAGCTCAATATTCATTTTCCTTATTTCAGGCCATTGCATTGGTACTGAAAATACTTATAAGATTACGGTTATGTTTTATTTCTTGTAGTGGGCTGGGGAACAGATCAGTTGGCAGGGTTTGGAGAAGAACGAGGAGCTAAGCATCAAGTCATAAATTTGATTCATTCTATTAGAACAGTTATGAGAAGTAAGTACACAATAAATCTTGCTAGAAAAACTCCTTAC
>OX453273.1:13705905-13743405 GCA_949710005.1 Ricordea florida
TCCTTGAATTAATTGTATTGAGCTCCGCGCCAAAATGTAACTGTCTAATCGAGCTTAGCCTGTTGAATAGCGGAGAATATCATATTTCTCTGAACACGTGGCTCTTACGAATGTGACTTTTGCCACGCTTGGTATGAACACTCAATCACGGTAAGTTGAATATGTAATTGATAAGAATGAAAAATGAATTCAATCAGCCTAACACGATTCGATCGGAGAAAACTGTTGAAAACGGACGTGTTGAAATGATTGAGACAAACTGATTCAGATGAATTGGTTTAAATGTGTTGATATGAGTTCAGTTGGGGGTGTTACTAAAACAAGTAACGGAGTATCGAGTAACGGGTAACAGAGTAACGAGAAAACGAGTAACCGGCTAAGATCTCGAGAGGCTGATTTTTTGGATATCACTGAAAACATACAGAAAACAAATAAACAGTCAATATTTTTTAACTAATATCTTTATATTTTGTCTGTTTTTTAATCTTGCTTACATTCGCACTATTATTATCACGTGGCCGAGGTTCTCTATTATTCGCTTGATCTTTCCGCATAGCAATGCGTGAAAATGGCGGGATGAAACACCCCCTGGGGGTACTCCCTCAGTAAGCTATATAGGTATGTGCGGCCCCAAAGGGTACGGTTTTTTTCAGCCGTTTTGGTCGTTTTAGCACTCGCGTTATAGTGTGGAATTCTGAGCTCAAAACTTTGCTCATGCAGTCTTGTAACCTAACTAATAAAAGCAGATAAATATTGACTTTAACATTGGTCTGAACTGGGAAAATAATTATAAGGCAGGTCTGAAAGAGGGTATTAATTTAAGGGTCAGGTCATAAATAGGGTAGAGAAAATCGCAGATTTTGGTAATAAATAGGGAAAGGGTTTTGGGAAGCGGGCCGCACAGCCCTACCCAATTTTTCTGAGAGTACCCTCCCAGGATTAAACACAAAGGTACACTTTGCATGTCGCGTCGTTTGCACACTTGCTTGCAGTTTTGTAGGTTAAACGTAGAATCTATCCCCTTATTGGCATTTTTTCGTTGCAGAAATTCAACTGAGAGGATCGTTATTGATCTGACAAAAACGTTTTTTTGGATAGCTTCTCGCTAACATCGCACACTTTGTACTACTCTGCGACAGTAAGCTTAATTTCTGTTCAGCTGATTTGTTTTATACTGCAGTAATTTAAAGAATACAAAAGAAATTTTTCTGTAATGTGCTCTTAAGTTTCTACCACTCAGTCAATCTATCCCAGACATTTTAGTGTACTGGGCACTACAAACGAGTTCATTCCCAAGGGCCATCGCTAGTAGGCATAGACGGATTGTGCCAAAAAATTCTTTAAGAGTTTCCCAAAAATACCCTCAAGCTATGTAAGAAGTTGCTCAAAATATTTATTCACATTTTTTTGCCTGATTTATCGAAACAGATAGTTAGATAGATAGATAGATAGATAGATAGATTTATTAGCAAATTCCTTGCAGCCGCCAAAGTGGCTGAATTACGAAATATTTTACAATAGAATTTATATTATACAAGATAAAATATTACAACCTAATTATAATTGAAACTATGGTTCATAATGAAAGTTTTCCTAAACCTATGTGTCTTACAGATCGGTAGCTCAAAGTATCCCCGGGATCGTGTGCAGTAAGTAGACTCGTTACGTGGCGGCAGTAGATCATGTAGCTTATGGCTTGGATCTTCCATAATTTGATCGAATAAAGTTTCGCTCAGCACCTGTCTTCTCTCATACAGTGAAGTGATGCCTGCAGCTACTAGAGCTTCAGCATAAGATAGGTCAGGATATATTATCCGCAATGCGCGCTTTTGCAGTCTTTTCAAGTTATTAGATAGGTACTGCGGTAACGCATTATGACTGAACTGGGCACGCATTCTCTAAGACGGGACGAATGCATGTTGTATAGAACAGTAACATATCCTTCGGATAGACCTTTGCGCGTTTTAGCTGCTCTAAGAAATACAAGCGTGTTGCGGTCTTTTTGCAAATATGATTAACATGCTCATTCCACTTGAGGTCGTCTAAAACTAAAACTCCTAATAGCTTTGTGGACGAAACAACTTCGATTTGCTTATCATTAATAGTGATAGGGTCTACAGTACTAGATGAGCTAGAAAAGGATATTCTCAGCTCTTTATACTTAGACTCGTTTAGCTGAAAACCATCAGCAATGATAAAGAATCAAGTTTCTAAACTCAACAGTTTCAAAAGATCAAGTAGTTATTCTTAACACCATTTGGCTCAATATGGTTGTATTCAAAAGAGAGTCGCTAGGCCGCCATTTTATTGGCTTGGCAAAATAGTGAGTCAAAAATACATCCATTTCCATTGGCTGAGCTAGAGATGTGTTAACAATATTGCATGGCTTCTGCCATTTTGCTTTCAGCAATGCAGGGAGCTGTTCTATATTTAGAATATTAACACAGGATACCCAACGAGACATCCATATATGGAAGATGCACCACAGGACATCCAACGAGACATCCATATATGGAAGATACACCACAGAAAACCCAAATACAAAGTGGCTTTTGTGGCTTAGGGGTATCAGATTACCGCTATCAACATTGGTTATTCAATGTATACCAGGGACGTTTTCTATTCGATGCAAGAGACGTCCGGTCCGAAATTGAATGGAACGGTAAAAATTCCGGGAAAAGTTTTCGAAAATTCAGGAATACGTTTTGAGTGCACCCTCCTTGATGGAATTTCCGGAATTATCGAAAATTTTGTGTTCCATTCGCAAGAGATGTCAGATCTAGTCTCCCTACCGAGCCTGAGCTCACGTGGAAAAAGCAATAATGGCGGACGGAGCAGCGTATCAATGCTCACTCAGCCTGTGGCTTTGTTTCGAATGATTTCAGTCTTTTTAAACAGCAGTATTTGTTTTTCTGGCAAAATTGTGGGCCGCCCAGAAGAATGGCCACTTGGAATCCGCCCAGTGTGCATTGTTTATTGTGTCAATAACTGACACGTTTCCCTGGTCATCCAAATATCGTCTTCGAACTCCCCCGACAAATACGCTGGAATAGTTACTTCGAGGTACCCATTTACACGAGTTAATTCCCTCCGCATATAGCGGCAACTGCAGCCAGAGGTATTACGTCGTCGTTGCTATCGAGAATGGTGCAACTTATCGTTTCACAGTCATCCTGCTCTAAAGCCGCGAAAATGTTAAAAAAGGTCCGCCATTTTCAACACAACAAAATTTCACCCAGCATGCCCTGTGTTGCAGAGCACGTGACCTCGAATTCTGGAAAGCGGTCGGACGCGTTCTATTCTACCAGCGAAAATTCCGAAAATTTGAACCGGAAATTTTTGTTGAATGGAAAGCGCCCCCGGGGTGCTTTTGATTCAACAAAAATTCCGGTTTGAAATTTCGGAAATTCTAAGTGTTCCATGGAACGTTACATTCCGGTTGCACAGACCTGACCCAGGCCACCGCTCGGTGCTTTCTTCAATTGAGTTCGGTAACGAATCGTTTCAAAGCGCGCGAAATTACTTTAGAAGCACTACTTCACAAATTTTCTTATTGTTCTTACAAAATCACAGGCTGTCATTTGCTTACATATGGACAAACCAAAAGGTCTTGGTAAAGTATCTTTTATTTTCCCTCCAAAATCAAACAAAAATGTTGTTTCTACCTGTTACAAATGATATGGAACTTTTCAACAGACTCCTACATCATATACCACGATATTAACAACTAATATTTCTCAAACTGCTCTTGCCCTCAGTTCTCCAAACTACCTTGTAAGGAAATCATTGCAACTTCCCAAGGAGAATCTCTACTCTAGGTTTTGCCATGTTGGGTTTTCACCTTGAGTCCTCACATTTTTATGGCGATTCCTATTGGTAAAAAAGTAAAGCGCACCTCCATTCAGATAGTCAGAACAAAACTGCTATGCTGGAAACTATCTAAAGGAATATATAAATATATCCTTGAATTCTGTTATTTTTCCCCCAGCCCAGTAGTAATACGGGGGTAGACAAGTCGCACCTCACCCGGGCCCCACTCAACTACCACCCCATCTAGTTTGGTCACAAAACTCGTCAACTGGGCCCTTCCGCGATGACTTAACGACACGGCTGTGCCGTGACGTAACGGGAAGATGGCGGGTCTCCTAAGACTGCCCATTTGGACAAGAGCGACTGCATAGTATTCGTCTGGCATAAGCGTCCGTCGAGGCTATGAACTACCGCAGAGAAGAGATAGCAGCTGTAAGTAGTGCAGCTGGTTTGGAACAGGGGTCGATACCCTTCAAACCTATCCAAACCCTCCCGATCCCATCTCGGCGGCTCATTAGCGCGCGTGTTAAGCAAAGAGTCGAGGAATGCCTCGTTATTGGTTGGGAGGAGATTAATGACCATATAAGGACCGCCCCTTATTTTGAAGGAAGATTCATATTGTCAAGGTCTTTGTCTGTCAAATATGCTAGCTGTGTAGTAGGAATCGGCTCTGTTCACCGTGCGACAAGACGCATTATCTTAACCCTTTAGATCTTTTCCCTCGCGAGTATGGAGACGGCCTTTACACCCAAACTTAGTTTTCGTTTGGCGGCAATGGTACTACGAGTTAGCGCGTGGCCCACAGTCTTTTTTTCATGCACGGGATCGAGTCCTGCACCTTTACCATCTTGTGGTCCGCTTGGTGCTTGCAGCCTTTTTCGTTCTTATCGAATTTCTCTCTACGGAAGCTAAGCTGCAACTAACATAGTCGACGTCATGCTGCATAGCAGCCGCATCCGTAGGCCCAGTCGGCTGTTAGTAAATCTCAGTGATGGTACCCGTCTCCGGGTCATAGTCCAACTGCCGGTCGAGGGGGTTGTAGGGTCCGGTGTAGTTGTAGACGGGTAGGGTCCAGCATCTCTTAACTACCCACACACCATAGTATACAAGGAGTGTCATACACACACAACAATGGAATAACCAAACACCCAATTTGCATTGCGACGCGTAAGACGGTGCCCTTCAAAAAGCGCATGGTTACTTGGTCATCTACGGTGTCAAAGGTCTCCAAAGTGACGTCGACGCCTCCGTATATGACGCGGTTTATAGTGTGGAAAATGGAAAATGGTGATGAATACAGATCTGGATATAAATGGGCATTCGATCAATGCCCCGCAATTCATCACTTGTTTCTATGACGAAGGGCAACATCTAAATTATGTAGTTCTCAATGGCGGAGGCCCTTCCCAGATAATACCATACAATTGCAATCTAGAAGGGATCTCCTGGTTTGCTGGGGAGGATGTGGATGATAACCAAATCACTTTTAAAATAAGGTTAAATTCTGGGAGAACACGACCCGCCATACATTGAACACGGAGGAGAACACAAGGAGGCAATGTCTCTCGTCCGCTATACCTTAATCCAAGGGTGATTTGATAATAATCTCCCTCTATAAGAAAGACTCTCAACCCCTGCCAGAACCTACGACAAATAAAGCAGTCTTCACCATAACATTTGTTCCCCGATAAGGGAATTCCACCACTCTTATATAGGCCATGGCTGGAATTTACGATTTCAACATATCGATCCAAATCTATCGACTGAAACGTTAGAGATGCTAAACAGTGTCTACGCCTACTACCACAAGAAACACTATACGGCTACAACCAGCTGTACCGCAGCTACAAAGAACTTGCTCTGCAATATATTTGCCTGCAAGGCCGTTATCACTGGGGCTTTCGCTGGTGGTATTACGTTCAACCCCATCGTTGTCGCTGCCATGACTGGATTTTGGCGCTCTGGTAAAGATCGTCGCATCAGCTAAGAGGTACGACAAAAAACCGAGAGGGCCAACTTTGGGCGGACAGAGCTTAAAAAAGTCCTCGATCAGATTCGGTACCTCTTCAGGGATTCAACGAAGGAGCATTCTTCAAAAATTGAAGATGATCGACGACTTTGTCAGCGATTACTGCTTGGAGATACCTACCAAGGTGGGAGAGGCCTATGACAAACAGTTTCGCGCTGCTTGATTAGAACAAGGGCGTATATAAGAGTCGACCCCTACCGCGGGATCCAGTTTTGCGAGTGAACCTGAATCGCCGACCGCCACTCCTGGAACCTGTCTCGCGCTCGTGTTCGGGCCCCCTTGCACTTAGGGAGGCAGTGGGAGAGCTTTTCTAGAATATACTCCCTCTGCGGCAAAAGGTAGGAGGGGACCGCTTGGAAGTACGTAGTCGAATAAGAAGCATTCGCAGTTGACCGACTGACCGTCGTAGGAGGAGAAGCGATTGAGGACGTTCTGCAAATGAATTTGCCCCGGCCACTCCATGGCCCTCCCGTCTACCCTGTAGCTCATCTTGATCGTAACGGATGTCCCATACTTTTTGAGTCTTTAAGGTAGATAAGTGGACGGTGTAGTGGTATGTCTTGTTGCTGGGTAGAACTGTTTCCCACACTTGGCTTCCTCCCCCAAACGCATCCCTATCCCAGAGTTCGATGTGCCCACACCCACCTGAGTGTACTATGCCGGCATCCTTTTTAATTTCGAGCCATACGACAAACTACCCCGCAGGTGTAAGGCTTACAAGTATGTGCTGACCGTAGTCGATATGGCCAGTCGCTACAAAGCAGCCGAGCCCTCGACTTCTAAGAACTCCACCTAAGTGACTAAGGCCTTCCAATCCATCTATAAGCACTCATTCCTGACTTGGCCCCGAATACTGCAGGTTGAGCCCGGGCGCGAATTTATGAGTGCCGTTACGAAAGAGACAGAATTTGTGTTTCATCAGTAGTTGTTTCATTATTTTCCAGTTTTAAGTTCGTCTACTGTTTTTCGATTGTGGCTCTATTTTTAAATTAATATATATATATATATATTATAATATTATATTATATATAATACTATACACAATATATATATATATATATTGTGGCTTTTTCTCCCTCTTCTACCCAGCGGCATTTGGACCTAAAGATTGCAGCATTGCCCTTAGTTTTGATGTTTTCATATTGTTTAAGAATTTCGTCAATATTATCAAGATTCTGGAGATAGTGGCACGTCCCACAACCTACCGCCCGAGATTGGAAATATGATGTAATGTAATGGATTTATAAACCGCACTTTTTCATATGAATATGTTGAAGGGCGCCTTACACTTCTATTGGATGAGATCGGACGTCCATATATGAGCTCATCCACCTATGCATAAATTGACAATATGCGGCGCAAACGCCGGCCCGACATCATCCATTAATGGCCACAGCTCCTCGACCAACTAATAATAATAATAATAACAATATACTCCATTTATATTGCGCATATTCTATATTAATAATCATATGCGCATTACAATCAAACCAATAGACCATGACACCGGGAACACGCCCTACTCTTTTCGAACAGTGCCATGGGTTGTTTTACGTCCCACATTACCGATAGAGTTGTGAGACGGGGCCTACGGTTTATCGTCCTTATCCGAGAAGACTAGAAAATCTAACCATTTACAGATGTCATTACAAAGGCAGCACTTTCTCCTCAGTTATTTTTAAGACCCTGAGTGTTGGTCCGGCCGGGGTTTTGAACCCGCGACCTCCCGCACGGTAGTCCAGTGCTCTACCAACTGAGCTAACTGGTCGGCGGTTAATAATAAAGTATAAAGTATAGCGCTAGGATTTTAATTGCCGATCATACCCTCAACATATATAAGAGGGGATGTACTTTCCCTCGAGCCTTCCGCAACATCCTTCGTGTTCCTTGTACAATAGAGCGATCCTTCCCCTTCATCCGTCTGACTCTCTTGTCGACTTGGTTGGTTCACCATTGGTGGGATATACCGCTGGAACGTGTTTGTCTAAATGAGCAGTCCTAGCAGACCAACCCACTTCCTGTTACGTCTCGGCAAAGTGAGTTTTGTGACCAAACTAGATGGGGGTGGTACTTGGGTGGAGCCCGGGGGAGGTGGTACTTGTTTACCCCCCCCTATTACTATTTGCTCTCTACATCATTACCCCCACCCTTAAAGAAAGAAAAAACAGAAGCCTTGAGTAACGCTCGAAAGCCAATGCAACATTCTTTAAAATTATAATACTGACTTATTACATTTATATAAAATAAATCATATATTTGCAGTGGGGTTGGAAATGTTACTGAAGATTTGACCCTGGCATTATTTATGCAATTTATAGGAATCGCGATTTAGCCTGAAAAAAAAAAAAGAAAAGAAAACGCGCTGGAGCCGGATTTGAAGACACGACCTGGCAAATACCAGGGCGATCCTCTAGCGGCGAAGCTAAACCAGCATTTTAGTCTTTACGCTGGAACTTATTAAACATTTGTTCTTTGCTGAAAGATTAATTTTCGCTCAGCTGATAGAGTGCCGTAATTCGCGAAGTCGCAGGTTTGAATCCCTTTCCATCTTGCAATTTCAACTTTTACGGTGCTACCTGCCAGTATGGAAGGGGAAATAGGCAGACCGCAAATACCATTTGACTATAGAGATATAAGTTGTGAACCTGGTGGTGCGTCGGTAGCGAATTTGAACGCAGAAAATGGGGTTATAAAGTGAGTTGATAAAGATGCGTTATTAAGCAAGCGTGAGGTCAAGAAAGCTACTTGTTACCCGAGTTCTTTTTTGCGTTTTTATTGGCCAAGACGTAGTTGAGGTGCATGTAAACTCGCTGGCCTTCAGATATGAAAGGTGCAAGCCTACAATGATGGAATCTTTGCCAAAATCGTGAACCGACGAGCATATTTTGTCTCTTTAAAACAGGTGTAAAAATCGAGAAAAGTAGCTTGGGCTGACCCTGCAATAGACTGGCATCCCATCCAGATGGGGCAGGATGGTAAGGGACGGACCATTAGAAAAGTGATGGGGGGGGGGGTGGGGGTGGGGAAAAAAACAAAAAAAAATTCATGCAAGGCAAAATGCCAAAAAAAAAAAGTTCATGCAAAGAAGAAGGTAAAGGAAGGTCCAATTGTGACTTTTTCACACATAGTAAAAAAATTCGTGCAGAGAGGTTCACCTGAAAAAAAAATTCCTGCAAAAGCAGTGAGCGAAAAAAAAAATCGTGCAAGCTGAAAATTCCCCACCCCCCCCATCACTTTTCTAATGGTCCGTCCCTAAAGGGTGGGGGAGGGGGATGGGTGCAATACCCCTCTGTCATTCATGCTACAAGAATCGTGATTAACTCCAATCATGAGGCCCTCATGGCTCACGTTATCACCAGCCTCATCTCATATCCTTACCTCTTTAATTTTGTAAACAAAATTGGTCGTCTCTTGGCCGACTCCTTCCCAACACCTTAAGCTCTTCCCGTATTTATTGTACGTGTTTTCCACGTCAGATCCGCTCCGGCATTGGCTATAGTGATGAACTCCAAATACTTTCCAGCCTCTCTTGAGGACAAGCTCTGCACACTTACGTACCAATTCAGTCATATCATCCCAATTGATGACCGGTCGCAGTTCTTTCACAAGTTCTGGCAGCGCTCGACAATAAGATCGCTCTTCGAAACAGCCCAAGGCCTCGTATTGCACTTCTTAGAAAAAAGAAGAAGGGCACGGGCCATTTTTTCAGTAATTAGAAGTGGTCCGATAACTTAAAGGGAAGCATTGCTTTTCTCGAAGGGGGATGGGCTAGAGGAATTGCTATGAGCAGGAATGTAAAATCTCTCAGTCCTCCCTTTGTTAAAAACGGTGACCTTTCCCCTAGAAGAAGCTTAATTTACAGTGACCCACCCCTTCCTCCGGACAAAAATGGTTTGTGGCTTGATTGTGTAACGATCCCCGACCGGTGTTCCTTCATACACCTCTCGCCTGTAACGCGCACTTTCCTGCCATAACGGTTTAACAACAAGTGTAAAAGCTGATTAATCGTAAAACAGTGCTCAATACGTGAACGTAGAGCGAAATATATATATATATATATATATATATATATATATATATATATATATATAGAAGTTGAAGGTGAGCTCTGATTAGCTAGACAAACTCAGAACATTCTGTGCTATTTACCTCCGCCGCTTGAATATGGCGTCCCGGTTCATTTTTTCAGAGGTACTGGCTTATGTTTTTAACACGGCGTTTTGCGACAAAAACCAACGGATACAAACAGAATAAAGTAGCTAGATCCGGCAAAAACTATTCTGAATAGTATGAACCAGCTGAGTAGTCTACCTTGTCTCCCCCAGATATTAAAAGATGTTGTATTTTGTGTTGAGTTTGTATCTAAATGGCATCTAAAAATGAATTCTGTTGATGCGACTGGGGCCTTTATGCGTTTCAGTGGCACAAAGCTCATTTAAATTATTTATCATTCAAAAAAATTATACACGCATTGACACGTTTTCTGTCGTCGGAAAATAATATTGCGTAATTGGTAATTCATTGCTTGACAAAGTTATCAATTATTAATAATTATCAATTATTAATTCTCGAGAGAATTAATCGGCCCGGTTTAAGTTAACTTCTTTCTTTGGTACTTGCTTCATTCTCAGGTCATGTGTAGAAGCAAAGGATAAGTCCTAAGCTCACAACAAACATCGCCATACGGCCCAGACGGCAGGCGCCAAATCTAATTGCAATGGCTTAGTTTTCGGTACTCGTTTCAAAAACATCACAGTAGTATTTCTTTTAAGATATCACATTTCCGTCGGAGATCTCAGAGCCATTTTAATGTTTTGTATTTTGAATATAGATGTGACAAAGAATTGAATGCTCTATATTAAAAATGTATCAAAAATAATCCTGAAAGGAAATTTTTGGTGATGTCCGACTACACTTTTGTCCGACCAAAATGGTCACTTAGTCAGACATATATGTCCTTTCAAGAAAAAAAAAAATTTGCAGCCCTGCCGGCTGCTTTCGACATACACATTGTTACTTACCTTGAGCAGCAGCAAAACATAAAAACACAAGCTGAAAATAGTAAAGCAGTTTTGGGTTAATCATCGTTGAATTATTCCTCTTTTTCGCCAACTTCCCCGTCCTTGAATTACACGCGTTAAAATGTAACTAGGGACCTTAAGCAAGGACCACGGAACGAGAACGTCAAAAAAACAATAGGCATCATGAGCAAAAACAATGGCTCTGCACGCCCCGCACGTGCGTTTTGCATTTTGGTACATTTCGTTGCCGTTCTCTCCAAAACAACGACGTGAAATGACCAAATTTACAGTTCTCTGGAGGACGTGAGCACAAGTAGAGAAATGTTCAATTTAATGCCGTTCATGCAAGATAAATTCCAGGACAGTTGGCATGAGTTTCACAAGGAGAATGTGTTGGCATAATTGCAATTTCACTGCAGTAACGCGAATTTATGTTTCTCGTAGTCGTTCTCGTTGACGTCGGCGTCGTCCTTGGTTAAGGTCCCTACTGTCTGATCGAGCTCAGCTCGCCTGTTGAATATCGGAGCTCGAGAAATTATATTTCTCCGACCCAGTGTCTCTAATACGAAAAACATGTGCCCGACGTTAGAAAGCTTTGCTTGGCGTTGCGAGGAAACGTGAGTAGCTTTTCACGTATTTTAGCTCTATTCTTGCCCCAAAATTGATAAATTTAGCATGAATTGAAACTTGAGTATGGTGGCCTACAGTTGTCATAGCAATTTTAATGCATTTTTGTATTGTTTTCATTTTCATTTCCATTTTATTTCATTTTATTTTTGTTCTAAACACAGATTTAAAATAGTTGTGACAGGCCTACACGACTCCCGCTGTTCGCAAGTGTAGTTTCTTAGCCTTTAGAGTTTGGATCTCACGAGTATATCTAATTTGCATTTTTCAAGCATGTGCATGTGTAGCGCGGAATACCTCTGAGACCACTACATAAAGTCTTTAAAACAATAGTTGTTGGGAAAGACTAATTGAAAACATAATAACAAACCGCAATTCATTGAAATTCATAATTCAAACATAATTTGCATTTTTCAAGCAATTTGTCGAGTTTTGTGAATATTTAATTATCTTAGCGTAACGCGGCAAAAATTGGTCAGGTGACTAATCATTTAAAAAGCCAGAAATTCGTTAGGCAAGGTACATTTCAAAAGTGTCAGCACCGATCGCAAATCGAAGCTTACTAGCTGTATAAGGAACACAAATTGTAAGTATTATATTTGCCTGTCGCTTCAACCGAAATCGACATCTGTAATAACCTTCTTTAATTTAATTTTTCAGTTGACTATACTACAACAAGTGCAAATAAATTCCATGTACGGTCATGTACGCGAAAATCATCAGTTAGTAGTGAAATCTTCAACGTAAAGTAGCCCTTCAGTCACAGGAGGGAATCAGTCAAAATTTGTTGTAGAAGATTACGCCGAGTTACTAACTACCGCCAAGCTTCGCATTTAAATTCCGCTCACAATGCCGCCGAAGGTAGACGTGAAAACTCTCGCGGGAAAACTGGACAATGCCGTCAAACTCTTGTACGAATTAATGGAAGAATTCGAAACAATTTTCTCCGTAAAACCGGAACTAAAAACACTTGAAGCAGCATTCAGTTTAGTAGAAACCAAGTACAGGCTGGTCAAGAAACAGCAGGAAACAATTCTGGATAGACTGGTCGACGAAGGCACTAGCCCAGAAGACGAACGCGTGTTGGCAACAAAGAAAACTGGAGATAAAACCAAAGCCGATTTCCTTCAAATCACTTTAAAGTTTGCTGCGTATCAAACGGAACAAAACTCCTCAGAAAATTCTAACAATGCGACAACTCTGGAAGCGCTAACATTATCGATGTCGTCCATGACGTCGGCGGTGCAGAAAATGGCCGATAACATCGCATCAAAACCGTCAAACTCAAGTTTACAACGATTACCTGTACCAGTATGGGACGGAACTCGCAGAACCTATGCCACGTGGAAAAAGGAGTTCAGCCATTGGATGAAGAAATACGGTCAGGATAAAGATGAACAATTGCAACGTTTTCGAAATGCAATGCCAAAAGGATCGTTCTGGACTGACCAAGTAAAAACTTGTAAAACCATTGACAGCGCGTGGACCATTTTGGATACAGAGTTCGCAGACAGACGAAAGCTAATGGACGAACTGCACACCGAGATTAATAATCTTAAAGCAGTCAAACGAGATTCGAAGTCCCTAACGCATTTTGCTACGACAATAGCCTGTTATGTAAGTGACATGGAAGATAATATTGGGTGTCCTGTGCTGGAGTCAGTTGAAGCGCCGTTCCTCATGTCCCAGCTTCTGTCCAAACTCGATCCAAGTGACAACTCAGATTTTGGTAGAGAAATGAAAAGAGAAGGAAAAGAAGAAACCGTGAGCAATCTAATCACCTGGTTACATCAAGAAGCGAGTATCCGCTCCCGAAGGAAAGCGAACACCAACACAGTGGAAAGAAACGAAACTCGCCGAGACAAAGGTCCCAAAAAGACGGAAAATAACGCCGCTAATAGCGAGGAGTCTGACGATGAAACATGTCCTCTTGGCTGTAAGACCAAACATCACCTGGCTGCATGTCCTAAGTTTCAGATTCTAACAGTCAATCAAAGATGGGAGGTTGTAAAGCAACATTGGCGATGTCGCAAGTGTCTGAGAGCGCATCACACAAACGATTGCAAGAAACCAGACGGATCAACCTGCGACAAATGCAGAAAAAACCATCACCGGTGCCTACATAACGAAAAGACTGGAGAAACTAACACAAGTTTGAATCCCAAAGCACCACCGTTTCAAAGTCAGTTCCAAGGGCCCACACCTACATTGAATGGTAACATCCAGGGGAATGCTGTGTACCAGAAAAGCAAGTTGAAACCAGTTAGTGGACTTTGCCCTGTGCAAAAAGTTAAAGTCATGAACGGAAATGGAAACTTTGTTGAAGTTCTCGCCATGTTGGACTCCGGGTCTAACACAAGCCTACTCTCCAAAAGTGCAGCTGGTCGACTTGGCTTAAATGGAGCAGCAACACGTCTCACTATGAATCTGGCAGGTGGAAAGAAGAAAAGCGAACCTTCTGAGATAATCGATATCAAGGTTGCCTCGCCCTCTGACGAAGATATTACGAAGACCCTTCAAGTGTACACCGTAACTAGACCTTGCAGTGGTGCCAAAACAATTTCTAAAGAGTCAGTGAGACAATACAGCCATTTGAAGAACGTTTCCGATAAAATACATCTCTCGGGTGGTACCATAGATCTCCTTATTGGCACAGACTTCGTAGAGGCCTTCATTGATATTCACACAGTGTCCGGAGAACCTGGAGAGCCCATCGGGAAAAGAAACTGCTTTGGATGGTACATTCTGGGACAGTTCAAGTCAAACGGCTCCACCCTATCTGAAATTCAGTCAATAGAAGTGGGGACAGTGAGTGTCGAGGAAGATATCAAGAAACTTCTCCACCAAGACCTCCTTGGAGTCAAACCAACCAAACTCTGTACTTGCACTGAAAACGTATTACGTGAGAACAAGTTCGTGAAGTCCCTCGCAGCTTCAACTACTTTGGTCGACGGGAAAATACAAGTGAGGATGCCCTGGAAAGAAGGAGGGCCTCCAAAACGAAGCAACTACGACATCGCTCTGAAGAGGATGCTCTCCGCTGAAAGGGGGTTTATGAAAAAGGGTTGCTTCGAGGTTGTAAAAGGGGAATTGCAAAAGTTGTTAGACCAGAACTTTATCACAATAATTCCACCTGAACAAATTGCTCATGATGAACCCGAATGGTACCTCCTATTGCAAGCAGTGTTTACGCCAGAAAGAACAACGAAAGTTCGACTAGTCTTTGATTCATCTTCAAAAGGTCATGATGGATTGTCCCTTAACGACTATCTTGAGAAAGGACCTAACTTCATCAATAGTCTTCTGGATGTACTGGCAGCATGGCGATGGGACGAAGTGGCGTTCACTGGTGACGTTCGTAAAATGTTCAACCAAATCCTGGTACATCCTGAGGATCAGGTGTACCACAGGTTTCTGTGGAGGAGCAACACAAGTGACAAACCAACTGTTTACCAGTGGCTAAGACTGAACTTTGGTGATAAACCGGCCCCTGACATCGCAACTAACGCTATCAACACGCTAGCCAAGCTTTCGGAAGCAGAATTCCCGGAAGCCGCAGAAGAACTCCGACAGCATGTGTACGTGGATGACATCGGCGGCTCCAGAGAAACAATAACCAAGGTAAAGCAGATTATCAGCCACGTCGACGCTGTCCTCGCGAAAGGCAACTTCCAGATCAAAACCTGGCATTCCAATGAGGCAGAAATCGACCAATCCAACGGTGAACGATTCACGGATCTTCTCGGCCAAAGCTGGGATAAACAGCTGGACACGTTCACCTTCAAAACGAATGACCTCGGAGAACTGGATGTCCTGACAAAGAGGCGCTGTTTAGGTCTTGTTGGTCAGTTATGGGACCCCATCGGTCTTGTGCTGCCTGTCGCAATCAAGTTCAGAATCGACATACAAGAATTGTGGAGCTCAGGCTACAAATGGGATGATATTCTGCCAGCGAACATTCAGAGCAAGTGGATCGAGAATGCACAAACCATAAACCACCTCTTGGCGTTCGAATTTGACCGGAAGTTAAAGCCAAGTCACGCAATTGGACTACCTCAAGTCCATGGTTTCTGTGATGGAGGCGAGAAAGCGTACGGAGCAGTTATTTTCCTCCGTTTGGAGTTGAAGAATGGAAGTTACAAGTGCGTCCCTGTCCTGATCAAGTCCTTCGTTGCCCCTTTGAAAAAGAAAACGATCCCAAGACTGGAGCTCATGGGATGCTTAACACTCACAAGGATGTATGATACTTGCATAACGTCACTGCAGTTCGCAAACATCCAAGATTGCAAAAGAATCTTCTGGGTTGATTCCTCTACCGTCTTGTCTTGGATAAAGACCCCATCAAGACAATTTAAACCTTTCGTATCCGCAAGAGTAGCAGAGATACAAGAAACTGTCGGCGTTGATGACTTCCGTTACGTAAGGTCCAAGAGCAACCCCGCTGACATACTCACTAGAGGAACTGAGCCATCACGACTTACAGATTGGCTAGAGGGACCATCTTTCCTGCAATTGCCTGAAGAAAAATGGCCTGATTTTCAAGCTGAAGAGCAAAGCAATCATGAAAAGGAAGCTGAAGTCTTAAAAGAAATGAAGACCTCCGAGAAGGCTTTCATCTCCGCGAAACCCGAAATACCTGCAGATGTTAATGCTGTGAGCCCCGAGGCAGCCACAACAGAAGCTAATGCTAAACCAGAACAAGTTAAATCAGAAGATAACCCTATTCTTCAAACGTTACTGGAAAACTGCTCGACATTTCCGAAGATAAGAAGAACACTCGCGTACGTCCTTCGATTCGTCCAAAATACCAGAAAGAAGAATGTCAAGACAGGCCCTATCACCGTTCAAGAATTGAAAGAGTCTGAGAATCAACTCTTCAAGTGGAGACAATTTCACTTAGAACCCTCTGCCGTTGACAAGAAATTGATTCCGAGCCTCGACGAGAACGGAATAATTCGTGCTCATGGACGACTGGAAGATGTCAGATTGTTGCCACAAGAAATGAGAAACCCGGTTATTCTACCACGTGACCATCCACTTGTCCGGTTGCTACTACGTCATTTACTCGAAAAGCGTGGACATTGTGGCTACAAAAGTTTAATTCATGAAGCCAGAAGAAATCACTGGATCATAGGGGTGCGCAACATGCCTAAAGCTCTCACTGCAAAGTGCATCACCTGCAGAAAACTTCGCAAGAAACCGCTGGACCAGCTAATGGGGCAGATCCCATCTTTACGAGTGGCAGCAGGTTTTCCACCCTTTTCCAATGCTGCCATTGACATGTTCGGGCCTTTGCATATCAAGCTTAATCGGAAGACTCTAAAAGAGGCTCAAGTTGTAATATTCACCTGCATGACATCAAGAGCTGTTCACTTAGAACTTGTTAACGACAAAACAGCTGATGCCTTTTTAATGGCTTTCCGTCGTTTCGCGAGCTTGCGTGGCCACCCGCGTGTTTGTTGGTCGGACTGTGGAACAAACTTTGTAGGTGCGCAAAGTTACTTAAAGGAAATTATGCAGAGCTGGGACATTCCCAAGATTCAGGGTGTTCTATGTGAGGAATTCTCCTGTGATTTCAAATGGCAATGGAATATACCTCACGCAAGCCATCAGAATGGCGTCGTGGAAACCCTCATCAAGTCCGTGAGACAAAGTCTCAATGCTACATGCAAGAATCAAGCCTTTACGGAGGAACAATGGAGAACATTTCTCTCGGAGACAACGTACATCATCAACGGACGCCCTTTGTATCCAAGTTCTAACGACATCTGGGAAACTCCACCTATCACACCGAATGATATTCTTATTGGTCAGCATCTTCCGCCACCTCAACCAGAACCTGAGGAAAGGATCAACCCAAGACATCTTCTGAGAAGTACGCAAGATCGAGTTAACGAATTCTGGAAATGCTGGATGAGATACTTCGCGCCAAATTTATTACCACGAAACAAATGGTTCCGAACCAGAGAAAATATCCAACTTGACGATCTAGTTTTGGAGGTGGACCCAAGCCACAAAAGATCAAAGTGGAAGATGGCACGTGTCATTGCCACGTATCCAGGAAATGATGGCTTGGTCAGAAAAGCGAGAATCAAGACCCAGGATAGTGAATATGACAGACCAATTCACAAGTTATGTCTCATAGCGACTAAAGACGAACTGAATGCGGATCGCTAGTCGATAGTAGAAATGGACACTATCACCATTTTCTGACACTTCTTTATTGAACGTTGAACGCTTAAGCCATTATAGTCGTTGCTCAATTAGACCTAATTTCCGCACTGGGGCGGAGTAATTTGCATTTTTCAAGCATGTGCATGTGTAGCGCGGAATACCTCTGAGACCACTACATAAAGTCTTTAAAACAATAGTTGTTGGGAAAGACTAATTGAAAACATAATAACAAACCGCAATTCATTGAAATTCATAATTCAAACATAATTTGCATTTTTCAAGCAATTTGTCGAGTTTTGTGAATATTTAATTATCTTAGCGTAACGCGGCAAAAATTGGTCAGGTGACTAATCATTTAAAAAGCCAGAAATTCGTTAGGCAAGGTACATTTCAAAAGTGTCAGCACCGATCGCAAATCGAAGCTTACTAGCTGTATAAGGAACACAAATTGTAAGTATTATATTTGCCTGTCGCTTCAACCGAAATCGACATCTGTAATAACCTTCTTTAATTTAATTTTTCAGTTGACTATACTACAACAAGTGCAAATAAATTCCATGTACGGTCATGTACGCGAAAATCATCAGTTAGTAGTGAAATCTTCAACGTAAAGTAGCCCTTCAGTCACAGGAGCGAATCAATATCTTTGAGCGATTTTCCTCTTTTGTACGATATGATGGGTGGCTCTTTGTATATTTCACTGAGTAAAGGTTGATCCTGTATTAGATGCCATTTGCTCAATAAGATTTTCTTTAAATTAGGCACCGCTGGGTGGTATTGTGTGACAAAAGGAAGTATTCTATTGTGCGTTCTTTTATTTTGTTGAAGCGCCGACTTTCTCTCTTCTAATTTCACTTCTGAGAGGACTTTATTTCCAGATTGTCTGGGTAACCTCTCGCGTAAAGGCGTGATTTGAATGCTAAAATATTCTCTTCAAAAGTATTTTTTGAAGAGTTAGTTCGAAGCAGCCTAAGTGCTTCGCCTTTGATGAAGCCTTTACTGACCCCTGGTGGGTGGCAGGAAGTGAAATGTGTGTACTGAAATGTTTCTGTCGGCTTGTAGTGAGTTCGCACGTCAAGGATAGATCTTTGTCTAAATCTGTCGCCTTTGTAGACGCAAGTATCCAAGAAAGTGGTTTCTTTGTCTGATATTTCAGCCGTGAATCTAATGGTTGGGTGATGTCTGTTAGCCTGTTCAATAAACCCATTTATATCTTCAATTCTTATGTTCCACAAAGAGAACACATTATCGATGCATCTTTTCCACACCAGTGGCTTTTCTGTGCTCTTATCAAGGATTTCTGTCTCAACCGCTGCCATGAAAAGGTTGGCAAAAGAGACTGCCATTTTAGTACCCATAGCGGTTCCGTGTATCTGGAGATAATTTTTTTTCCATTAAACTGGAAAGAATTCTCTTTTAGTATAAGTCTGAGCATCTCTCTGAGGAAATGGGTTGGGATAGGAGGCTTGTTGTTATGGAAACGCTCGTATGCGGTGCATACGGTAGTAATGCCTTCCTCCTGTGGTATGTTTGTGTACAGGCTGGTCACATCCATAGATACAAGGATGGTGTTTTCTGAGACTTCCGTATTCTCTAGGAAGTTGAGAAAGTCTGTCGTATCTTTTAGATACGAACTTTGTAGCTTAGCTATAGGCTGAAGTAGACTATCTACAAACGATGATATACGTTCAGTGGGGCCTTCGCAGCCTGATATGATAGGTCTACCAACTGGGTTAGCTTTGTGAATCTTTGTGAGGGTGTAGAATTCTGGAATACGCGGTGGATTTGATGTTTGAGATAGCCATTTTTCAGTCATTGTATCTATATGGTGGCTTTGGTGGAGTTCTGTAATGAGTCGCTGGACCCTAGCAGAAGTTTCTTGCACCATAGGTTTTGCGAGGGGTCTGTAGTTTTCTTCTTCGTTTAATTGGATCTGACCCTCTGCAATTTTGTCATGTTTGTTCATAATGACTGTAGTGGAACCCTTATCTGCCTTTTTAATGTTAACTTCAGGGTTATCTTTTAGCTCTTTGATCGCTTTGAGTTCGTTATAAGGCAGGTTGTTCTTTGGCTTGGCAATCTCTATTTCAGCGAGTTGTAACTTAACCTCTTCTAGATAGCTTTCTAGTGTAAATGATGGTTGAACTGGTGGGTTCCAGTTTGATTTAACATGGAAGGGGTGTGGTTCGTTATTCTCACCGTGATACATGTATTGGAGACGCATTCGTCTCGCAAAATGATTAAAATCTCGCATCAGTTGATGCCTGATGTTATTTTCTTTTGTCACGGGTGTAGCGAAAAACCTTAGCCCCTTTGAAAGTAGATTGGTCTGATCAGTTGTGAGTCTTATATTTGAGAGGTTCTTTATGTATTGTTTGTTCAACTCGTGTGTACTTCTGTGGCGCTCCTGGCGCGCTATTTTTCTGCGCGTATTGTGTTTCTTATTTCTTATTTTCTGTTTCTCTGTATTCTCCCCCCTCTTAGATCTCTGTGTACACTTAGACAACAGACAAGGGTAAGATTCACTCTCTTTATTCTTGTTGGTCTTTTCTAGCTTTTCCATCATTTGTTTAAGCTGGTCTATTTGTGCTTGGATGTTGCTGGCTGACTTTTGCACATTATCTGTCACATCTCTATTCTTAACACGGTGTTGCTTTACATCAGTGCTATTCGATGTACTAGGTACAATTCTGGAACGCGATTTTCGCTCAAGTTCCCTAAGTTGCAATTTGCTTCTCTCTATACTACGGTAGTGGAATTTCTTTAACGCTCCTAGCAGTTTATTTTCTGCGTCCTTTCTTATCTTATAGATGTATGATTTAAATTCTGAGTCTGGCCTGATCTTTGCCCGTGCATTGTATCTCAGTGTTCTAGGGCAAGTATGATTGTCTAAATGTTCCTGTCGTTTGGCAATAGATTCCTCAGATTTTCTTACCGACATCTCCAGGGCGGTCTTTTCGTCGGAGCGTTGACGCTTTCTGGGTCTACCGTAGTTGCCGTTGCTGCTGTCACGTCTGTGAGCTTTTCCTTCCCGCGTTTCGCGGATGCGTTTACGGCTTTCTCTTGGCGTTTGGGCGTTAGGGATGCTTCCTTGAGAGCTTTGTGTCTTTTCTGAAGGTGGCGTTCCTGGCATGTTCGTCTCTTCCTCGCTCAGTTCTACATCGCTGTCGCGGTTTGGTGATGGATCCGGCAAGAGGTTACCGTCGCTAGTTAGTATGTTCCCCATGGTAGTTCTCAAGCAATACTGCAGTTTCGGTTCTATAGTGAACCTCGTCAGTTGCTCCTATATTGTTTCTCTAGCTGACGTGGAGTGACAGAGAAGTTTCTGATTCTCTCCGTAGGAAGTGGGTTCTTTTGCCGTTTTTATACTCGTAGGGAGGATCGAAAATCCTGGCTTCTTATTGGCTCATATAAACCAGTAGTGTAAGTATGTTTTCGATCCGATGGGTGGGTTGTGTTTCTTTCTTTCTGTGGGTTATGTCTCACTTTTGGCGGGAAACTTGTACGCACTGCCAAGTCAAGGCAGCATGGCGTTCGAGTTGCCATCGTTTGGATTGCCTGAGTGCACGATGAGAAGTTCAGCGTTTGATGATTTACCTCCGTTTTCGTGGAGCGATCTCACTGACAAGGAGGAGTTCGGCAGAGGAAGTTTTGAGTATGTGTTTTCTGTGAAAACAACACGAGCGCGAAACACGTTTATTTCTAAAGGAAGCTCGCATCCGGAAATCGGTGCGCCACAAAAATATCGTTTGGTTTCGTTTCGCAAAGTGCAGTAAGCCGAATTTCCGGCGCTCTTCTCTTGCAGTTAATCTAGGCGACTTCAGAAGCCGTTGGGATAGTTCACTCTCCACCTTCTCAGCTTCTTCGGAAGAAAACACCCATGTTAATAGCTTCTCCATTTTCAATTAGCCCCTTTCATGCAGCTTCATTAGTAGTTTTTGACTCCACTTTGGGCTGTATATTTTGCTTACTATTGCCGATAGTACGACTTTGATTGGCAGATTCTTTTCTATTTTGGTTCGAAAGGGAACTATTTCCCTTGAGATCCGCAGCGTCACTTCCCCTTTCTTTGGATTAACTGTTTGTGTAGCTTGATTCAAAGGAGGAAAGCTCGACACTTCACGTTGTACACGATAGTCGTCATGTACGCACGTATTATTGCGTTACCATCTTGCGTGACCGCGTAGTCATGCGAATTTAATAATCAGTTACAGGCGTTACATGTAATCATTTCGAGTTTTCCTTTCCGTAAAGCTTAGCAGTGTTTTATCGTGACTATTGTAATGCATTTGTCCTCAGTTTTTACGTGCCGGATAGTAAAGAACGTCACCCATCGTCTCTATGAACTGGAATCGCTTTGGTCTCATCGCGCGGCCCGCCCAGTAAAGAACCTCGCGCGACAACTTGAGTTTGAAAATTGAGTGTAACAGACGTCATGCCTTCCGGTTGCCTCACCTAGGTGAAAACAATGTTGCTTTGTTTTTGTTGTTGCAATTGCTATTGTTCAGTTTTCATGTCACCCGAGAGATACGAGATATGTGTTACAAGGACAAATGGAAGGGACTTATTGATCGTACAACAGGGAAAGAGGTATGCTGTATTTCGTTCGCCTTATAATCATTGTTGGAATATGTTTCAAATATTTTCGTTGTTTAGATATGTCCAACCAAGCGTCATGTGTCCAACTCCAAACCATGCGTGTGGTTTAGATTCTTTTTGTAATATAGACTTTGTCGATTATTGTATTGCAGTTTTTACGGAATTTCAAGTTATTAAATTCACTTTTGGAAATAAGAGGCTTGGAGTTTCTGTTCATAAAAAAGGCATTTCCACGATGCGACTTGGGTGAGTAATAGTGACTTTGGTGGCTGATTTCTATGGAAAAAGGCAATTTCTATGCAACAGGATTACAGTTGTATGGAAAATAAGAACAATTTCACAGAGGAAGCAAGTTTTTATTCAGGAAGGTGTTTGTTTTACAGTGTGCAGCAGTGGCACTAGTGGGCGACTGTACTATACTAGAGTACTATACAAAAATAACCCAAGGTGTAAACATGCTGTGTCACAGGGTCAAAGCGGGAGTTGGAGGCTCCAGGGTGATTCACTGCTGATCATAGTCACCAAGAGGGCTATGGTAAATTTACTCCTTTTACAGCGGGATGAGTTGGTGGGTTGCTGGTACCGCCTACCAAAACTATGTGATAGCGGTACACCTCAGCCACGGGAAATATAATTACTGTCACTGTACGTTTAGCTTTAGACCTCGTAGCTTTTATTCTGGGTAGAGGGGCCCATTGTTGACCATCCGATTGTAATTACCAAACAGGCATACCTTCCGTAGTCTCAACTAGGCCTTGGCGGATTGTGCAAGCTTAATGTTTGGCATAATTGGAGCAGAAAAGCATAATTTTTTAAACGGGCACTGGCACGGCATAATTAGCCCATTTTAGCACTTTTTGGAGAATAAACTCATAAACTTCAGAAAATACAGAAATAAATTAAATTTAGGTAGTATGTTCTTGCAATGCGTGTTTTAGCTTCGTTAATTGTAGTAATGACTTTGTTCTGTTAAACTTAGTTACTAGTCTCTTTTGGCGAATTCTGCGTGCGCGGTTAACCTTTTGGAGGAGTCTGGTACTCTGGTTTTCCATCCGTCTTCACGTGGGGATTGTGTAATCGACGTCATTTTTTGAGCATAATTTCGGAAATCAGGAGCATAATTTGGGAATTCTGGCATAATTTTTGCACAATTTTTCAAAATTTCGAGCGCTGCTAGTAGCATAATACGGAGCACAATCCTCGAAGGCCTAAGCTCAACCCAACATTCACCATCACGGATAAAATGTAGGCCCCTAGGAGATGCAACTAGGATATCTCCTACCAATGCAAGTGTTCTTTGGGTATAACCTATGTAAGGGCGACCTGTTAGTTGGCAATATGTGCGTCTCGCAGTCTAGATTTTCCGCTAGGCTAAAGGTCTTGAGGTCCCGATTCGTTCATTTGTCATAAATGACGCCTTCTCGTCACTTGGTATAGAATTTCAATGAAGCAAATTTAAAATTTGCCAGAAAAACGTTTCAATCGTAACCTGACCATCATTGTCTGAATTACACAAGAATCTACAAAACCTTCCGCAACTTGCGTTTCAATTGCGTGACAGCAAAAAGGTAAGAAAATTCCAGGAGACCATATTAACGTCGTGTGTTATAAAAAAAATTTCTAGTTCCAGCCAGGTTAAAGCAGCTGGCTTGAAAGCTATACAAGCTTATTTTAGCACACAGCTAAAAGTGGGCCTGGAGTATTAAGACGCTAGAAAGTTTGTATTTAGCGTGTGTTTGGGCTCGTGCGGTTCAAGAACAAGGAATAGACATTGTATTTTGCGTGTGTTTGGGCTCGCACGCTTCAAATACGAGGAATATACATTATATTTGGCGTGTGTTTGAGCTCGCACGCTTTAGGAACAAGGAATATACATTGTATTTAGCTTGTGTTTGGGCTCCCACCAAGAATACACATTGTATTTAGCGCTACTAGGTTTGCATGCTTTATGCAGTTTACAAATGGCATACCGATCGGCTGTCTACTTTTCCATTGGTACTATAGACAATAAGTATAAATACTCAGGTGATTATACAAAATCGCGCGCTCTGATTGGCTCGCTATCTCGGATTATCAGCCGATAATCACCTCCACGAACAAAATGGGTGCCAGTCGTTCGCGCACTTTTAATGGAATAAAAAAATTTCGTGTTGTACAATGCTTTTTCTTTTCTTTTTTTTTGAAATAATCGCCTGTGTATTTATACTAAAACAATTATTCGCCTCAGGCTCAGTGATTATCGGTGAATAGTTTTCGCTCGGCTCTCAAGTGTTACTATTTAAGAAAAAGAAAACATGTACCGTGTTTCTATTGAGTTATAGAAACACTCGTGAAAGTTTGGAGAAGGAGAAATGCTGTGGGAACACGAGCCGCAGGCGAGTGTTTCCACAGCATTTCTCCTTCTCCCAAACTTTCACGAGTGTTTCTATAACTCAATAGAAACACGAACAACATGTTTTCTATTTCTTTTAGAAAACACCGCGACGAAAAAAATGAAAACGACCTTATAGCTTTGATGACCAAAATGTAAATTCTCTTTGGCACGTCATCATTACGTCAACAGCTCGTGCTAGTTCTGTGTTTCTATCGAGTTATAGAAACACGAATTCTAACCAATCAGCGCGCATATTTTCTTAGGACTGTTTTCTAAATGCAGTTTACAAATGGAGCACCCATGGGCTGCCTCCTTTTCCATTGGTACTACTTGGAAGTAGTAAGTAAGACACGTATGACCAGGTGAGGAAGAGCAGTACGTACATTTGTACCTCTGGATCTATGAGATCGGTGTTATTATTTTATGGCTCTACGACTAATTTGTACTAACAACGAAAATGGGTTAATAGGTATCGCTTATTTAAACAATTTTTACTTCTTCCCTTAGACAACAGTTTTGTTTTCTTTATTATTTTTTGTCACCTATAAACCACGCAAGTGGTGCAGTTCATTTAAATTCATTTAAATTTTCTACTTGATTTTACTGAGGGTCCACTCGATAATTGATTGATGCAGCAATATACCCTGCTAAAAAAATTAATAGCTAACTAAAATTAGCAGTTAACTGATAACTGGGTACCCCCATTAGCACCCTCCTTTCAGAGCCAGGATCAGCATTTCAGATAGATCGAATAATGTCAACTGATAAGAAATTAATCTCTAACTATTTCTGCGACTTTTTTACTAACGCTGTCATCAAGCTGAAAAGAAAGTCGTTTCTGCTTCGTGACTTTGTCTGGAGCAAGTCACCACGAAGCCCTTAACGTTCATTATCAACTTATCTCTTGCAACCGGAGCTGTCCCTACCGAAGGGAAAGTAGCCAGAGTGTTCCTCTCTTCACGTCTGGTTCCATGAAAGAGATAGACAGTTACAGACCAATATCAGTTCTCCCTACTGTTTCAAAGATTCTGGAGAGAATGGTGTACAAGCAGGTAATAAAACATCTCGAATGTAACGGCCTTCTTTCCGAACATAATTGGATTTCGATCTAAGCGTTTAACTGAAGTGGCTGTAACTTTATTTACAGACTTAATTCGGAAAGAAGCAGACGTCGACAAAGCAACAGGAGCAGTGTTCATTGACTTGTCTAAAGCGTTTGACACCATCAGCCATTCGGTTCTGTTTGAATAACTGCCTCGCTATGGCCTACAGGACAATGAACTGAACTGGTTTAGGGATTATTTATTCCTCCAGAAGCAGATTGTACACTTAAAGGGTAAGCTGTCAGAATCTAATCCTGTTTTCACAGGTGGTCCCCAAGGAAGTATTCTCGGACCGCTATTGTTTCTAATTCATTCTAATGACGTACACAAGTCACTTCGCTATTCTAAGATTATCACCTACGCAGATGATACAGTGATTTTAACATCCTCGAAAGATCTGGAAACTATCCAGCACAATCTAGGCGAAGACATCAGTAGTCTCGCAAATTGACTTCGAGAAAACGAACTTATTACAAATCTCCAAAAAGGAAAAACTGAAGTAATGGTATTTGGAACAGGAAAAAGGTTAAACGGATTCCATGGCACAGAACTAAACCTCTCAGTTAATGGACTACGTATCAACACGACAGCAAGATACAAGTACCTAAGCGTGCATCGAGACCCTACCCTGAATCTTGAAACACGGCTCAACCAGCAATTCCCCGCGAACAAACCGCATTTTGGACCATACCTCAGATAATACAACACAGGTTGACGCGGTTTGATGACAGCCCTCCCAAGGTTGTGGACTGTCAAGGACCAAATAAGGTCTATAGCCCCTCTAATCCCACCCTCCAACTCGCCGGGTTGGTAGAGATAGCGAATACCCACCGAGGACGGGAGCCTTTTTTCGATGTTTCCAACAGGTCTCGAGTAAGGGGTGGACGGTGTTTCTAAAATACTCTTCTTTTTAATGGCTTTGACGGATCTCTTCCCAGTTAGTCTGGTGACTTGGTTGTTAAAGGCTGATATAACCTCGGTCAGTTATGAGCAAGATAAGCTGGGCCTGAGCGCCTACTATGACAAGCGTTGGGCGCTACCGGATGGAATACACACCTAACCCATAGAGTGTCATACTTAAGTCAACGTTGGCTGGAGGAAGCACTCTATCGGGAGGTACCATTAACGTCGGGTAGTCTCTTCACCTACGCCGTGGATCACTGACCCTCGGGGATGCGCATTTCCACAGGGTACTGGTGTCCGAACAATCGCTCAGCCAGCGTGCTGTTGAACCGTTCCACGAAAGCTTGATCGCGTGGTTCTCTGGTCATCCGTGTCGGATAGCTGTCTCACAATCCCCCATCTCTTTCGTGGCAGTTCCCATGAACTCGCGCCCGGAGTCGACTTGCACTACTTGGGGCCGTGTCAGAGGCGAGCGCTTATACATGGTCTGGAAGGCCTTCGCAACCTCGGCAGAATCCTTCGAAGTTAAAGGCTCGGCTTTTTTGTAAAGACTAGCCGAAGTGAGCGCATACTTGTAAGACTTGCGCCCACGGGCTAATTTGTCCTGAGGCATGAAAAGAAAGTCAGCTTGGTACCACAGACCCTATCGACAGATGGGTGAACATTACCTTGGAGACCTTTGACCGGCCATAGATAACTAAATAACCATGCGCTTTGTGGGGAACGTTGGTGTCCTCACCGTCACAATGCAAATCTACCATGAGGTAATTAGATGTTGGGTTATTCTATTTGTGCACCTATATGATATTTATTGTCTACTTGGGTGTATGGGTTGTAAACCCTTTGGTGTGTGATATTAGGGACTTTAACCAAGGACGACGCCTACGTCAACGAGAACGACTACGAAAAAAAAAAATAAATTCGCATTTCTACAATGAAATCGCAATTATTCCAACACATTCTCATTGTGAAACTCATGCCAACTGTCCAGGAATCTAACCTACATGAAGTGCGTTGATGTTTTCCCTACTTGTTCTCACGTCCTCCACAGAACTTTAAATATGGTCATTTCACGTCCTTTTGGAGAGAACGGCAACGAAATGTACCAAAATGCGAAACGCACATGCGGGGCGATCAAAGCCATTTTTTTGCTCATTATGCCTATTGCTTTTTTGGCGTGCTCGTTCTCTTCGATATCGTCCTTGCTTAAGGTCTCTGTTAAGGGATGTCAACACCGCGTTTACAGTCACGTTCGATGTGTTGAATGGTTAGATAAATTCCACACAAACGCTGTATTCCCCTGTGGGTAGGGGGTGCATATTTAACCCTATCCTAGACCTACAGTTATTGTTCTGGCTCGGTACTACCGTCATACTGTAGACACTCTTATTGATAGAGTGGGGACTATTGTCCCATTGTATATAACCAGAAACCTTGATGTTACTCTCGCTCCATGAGGTATCTCAATACGTCTTTTTTGCTCGTACGTGTCGAGATGTGGTTATTGTCTACGTACGCGCAGTGTCCCCAGTTCATCCTCAACAAACTCGACCTTTGTGGCGGATTTCCTCTTCACGTTTAGGGGGATCGTAAGCCTGACAATTCGCAATTTCTCCATATCTAGGAGACCCGTTATCGCTTATGTCTCATCTTATAGCATAGTGGCCCCAATATCACTCTTGCCGTCCACGAGGGGTGATGGTTTGGCTGCCCATGTTGCGATTCCCGGTCATGCGTTAGGAGCCCTCCGTCTTTAGGTAGCTCGACTTTGTGAATACCTTGGTAAACGCGTCGTTGTCTCCAGTAGGAAAGGCGACGCTTGTAAGCCGATTACTCTGGATATCATAGTTGTTATTCTCATCCAGGAGGAAGCTATCATCTTTCGGTCCAACGAGCCCTTGTGGTCCTTGAGTACGTTGCGAGCCTCCGGGACCTCTCGACCCAACGTCGCCTTTTGAGCCGACATCACCGTTTAGGCCAGCATACCCTTGTCGCCCTTTAGGCCTTGTGACCCAGCAACACCCTTATCGCCATTTGGACCCCTTGCCCCAGTATCCTCCTTGTCGCCCTTTGGCACAGGTGGACCTTGCGGGCCTTGGAGACCTGGGAAGTCGCTTTACTCTTCTTTAGAACCGGAACCACCGGAACCAGTTCGCTTATTAATGAAGCCCATGTCGATATAATAGGCTCGTCAAAATTCTTTCCCACCCATTTCGTCGGCATGTCGAGGTAGAAAAAGAAGTTACTCTCTTTGGTTTAACAGGTCGGGGTCGACTTCCAACTCATCCGCTTATTCTCTTTCGGGATGAAGTTAAATATGCCGAAATGACTGCAGTTTCCCCGGATGTTATTGCACACATTGTAGTAGGGCTGGGTGAGATAGATGGCGCTGCAATTCTTGTGCCGTTGGTTGATGAAGTAATTGATGATGCCGTTCTGGTTGCTCTCACAGACTAGGGCATAAAAGATAGCGATTTTTTGGTTGTCTACCGGTAACTCATCCAGCGGGATGATCGTGTCCCCGCATGCCTGAATGACTTCAAACCCCACCTCAGGATCGATGCGTTTCGCGAAGCGGTATAGTAGGGCTCCATGCGAAAGTCAAGGTCGTAATTCGGAATTTTGCTCCTTCAACAAGGAATTTGGTCAGCTCTCGGGTGAGGAGCTCTTCAAAACCATCACGCCACGGCTTAGAAGGAAAGCTACAGAGCCAAACCCAGAGCTGGAGGCTGGCCCGGATTACACCATGGACGAGTTCGACAGTTTCAACCCGTTCGCTGAGGAGTTCGCGCCAGACGGTAAAACACCACTGTATGATGATGCAGAGAGATTCTTAACACCGATACCAGCAAAACCACCACTACTGTTGGTATCGTCGCCGGCACCGTCGGTTATGCCAACACCGTCACCGTCACCGTCAGTATAACGTCACAGCGACTATGGTTGACAGCAAAACACCTCCTTGATGGAGAATCTTTTGCGGACGATCTTTCAGATCATAAGTAAGAATGAGAAGAACCCCAACTACAGAGTGGGAATGGATGCTAAGACCTAGGGGATCGGCGTCTTATCAGTTAAAGAACTTACGTAGTTGCAAAATAATATTAAAGTGGTAGGTGAGGTTATTTCTCCTGAGCTACTCGAGGAAGCCAGAAGAAAGCTAAAGCCTTCCCCACAAAGCCAAGGAGGGAGTCCATCCGTTCCTCTCTCGAAGAGGTCATCGATTTCATAGGCACGCTCTTTCCACGCCAGTGGATGACGATGATGAGTGGGGGATGGAAGGTATTGGCCTCCCCGAAAGCACCCTGATCCATCAACTCCATGTGAGTTTTGGATCGATCAGGGCTGGTAGCACATCAACAAAACTCCGAAACCAAGTCAGGCGCTCATCAGACAAGGCATCATCACTAAGGACCAAGCCAAGAAAATTATGCATGATGATATTGCACGATGAGATACTACCTGGTGCTAGACTCAGATAACGCCAAGCCGCAGCCGACCCATGATTTCACCATCAGCTTTCGCTGCTCAACGATTGTGCTGAATCAGGGAAAGCACTACAAAGTAGCATTGGACATAGTTACCACCATGAGTTACTCTTGTTTCAACATAGCGGAGACGTATGGAAACAACAAAGTGAGAGGGAGAAAGGGCAAGGAAGAGTGGAAAGCAGTGACCTTCCACGATGGTATGTACGAATACAAGGGTATCGAAAAATACCTCCTTGTCCATGCGGGGCTTTTCTATCCAGATGACGAGAAAAAGGGGTACCTTTTCAATCTGAAGTCTGACTTCAACCTCTTTCCAGTTGTATCTCGATGGCCGATGATCACGAGCTCGACCTCGCCCAAGGAGAGTTCGCCGACTTGGTGGTTGGCGGTGCGCCTAGTTTCGCGGGCCCCTACTTCCCAATATCACAAGAAGGGCTGATTGGGTCTACATTCATAGCGACTTGGTCTCGCGCCGGGCGAGGGATATAGACAGTTATGCCCTGTTCGTCTTCTCCACGTCGGGTATTGTCGTCATTTATCACTTCCAAAACGAGCCTTATCGTCTCAAGTGGCACCCTTGAGGGGTAACCTGATCGACTCTATAAGGATTTTTAGATGCTTTGTTGCGAAAACAAAGAGGGAGATCGTTCCAATAGTATTTTGCAATGACGGTGGGGCAGAAGTTTCTTATATTAATTCTGAATTCGTGATGACAATAATAATAATGTTTGTTGATGATAACCATGACGGTGATTGCATGATGGTTGTCATTGTAATTTATTATTATGAAAATTAAACGTAATGGCATCGATCCCCGTTTTCATTCCTAATATTTCCCCCATCTTTCTAATTTATTTTTCTAGTATCTTTTACATGTTTTATTTTAGTTTAGTTTGCTAAAAAGATGTTCTTGACAGGATCTTAAACATCATATATCCATGTTCGCGTAACTTGAGGACAAAAGTAAAAGATATAGGTATTCATTTTACTGGATTAAAAAAAGATATCCGAACTTGTCCAACAGAAAGACACATTGAGTCCATAATGGTCTTTTTATTCTACAAAATAAGGTATTCAAATTATAATAGTCATTTTGACTGTAAATCTGATACTAAAACAGGGAATCAGTGTGAAAGTGTTAATGTTGTATTTGTAATACAACAACAAAATTTACACCGTGCTAATCATCGTCATCATCATCATCATCATTTATTAGCCACTTTTAAATTAAACTACAACATTAACAATTATGTGAGGGCGAGGAGACCTCCTAGAAACCGCCAGGCTTATAGGGGAGGCCACCTCAGTTAGCAATATGTTCATACATTTGTTGTGGAAATGCGGCCAGGTCAATTCAGACTCAATTCATTAAAAATTCAATCATTTTATTGCTTAAAAATAGAAAAGCTAGTCGAACCAGTAATCGATATTGGGAGAGAATTCCAAATTTTTGGACCCTGGTAGAGAATTGTAAACTGCTTAAGATTAGTACGACAGTGATGTGGTCGATAAGACTTGGCTGTTCTTGTGTCATAGCTATGTATTTGACTACTTGTAGAAAACAAACTAAGAAACATCGGAGGCAATAATTGCTTGTGATAATAAAACATAAATTTGGCTATTTGCAATGCATTGACTTGGAAAATATCTAAGATGCCCAGTTTAGCAAATATGGGAGCAGTATGTTCTCGATAGCCTAAATTTGCAATAGCTCGCACAGCTCGTTTTTGTAAATAAAAAATTCTATTTAAATTAGTAACATATGTAGACGACCAGGCTGAATTACAGTAAGTAATATATGGATAAATTAACGTGTAATACAAAGTAAGTTTAGTATTAGAGGATAAACAGTATCTAGACCTAAATATTATACCAACTGACTTAGATATTTGTTTACACACAAAGCTAATATGAGGTTTCCATGTAAAATTCTCATCAATATAGACACCTAAGAATTTTGTTTCGCTTACTTGTTTCAATATTTGATTTCCAAACGATAGAGAAAAAGATTTACTAAGTGTGTGTACTAATAGGCAGTAGACAGTGTCTTTATCGCGAAAATGCCGGTTTATATACATTTGACGCCTGGGGCCGCTTTTTCAAAGGCCGATTAGCGCTAACTTAGGGTTAAATTTTAATCCGGGTTTCTTTTCCTCTTGTTAAAAAGCATTATCTCCAATAACTTTCTCTATTTTTTCAGAGCATACCATCATCAAATTGTATTCAAAAAAAGAATCATACTGAATTTGCTTCTTAAGCTCTCATATCTGCATTAAAATTTCGCACTAGACCTGGGTTACCTTAACCCTGCTTCGAGCAAACCGGCCCTGGAAAAAACGTAAATGCTCTCCCCGTCTCGCCACCTTTCGTCTTTTCGCTAGGCTAAACTACTATACCTTGCGTGCGTCCCGCATGGCGAAAAATACGGCGACTCTCGGCTCTTCCCCAACAAATTTAATACACTATGTCCCGCAAAGAGATCTATGAGATTTTAGTGAAAACGTAGCAACTTCCTTGCATCAAGTTGGGCTTGCCACTTTGGTTAGGGACCTTTTGGACCATCTTCCAAAGAGACTGTTAAAAGCTTGTGCGTTTACTTACATTTCGAGGTCCTCCTCACGAGGGTCGCTGCCAGGATCATCAGTCATGACCCTCAATAACAGAGCTACCCGATTTAGACTTTTGTAACGCGTGTTTTCCTCAGGCTGAGACGACTTCCTCAGTAAAGGTTTTCCATCTGGTAAGGCTTTCATTTTTGCTGTCTTCCGACTCATCTGTCGGGGTACCGTAGATGGGTATCCCAGTCGGCGTTGCACGTGAACGACTGCAATGTAAGTCGAGAAAACAAGCAAAAGCACTAGCACTGCAATGCATGTTGGTGGTGCAAACGTAGCAACCAACGTAAAGGTTGTCGTTGTAATGATGCCAATTTCAAAGACGACCAATACAATCACGCCAAAACAAGCGGTTACTCCAATAAACAAGATGAATATCAGTACTGGCAAGGTGCAGCAGTGCAGAACCCACCCGACGAACAGTGGTAAGAGAGGCCTTCGTTGGGCTGGCTGAAGTCGCAAATCGCGTTCTCTGTTGGTCAGAAGGACGCGTCTTCTATCACGTTTATAGGATGCCGGCGATAGCATGATGGGAGAAAATCAAGTACTTTGCCAATTCCTAGAAAGTAAATAATAGAAGCAACTTAATTAGAATAGTTGAGAAATAGGTCCTTTTATTTCATACATACTGAGATTTACACAGGAAAGCAAGGCCGCGTAAAATTCGTACCGTAGACACAACGAACCAGTCAGAAAAGCAAACGACTGTGAAAATACATCGTTCGTCCAATCAGAGACACGAACGATAGTACTTCACAGTGGAGGGTAACAAGCGCGCGGGTTTCTGTAAAAGCAAAATGGAAAAAGAAGTGCCAAGATTTGCTCTCCTCGAAGGCAAAATAGATGACTCTCGGATTGGCTGGACATTGGCCTCCTTCTTTTTTGCGTTTTGATTGACCGGGACGTAGTTGGCTAATATGCAGGCATGTTGACCTCACGCTTTGTCAATGACGCAGATTTATATTTTTTTTTGCCACGTATATCTATGTTTTTAATATATATTCTGAGATTCCCCCACCAAAAAGTCGGGAAATAAAAACTTCTTGACGAGATGGTGAAAGCAGCTAAGAACCAATTAAACACTGCATTTCTGGGGTTTATATCTGAAACGATCGTCCAATCAGGTGCTGCCTGTCATCTTTTTTTGACGTTATAGTTGTATCAAGGTGATTCTTGTTCAGAATTTTTTTCATCTTTCAGGATTGTGCGCTTACAATACGTTGCTTGGGGAATATTTTGAGCATCGATTTTAGTCTCGATTTTAGCGCTCACAACAGCAGACCCTTTTTCTATAAAACGACGCCGACACACTGATTCTTTGCACAACTGGAAACTTGTTTCTTAATCCCATTATGTCAATTCCCTTTCAATTGCTGCGGGAAAGAAGAAGCAGAACCTGTTAATTTATTTGTTGCTCAAGTAAATTGGATCAGAATTTTTTGTGGCAAAACTTGATGTATCTGTATAACCTTACCCTGAGCGTGATCGAATCACTTTTGGTGACAAGCGATGCTCTACTGCTTGAATAGATTCTCTAGTTGTTATGTTATTTCGCGTTTTCTCGCGATCGCTAGATCAAGAAAAGATGTGGTAGGCGGTGAATGATCATTTGTGTGGTAAGTCACCAGGAAAGCAAAAATCATTTGTTCCATTTACCGATGGTGTTCGCCGTGTAAATATTGCTGATCTGTACGATGCAAATAGCCTCCAGGACTTAAGTCAGTGTTCCAATGGACAGAAATCGTGTAATCAAATTTAGGTCGGTATTTCACTTGCCGCAGTCGCCTGTGATTTAGGCCTGAGAAACCAGACAGCTTTGGATCTGCTTCGACCGGAAGCCTTTCTGTCGCGAAAGTATGCCATCCTGAAGTATTGTTTCCAAAAGTACTGATCTCTCCCCCGCTCCGGAGATTTGAGCTGCATTACAACCGACAGGACTAAGGAACGCTTTAAGGGTCGCAAGAGATGACATTTTCATCAGAAGGCAGCTTTCCGCGAAGCCTACCCAAATGCTTTTCTCTAAAGATGAAAGCCCACCAAATTTGACACTTTATGTGACAGGAAACGCGTGGTGAGTTACAGACTTCTTTCAGATTAGATTTCTTTGTTGGTGATTCACTCTCACCTTACGTTTTCAGGCGGCTCGCTCAAGATGACGAGGAGATGAAATCCAATTTTAGTTGAACAGATGTTTTTTCAAACCTTACTATGAGATACTTGCACGGGTTAAAAAAGAAAGTTATGACAATCGCAAGTGCCTCCTCTCTCGAAATTGAAGAGGCGATGAAATCCGATTTCAGTTAACTGAACCAAGATGTGAATGTGAGAGCTTTGAAATACAGTTTTAACTTTTTCTTTAGTCAAATGGATGATACTGAGAGGAAAAGAATAATGAGAAAACACATAGTTAAACAAAGATGCAACACAATGGAAGGGGTAGCGAGACTCGTCGAGACGCCTGGACCCTTGTTTAAAACTCCAGGACCGAGACTAAACAATTTTCGAAAATCCGAGCCCGAGAGCCTGTGCCAAAAAAAATCGAGCCTGCGACTTGATAATCGAACAGTCACCTGGTCACACGTTTAGATACGGATTAGCTAGCTATGATAATATATCCGAGACCTTGAGACCTTGAAGAAAAAATCTGAGACTTCGAGACCGAAATAATATGGCGCTGTCAAAATTTACATGTCAAATCGAGAGTCAACATTCAAAAATGAGCCCCATAGCTCCAATTCAGTCATTAAACCTTTTCTACTCGAGTGCCATTTTCTCTTAGCGGACGGGTTAATTGATTCGATCAGATACTTTTCAAATCGAACAGTTTCCTTCTAAATCGAGCAAATTAAATCGTTTACATTAAATCGATTATCTGTTCCCTTACAAATTAAATCGATCACAATACTCAAGATACTTTGCTGGTATACTATATCTGCTGACAAAACACGACTGCGGGTTCTTCCGTTTCCTCGTGAAGCTACCATCGAAGTACGAAGCAGAGGTAAAGTCTAATTATACTTTAATATATGTACCTAGAATATGATTTATTCATGAAGCGCATGTTTCTTTAGACTTTGTATACAGTAATATTACCAACCCATCGAATGCTCTTAAACTCGGATGAAATGGACACTAGAATGCAATCGGAAATCAGTCGTGAACTGCTCGTGAACACCTTACCACAGGCTCACAAACGCGAGCCCGGGATTTTGGGTCCTCCAAAAACCCTCCCAGGGAGAGAAAAAATAGATTTCGATAGGAAAGGGAACCGTTAACGGTTGAGGGGAGAAAAATGCTTACTGTAGGGCAGGGTTTGAAGGCATTATGTTTAATTGAAAACAATGGTCTTACTAGAATTTATTCAAGCACAAGTCAGACAAGTTTAATTTGAATTTTAACTGCACTCAGTTTATAATTGATCTGGACTGTTATGATGCATTTACAACATGTGTGCTGACAAATGCTACGGTTTTTATATAAATGTCAATCCCAGAAGATTCACTTTCTCTCAGCGGGTCGTTGCTGTTGAGAAGTTCTTGATACTGTTCTGGAGATAGAAGGCACCTCGTTCCTGCTACCTCTGCAACGGTCCCATCCGAAGTTGCTTCCTCTTGCAGTGGGCCATCCCAGTCAATTCCATACCGATCAAGCTCCTCCTGGGAAGAAAGAAAGAAAATTTTCATGACAAAGGTTAATTGAGATAAGGCAGTTTTCTCTTTATTCTTCTTATCTCAAAAGTTACAGCAAGGAGCCGAAAGTGTGACTTCTCTTAATTTATTCACATTCTTTCATACAGATTTACTCCGGTCATCAGAAGTCAGCTGGAAACTGGCTTCTCCAACTACTGACTGCAAAATGGCTTCACGAAAAAAGGTGAATTAATTGAAGGTGCTCACACTCGTGGACTCCTCATGCTCCTTGCTGTAAATTATAGTCAGGCCTATCTATTCCTTTTAATTAAAATCTAGCCGAGCTCCTTTTTAATAACTTCCATTTGCTTGGTCAAAAACCTGGTTTATTTACATAAATTATCATGATGCAGATAAGTCAACATTCAAATCAAGCAGATCTGGAGTGAAGAGGGATGGGGTGTATTTTGGGGGCACATTGAGTCAAAATTGGTTTTCAAATTTCACTCTGTTTACCTGACAAGTGGGCTCATAAACATTACAGAGATTAAGATAGAGGTTTGTACAAACACTGCAAACGGCAAACCGCGGTTAGAAGTCAGCGGTCACGCGTTCGAGGTTTGCTGTACGTCACGCGATTAAGTTTGCGGTTTAATCGTGGCTCGGCAGCCATGTTGCTTGAAACTGAAAAATGCGGTCGCGATTCACAACATAATTGCAACTCACGAATTGCATCTCTGCGCTAAAACCATATTGAATGAAAATTACAGATGTGTATCAATTAATCTACACTCCCCTAACTCGACTTGTTTGAAAATAAAAGCAAAGAAACCTTGAGGCAAATGACTTACCTGAAAACTGCTTACTCCACGGCGTCCAAACGCGAACTTCAAACCGAAAACCTGACGGCAGGAACTTGGTCACGTGACTTCTTGACGTTCGCGGTTCGCGGGAAATGCCGAAAAACCTCAATCGTAATCTCTCTATAGAGTCCTAAAGTGTGACGTCACGTTGCCATGGCGCTAAAAAACTCAGTTCTAAACAATGCAGATGATCAAGAGCGCGTAGGTCACGTTTTCTTTGTTGAAAAGTCAAAGCACTTAAAAAACCAGTAATTGTTTTAAA
>OX453273.1:13745905-13890705 GCA_949710005.1 Ricordea florida
GGACTTCCTTTTTCTCCACTGGCATTCGACGTCTGTGCGGCTAAGGTTGTGGATCCCGTGAATAAAAAGTGCGGCTGCATGACTACATTTAAACGCTCCTCTTGGACATTCGCATTCGGTCGATTTTATTTCTTGTTGGTCATCCAAGTAAATCTGCAATTTTCCATTTAACAGACAGATGAAAAATATGTTACGATATATAAGCAGAAAGATGTTTGAATTGGCTAAGCTCGCATTGTTTGTGGTAAGTTTACGAAAAAACCCCAAAAGATACGCTAAATTATATGCTTAATTTTCGATCTATGAACGTTGTTTTGTTTCAGAACATCGGAAACTTCTTGCTTAGACCATTTGAACTAAATACAACGACATTTTTAGATCAAAACGACACAGTATGCTTCACAGCTTATGCTTCCTAAGTTGATAAATCGTAAAGTTAACTCACCGTGACTTTATAAAGCTTCTTTTTCATACTTGCGTGTACTTCTCCTCGTAAAACTCCTTGCTGGTAACTAAAAGCTTCCACATGATCAGAATTAAAGTGGTTTTCTCTTTTTTTTATCGATTTCTTTTCGTCCGAGAAGAAAGAAAGCAGCAATGCGATAGATAGCGTGGCCATTTTGATTGAAATGTGACTTTGTTTAGAACTGAGTTTTTCAGCGCCATGGCAACGTGACGTAATCGCTTTAGGACTCTATTACGTACAGCCACATGCTGGGAGCTTCTCAAGTTGAGGAGGCCAAGGATGTAAAGTTGCATAGGAGTTCTATTACCTGCTGTTCTTATCCTATGGCGTACAAAACCTTGTTTCCATTTCTCTATGTACCTGCTAATTGTTGGAACATACACATAGCGTAAAGAAAATAAATGCTGTGGGTTTGGTGGTTCCAATACACAATTAATCTTCCAAGTGGTAAAATTGGAGGTAATAAATGTAGGAGACCCCATCAAACAAATCACGCTACAACCTTTCTATACTTTGGTTGAAAACACTACAACCTAGCTGTGATCATGCTTCCTGGCCGTCTCTGAGGGTGTTGTAACACAGACAGTATTTTTACCGCCTTTGTCTGACCACACTATTGATGGCAATCCATATGCCTATGACATGTGTAGCTTTCAGAAAGGCATCTAGGACAGTTTCAGCCCAATTATTGGTACCGCATTTCAAAAAACGGGGATTCTTGTGAAGCCATCTATTCCTTCATCGATGACCATTTCCACCTAGAAATCAAGAATAAGTTTCATACATTTTGCTCCTTTCGTAATACCATTAGATTAAGAAAAAAAACAAGTTTCTATATGAGTATAGGTAATAATGGATGAACTTGAGTAGCTCTTGCACTACAACCCCTCTCCCCATAGCCACACCCTCAAAAAATATGAAGCACTACAAAACATATGAAGGCCTCACCGCATAACTTTGTGATTGCCATCAATATGCCATAGTGCAAAGGACCTGGACACATTGTATTGTCTTCTTGGTGTTCAACGCAGCCACCTCACTGCCACTCCTTGGTGATCAACCCTTTGAATTGCTTCCCTGACACGTAGCTGTGCTGGTCTTAAACAATTAACACTGAGCTGAGAAATTAGCCTGCGTTAGCCTTGGGAATCTCCCTTAGCACTTCTCTTACTTTATCCTCAAGCTCTTCATCAAGACCGTACGTCTACATTCGTCTGAAGATGGCACTTCCCGACACACCCAGTGCCTGGTCAATGTCAGGGACTGACAACTCAAAATTTAAGAGATACACAAGATGATCATAGCTTATGTCCAAGGCAGGGCGTCCTGGCCGACCAGAATAAACAACTACTGTCAGAAAAGTGGCATTGGTGTTAATCTGTAAGGAGTTCACGAGCAGTTCACGAGTTCAAGAGCATTCGATGGGTTGGAAATATTACTGAGTGATGTCTAATATAAAGAAGCACGCGTTACTTTGATGAATAAAACATATTCTAGGTACATATGTTAAAGCATAATTAGACTTTACCTCTCCTTCGCACTTCGATGGTAGCTCCACGAGGAAACGGAAGAACCCGCAGTCGTGTTTTGTCAGCAGATATAGTATACCAGCAAAGTATCTTGGGCATAGTGATCGATTTGATTTGTAAGGGAACAGATAATCGATTAAATGTAAACGATTCAATTTGCTTAATTTAGAAGGATACTGATCTATTTGGAAGGTATCTGATCCATTTGAAAAGTATCTGATCTAATTAATTAACCCGTCCGCTAAGAGAAAATGGCACCCAATATAGAAAAGGTTTAATGACTGAATTGAAGCTATGGGGCTTATTTTGGAATGTTGATTCTCGATTTGACATGTTGAATTTTGACAGAATAAAGGATCCATATAATGTCTGTAATAAAGGCACTTTAATGGAGACTTCGAGACTCTTTGCAAATGCTGCCGATCGGATCGAATAAAAATTTCGTGAAACTTAAGATTTTGGAGGTATTATTCACCACATCTAATAGACCCTGTTGAAAGAAAAACCGGACAGAAAAAAATACAGAATTGAAAAAAGCTGCAGAAAACGTAAGCTTCTAAAAAATCTAACGGAGAAATACAAAATAATGGATGCTACAAAGAAAAGTGATCTACTAACTAAGAGAAGAAAAAGCTGATAAAAAAGTGGACTCCATGCGCGCCAAAGTTCAAGAAAAGAACAACTCTTTATTAACTCACAAAACTAATATATAGATTTAGCCAAGCCTAAAAGCGGGGCTCCCGTTTAGTACTTTCATTTCACTTTAAACTGTAAAAGCATTCTAAAATATTGCGAAGGAATTCACAAACTTTTTTAACTATAGTTTAGTGTCGAGGTCGGTTAACTCGCTATAATTTTTGTCAAAACGTTCGTCTGCCATTAGTACGGTCTTTCTACCTACAAAGTCATGGAGTATATTCTACAAAAAACACAAATTATCAATGTACTGTATTCTATTTCTGATGAAATTAACCATCTGTTCAGTTCTTTTTGCGTAAATGTATTTAAAAGATTTGTACACGCTACTGGGAAATGCAGGACACAACTCTTGTCATTTTCGTGTTAAAACGAACACCTCGGTAAAATAAATGTTTACTCCAAGGTATGGTAAAATGTATGCAAAAGGGCTTAGATATAACTAACTATATAAAAACACATTTAGACAGTTCCGCTAGCATTTTTTACTTAATTTAGCTTGATATCTAAGTTACAGTATATAGCCTGCATGGAAGCAAAATAAATGTAAATGTTTTTCCTTTTTGTTATGTTATAATTAAATTGAGTTATGGATGCCACTCAAATTGAATTATTAAATGAAATCGTAAAATTATTAAGCACTCAAGAACTTCAGGGTTTCCTTCAATCCTATAATTCATAATCATGAGCAAAATACCTTCTCTGCTTTACCCTACGAGCCGAGGTTTCTCTCTCTTGCAAGGCTTTTAGCAGGGTATCTCGGCGTTCTTCGCTACAATTTTGTCTGTTTTCCACAGCACAGAGTTTTTCCGCTTCTCGGCAATCTTCGCTACAATTTTGTCTGTTTTCCACAGCACGGAGTCTTTCCCCCCCTCGGCGTTCTTCGCTAAAATTTTGTCTGTTTTCCACAGCACAGAGTCTTTCCGCTTCTCGGCATTCTTCGCTACAATTTTGTCTGTTTTCCACAGCACGGAGTCTTTCCGCTTCTCGGCGTTCTTCGCTAAAATTTTGTCTGTTTTCCACAGCACAGTCTTTCCGCTTCTCGGCATTCTTCGCTACAATTTTGTCTATTTTCCACAGCACGGAGTCTTTCCGCTCCTCGGCGTTCTTCGCTACAATTTTGTCTGTTTTCCACAGTACAGAGTCTTTCCGCTTCTCGGCATTCTTCGCTACAATTTTGTCTGTTTTCCACAGCACGGAGTCTTTCCGCTTCTCGGCATTCTTCGCTAAAATTTTGTCTGTTTTCCACAGTACAGAGTCTTTCCGCTTCTCGGCATTCTTCGCTACAATTTTGTCTGTTTTCCAGAGCACGGAGTCTTTCCCCTTCTCGGCGTTCTTCGTTAACATTTTGTCAGTTTTCTCGAGCCCGGACTCTTTCTGCTTGTCGGCATTCTTCGCTATAATTTCGTCTCCTTTTTCTTTCCCGAGCTCGCCTTCTTTGGCGATCTTCTTCGCTCATTCTTCCCCAGTTAATTCTTGCTCTCTTCCGCTCTCTTTCCCGTTGCTCTTCACCTGAACCCTGTGTTCTGCAAATTATATTTTCTCTGCTATTGTTTGTTGACAATAGCAATAGAAATTGTTTCGTTTATCCTTTAGTAAAACTTTAACAGACAATGAACTGAAAATTTCTTTTCAGTCGTCAACACAATTTCCCGCCAAAAATACGCGGGTTACCAGAACTCGATGAGTTAACACATGAGCCCACAATTTGGTCATGTGATGCTGGTCAGTGGCTATCCCGTCTTGACAGCTGTCAATTGACCATATTGTGATTGTCCAATATAAAAGATGTGGATTTGCCAAGACACGCCTGAGATACCCCTCCCTTCCTTTTGATAGTCTCCCCTACCCTACCCGTACAATCTGTAGACGCGTACGTACGTACGTACGGACGTACGCTCGGTCAGTCACGTGACAACCAAAAGAAAAGAGGTTGACCATATTCCATGAGTATGGGGCTCTGTCCCACGCGCGCTTCGCTTGCGTGGGAGCCCCGCTAAAAACCATGGGAAAATACATGCGCCGACTCTTAGACCAATCAGTACGCGGCATACCAGCATGTGCACGCACACGGTAAACATTCCCACGTGAGTGGACTTTGGGAATAAGTACACTAAACAAATGAGAGTAGTGAAGTTTGGGACAAGTGGCTGTACACATATACTGGCGCCATTGTTTTGTAGCTATCTCTTTCCCCAAAATAATTTTTTTTATTTAATGCCAAAAACAATGCCAAAAATAGATACAAATCAATGGGTCCAAACAGGAAACAGGGCTTAGTAGCCAAAATAAATGAAATTTTATCACCTTAATAAGAACAGAAATACTATCTCATCATGTATTGAATGCTTCAAAAAGAAAATACAGGAAGGTCCATAATATTATGTATGCTGTGTTTGTCATCGGTTGCTCTAAATGTCATTTAATTGAGTATTAGCAACTATTCCTTTCAAGATTATGTAAAACGTACCACTCAAATATACTGAAAGGGAAACCTCCTTGTCAGGCTGTGGTAAACAATACAACACAACAAGACACACACCTTTATTGATATTCATTATCTTCATCAGTTAATTATAATTGGAAAATCTAAAGATAGAAATTTAAATTTCATCAGAGACAATTCGCCTTTATCGTACAGCAGCCATCTTGGATTGACGTCATGTATTTTTGTCACCAATGCGAGGCCACGCGTGTAAAGGTCAACTTCCGGCGATCGAGGATTTGCACACACAATTCCAATGGAGGGCCAACCGGAACTGTCACCCTGTGCATCCTCTTCTGTTCTTGTCGACTCCCCCGAGCCCATATACACACCTACCTTGAACTGCCACGATTACATTTTTTCTGGTGAGCCTCCCAAGACCACAGAGGAGCTGCTTGAAGCAGCTCATCAGAGAATTGAGGAGCTGGAGGCAGCTCTGGAGAAGCAAACAATATATGTACAACTAAAAATGAAACCCAACAGCAGTATTAAGTTTTACACAGGTTTTCCTTCCTTTGATGTTCTTGTTGCAACGTTTAGAGCTCCGAGTCCCACTGCACAGAATATGTATTCTTGGTCCCAAATGCAGTGCCTTAGAAATAAAGGGATTAGGGATGTTGAAGGCCTAAGGCAAACTATGCGAGGCTGCAAACTAAGTTTATTTCACCAGTTCTATTTAGTTCTTCAAAAGTTGAGGGTTGGTACTTTAAACCAAGTATTAGCTGATAATTTTAATATTTCCCAAACAACTGTAAGTAGGGTTTTTATTTCTTGGATAAATGTTCTTTATTTCATGCTTGGGAGTATTTGTATCTGGCCATCTCGGGCAAAAATCCAGAAGTACATGCCTAGTTGTTTCAAGTCTCTGTACCCAGACTGCAGGGGTATTATTGATGCATCCGAGATAAAGGTTCAGGCACCATCAAGTTTAGTGTTAAATAGTGAAATGTATTCATCCTACAAAAGCCACACCACCTACAAGGGTAATATTGTTATTTCACCATCATTGGAAATAATTCACATAAGTTCTTTGTTTGAGGGGTCAATATCAGATAAAGAGCTGGTCAAGCAATCTGGTCTCTTGCCATTGCTCCAGCCTGGAGATCAGATTATGGCTGATAAGGGCTTTGTAATACAGGATCTACTCACAGCTCTTGGTTGCAGTGTAGTGATGCCATCATTTTTAAGCAGCAAGCAACAGTTTTCGAAAGGTGAACTCCAGGAGAGCAAAAAAATTCACAACCTTCTAGTGCATGTTGAAAGGGCCATTAGAAGAGTTAAGGAGTTTCATTTTTTTGATAGGGTCATCCCACTAACCATGGCTGGCAGCATCAATCAGATATGGACAGTGTCATGTCTTATTACAAACTTTCAGGGACTCTTATTTTATGAATGACTTCCTAAACTAATGCATGATAAATACACCACAAATCCTTGCTTACTAGATTTTAAGGGTAGGTGCCTAAGCACACATGTTCCAAAATGTTATCATTTGTTACATTCCTTTTTCTCACCTGTAGTTGCTCATCTTGGAGGGAGCAAGAGGTCAAAATGTAGAATTTCACAGTCTATAATAACATGTATATGTTAAAATTACCATTAGAGTTGAGTCATATTCTTTCGCTTTGTTATTGCAATCAAGTAAGCAAAGTCTAAGGCACAGATACAGAAAATTATAGTAATTTTACATGTAATTGTTATTGATAATTTCAAAAAGCTTTTTGTGTAAAAGGTACAGGAGTCTTAATGAAAATAACTGTCTAACAAGGCTCACAAGATGAGGAATGCTCATTGAGACTATGATATGACACAATAAAGTCTTGAAAATTGTTCACAGTAAACATACTATGTGAATTTCTTTGATACAATACAAAACCATCCTTTTGTCATTAAATTGCCTCAAAAGCATACATTCATTGAACACAAGCATTAAGATGGATGTCAAAATAGAACTGATTAAGCTTTTCAAGCATCTCTGAGAAAAAGGTAGGATTAAAATAAACTCTTTCACAGTGGAACTCACTGTGGCAAGAGACAAAAAAATCCTCCCAAGCACTACCTGTCAAACCGATACAGCCCATGGTTTGATAATAATACCCACGAGTCCTTCTTACACTGTATGCACCAGTCCTGCCATTGTGTTTTAAGTAACTTAAATCAGACAAAAAGTCTGATGGTGAGGATTTAATTTCTAATAGTCCCCATGGCTCATTTTCAGAAGGGTCATAAACCCTTCTGTCAGGACTACAACCAAGGTGGGGTAAGGAAGGGTTGAGAACAAAACCAACCGGATAAACATCTCTTCCAAAGTGACTTGCATATTGATTTGCTGCCTCATCTTCATGCTGAATGCCATATCTCATGGCAGCTGTTTGCACTACTTTTCCTCGCAGCAGATGCGCTGAAAGGCTTTCCAGATCTTTCCTTCGTGAACAGACTGCTTTAAAATTTGACGCAGTCAAGCGGTACTTTCTTAACCGATGCCAGTCCCTTGACATTGATTGCTCTCTTGTGATTCGCTCATATTCAAGAGCTTGATCTAAAGATACTTGAAGGGAATTGAAGTGTAGCAGCTCTTTCTCAGCAATGACAGTTGGCTGGTGCCCCAAATCTGGCAAGTCAAAATCTGGCACTGGATGTGCAAGGTTTCCAGAGCTTTGTCTACTTGTTTGCTGCTGCTGATAGGAGAGGACAGACCCCTGTGGAACCAACCCATACTTTGTCTCAACTAGAGGAATGTCTTCTTCTTTGTCTGGCCAAATCCTCAAAAACCCAGGCTCGGGGTCAAGCTTTTCAAATAATGGGCTGAGGGCACTTGGTAGATTGATGGAAGCAAGCCGTTCCTCAAAAGGCTTGTACACAGTACAAGAAACCCCTTATACTTTACGTTTTTTCTTAACCTGAGTAGGTTGTTGAGAAGGGTTCTCAGCCTTCTGGATAACAACATCCATAACTGGCCTTGGACTAACTCCTTCAGTTCTGGAAGGAATATGCCAAGTCTAGAAATAAAACATTGGAAAAGTATTAAAGAAGGCATTACAAACAGTACTGATATCTTTTTGGGCTAAAACCAATATGGGTCTTCTTCAGTTATGCTTTAAATAATTTAAGGAAAACTTTTTTTAAGTATTTCAACAACAATATGTAAGTGTGACTCAAGTAAAAATGGCACAGGTAGTGTGCACTTGAGGAATTTACCTGCGGTTTGGAGGTTTTAGAAACAACAGGCGGCACGCATTTCAACCCGAGCATTTGGTAATGAGCCAGTGTATACATGAAGCCAATAACGTGGTGGCAAAGGCCCTGACCGGCTGCACAGCTGCACGCGAATGACTCCACTGCGACTTCATCTTGACGCTTGAACACCACATGAAGTCTGTGCGGCTCTTCATTCTTCTTCATGCTTCTGAAGCATTTTCCCCGGACCGTAATTCCCTCATCTTCCTTAGCAAGCTTAACTATAAAAAAAAAACAAATATTTTACGTTTGCTTCGACCAGACTCAAACGTTCGATTGCTAAAGAAGGCACGAGTAACAATCATCGATCAATGACGCTCAAGGCAGCTACATACAGCTGGAAGCTTACCTTCAATATCGTGGATATATGATTCGTGGAAGAATTTATATCCTCTTGTCAAAGTCACCTTCACTGGAAGGTTTTCACTGGCCATTTTTTCAATAAAGGCGTTTGTGAATGACGGTATGTCCACCAGATTGCGGTGCAAAAACTCTGAAGAAATCGGAGTACTCGTCGAGTCAGCCATGATTGTTTTAACACGCGTGGCCTCACTTTCGTGCAAAAATGATGACGTTGCATCCATCATGGCGGACTGTGATTAAGGCGAATGGAACACACAGTCATCCCCTGCCCGCAAATAGCTTAGGCTAATCGAGGCGGGCATAGGAAAAAAAGAAATAGTAATAATAATAATAATAATAATAGGAAGAAATTGAGAATCAATTAACTAATTAATTACCACTATTATACTATTATTATCATTACTATTATTATATCATCCGCTGACCAGTAATTGATTTACTAGATCGCGTGGGCTCAAGTCTCGAGTTCTGGTAGCCCGCGTATTTTTGGCGGGAAATTGTGTTGACGACCGAAAAAGAAATTTTCAGTTCATTGTCTTCTAGAGACACAAAATTAGCGGGGTTCCCGCGCGCGAAGCGCGCGTGGAGCAGAGCCCCATACTCATGGAATATGGTCAACCTCTTTTCGTTTGGTTGTCACGTGACTGACCGAGAGTACGTACGTACGTACGTACGTCCGTACGTACGTACGTCCGTACGTACGTACGCGTCTACAGATTGTACGGGTAGGTTAGGGGAGACTATCAAAAGGAAGGGAGGGGTATCTCAGGCTTGTCTTGGCAAATCCACATCTTTTGTATTGGACATTCACAATATGGTCAATTGACAGCTATCAAAACGGGATAGCCACTGACCAGCATCACATGACCATATTGTGGGCTCATGTGTCAACTCATCAAAACTCATCAAAACAACTCATCAAAAAATGCTAGTGGAACTGTCTAAATGTGTTTTTATATATATAGTTATATCTACGCCTTTTGCATACATTTTACCATACCTTGGAGTAAACATTTATTTTACCGAGGTGCCCGTTTTAACACGAAAATGACAAGAGTTGTGTCCTGCATTTCCCAGTAGCGTGTACAAATCTTTTAAATACATTTACGCAAATAGAATACTTAATTTCATCAGGAATAGAATACAGTACATCGATAATTTGTGTTTTTTGTAGAATATACTCCATGACTTTGTAGGTAGAAAGACCGTACTAATGGCAGACGAAAGTTTAGACAAAAATCTATAGCGAGTTAACCGACCTCGACACTAAACTATAGTAAAAGTCGTTTGTGAACTCCTTCGCAATATTTTAGAATGCTTTTACAGTTTAAAGTGAAATGAAATTATTTAACGGGAGCCCCGCTTTTAGGCTTGGCTAAATCTATATTAGCAAAGACAAAATCCATAACAATAACCCAAAAGGGCCTCTAAACAATACATTCCCCAATGAGGGCCGATGAATGGCACTTCAAAAGCAAAAATAACAGGATCCCAAAAGTTAAGAGGGCAAATGAGAAAAGAAGCCATCACAACACGCTCAGTGCAATAAAGAATAACTATAGATAATGATAATCCCACTAGCAAGAGTTGTCAAATACACTAATTAACTGTTGTATTTGATTTGGTGCTTTGAACGAAATTCACGTCTTTTATTAAGACCTTGCGCATGAACAATTGCGCAGTCCAATAGGCTTCCCTTGTCTATAAAAGCTGACCAAGATGAATAGAATTCTTAAACTGAGTGATTCTTAAACTGAGAGATTTATGAATTCTGCTCATCTTGATCATCTTATACATACAAACAATAACAAAGTAAAATCTTGTCGTGCAAACTAGTTCAATTTTCTACTGACAATCAAAGGTTTAGAGATATAATAAAACATTTATTCCACTCAATCTCGTCGTACATGAACTGTTAGTTTATCTACGACTCGATTTCGTGGAATGATTGTTAAATATACCCATACATACATACATAATTACGTACATACATACATACCTGCAGACATACAGACATATACTTGCATATGGCGTAAAATTTACAGTAAAACATGTTAATGATATCGATTGCGCGTTGTTTAAACCCAAATAATTGATAATTGTTAGAGTCGGGTATTTGTTAACTTATATCATGTATAGTATTAGATTGTATTTGTGCAGATAAGTATCAAATCAAATGAAAAATTCCTAACTCAGTTTATTTATGTTTTCGCTTAACAACATTCCTACTGATTTGAAACCACTTTTCCTTCTTTTTGTAACCACAGCTACACTCTCGAAGCCTTGCTCATTCCCTAATATGTTATCAGCAATCATCAATGTAGTAATGTATGTGTACTGGAAAAATATTTCATTCCGTCAAATGTTCTTTCTTGTGGTCAAACAATTGTTTTTTTCTCTTCGTTCTTAACCTTGAGCAAAATAGACGACAACATGTGTGGCCAGTACGAACACAGAACTCACCTGTTCTAAAATGTGTTTCTTCAATTTACCTCTTCAGCTAAATTATTTGAGAATAACAGGGTAACATTACTCTAACTGACATTTTGGCGTCTAAAAGCTGAATCACGCTGTGACGATACATTTTAGTGCCCAAATGTTGATTCAGTTCAACGCTAATCATTTACATAAGTAATTAAGGTAAAACAATGTATATGTAGATATATATGTATAGCTAAATCAATCAAAGCGATACCACAGTCACTTTCTGCGTTATTTTTCAGCCGTATGTCGTTCGCTCGGTGTCAACAACTGCTAGCTTCATTTAACACTCCTTTTGATCTATTAAGTTAGATTCAGTCCCAACTCACAAGTAATATTAGACTTTCCTGGTTAGCAAAATGAACGATACTTAATTCGCAATAGCTTGAATGGGGTCTCAAAGTGTAAAAGTAAAACCGTAGGCTCTTCTCGATCTCTTTGCTGTGAAACTATTTTTCTGTGACCTATTGAACAAATATAATTAACAGAACTGTGCGGTTTGTTTTTTCAAGTATTTCAGATGATGATAGCAATGGCCTCTTTTTATTTTCAGGAGCAAGGCATGGCTGCTATTTTCTTACGAGGATGGCCAGTTATGTTGGATAGCAAACATTTAAGTATGTTTCTAATTCACCAAACTTTATTTCTTTGCTCACAAATAAACATACCGGCACAAACAACATTGTCCTTGGGAAATGAAAATTAATTAAGGGGGGATCTTAAAGTCATTGATTCTAAGTATGAATATTTTTATCTACTCTATTTGTTTTATGTTGTGCGATAGTCTTGGCGCTGTGTATTCCAGGAAAGAGATAGGGTTTTTATATCTACTCCAAAAAACAAAAAAACAAAATACAGATTTTGGTCTATCATGTTTCATGCAATGTATAAACAAATTTTGTTTCTTATCTCTGTTTCCGGCAGTGCCAACCCTATATCAAGCCTTACCTTAGGCGGTGTGACCTTGGCCGGGTTTCTTGCATTGTACGTTTTATGAAGTTAATTGTTGACCGGGAGAGCCTTTGGGAACACCCGCTGTCAACAAAAGCTTCGAAATAATTACACAACACGTACGATTAGACGATTAATGAACACTTGACTAAGTCGCACCAAAGCGCTCTGCCCAGAAACAGTTATTAGATCATGTGAATATTTGTAACTTTCAATAATGGTTTCGTTGAATTTTGCTTAACTCGACCTTAAGCGCGTACGCCTGAGTTGATATTTATGTAGATCGTATAGTAAGTGTAGCGACTGTTTCTTCAATTCAAATTTGAATGCAACCAAGGGCAAGATCGATCAATTCGACTGCAAAAAATCCGGAAATTTCGGTTAGAAGTAAAATGGAACGGTTCAATTGTCTTTGTTATTTATCCAGCGGCTGGATAAATGACATTCCATCCCTTTTCTTCTAAGCTTGATACCACAGCCACCAGGATTTCGAGGATGTTAATTATTTTGCCGTCCAGGGTGGAGGGATTACTTGAGAGATAATTTACCAGGTCAGATCGCAATTTTGCGCGACTGTATGGTACTCTTCTCAGGCGAAGTAGCTGGTCATTCATCGCATGGAATAAACAGTTCTCATCTCCGGAGATTGGGGGCTAGCGATACGTAAGTCTTGCATTTCGGACTTCCTTATTCAACGGACTCTTTCGCAATTCGCTGTTGTCGGGAGCTTGCTGGCAGTCTGTAATCCACTGGAAATCTTCAGGGAAATTGGCACCGGGCAAAGCTGTTGCAAGGCTTATCGCTCGCCAGTTCATTTCTGGGATCTTCATCCAACGTAAGGCCGAAATGATTTCCATTCGACTCAAAGGAATTGTTTTGCAAACTGACAAGTAAATACACCACAATCAGTACCATTCCTTTGCTTTGGACATTAAGTTGTGCACTCATCCCAATTATCCGTCTAGAAGAGAGTATTTTCCTCATCACAAAGTCACCAAAGTTTATTTTGATCGTATCAAAAATCGTTCGGTGAGTTGCTGCAGTGCAACTAGCGGAGTTGTAAATGTAAAGGCATACATTAAGAACACTAATAAGGATCAGATGCCAATGGTGCTCAGTAGGAGGTGAACTGGTACCATTAATTGTTCATACTCCCAAAGAGTCTTGTTGCCTATATGTTTGGAGTACGTAAATTTTTGGATCGGTCGAGGTGGTAAAGGATAAAAGTAAGAAGTTGCAAATCCCCATTTCCCTTCTCCAAATGCCTGATTATTTCTCAAAAATTTGCCGTGTGACCACTCAGCTTGCCAGGTGAGATTATTTGACTGATGCTGGCTTCTAACAAACTAGCATTATTTGGTCCTGCTCGCTTCGCTGGTTCAACTAGGCATCATCCTGGTTTATGCATGTGGTATTTCGCTTACTGCTGTCCCTCTTTGCTCTTAAATGTCTAGCATTTTCTTCCTCTTTCGTTAGTGAGGCTACATCATCTGCCTATTTTTCTCCTAAGTGGCACAGGATAACTATAGCTAACAAGACGCCTGGGGACGTTTACGCGGGATGTGCCGTGTAGAAAACGGTACAAAATGATTCTCCCCAAAGGAATTTTCTTACATTAAATAAATTGAGTAAGTGATAAAGCCCCTAAAGGGAAACCTGTGAGGATATGTTAGTTTAATACAATTAAAAAATTGAGATAATAAATCATCCAAGAATTCAATCTCTGGTCACTACTTGAGAAGTGAACAAGCTGGTTCGACTAGAGAACTTCTTTTCTCCACATATGATGAACATTCCGGTAGTGTTGTGCCTGCTCAGCGCTTGTCTTTAAACACACTGTCGACCCCTGACCTTGAACGCGATTACAATGTGAAGTGTAGCCAATGTAATCACACATACTAAAAAATACGGCTATATGTGACTACAATAAAAAAAGAGGAAACAAGGCAAATGAATACAAGAATTCAATATAAAAAATTCGACCCAGTTAGAAGCGCACACTGAGCAAATATTCACCTTTTCAGTACCCACAAAAATAGGGTACAAGAGGATTCATGCGCCGGGCCATGTTATACATATGCTCCGAGCTCCATGCGGTAGGTTGAAAAGGATTCTTTTTCCTGGATCCTAAACCAAGCTTGAGTTTTGCTTCTTGGCGTCGATTCTCAACTCTGAAAAGGTGGGAGCTCGAGTCAGCTTGGAAATTGCGCAAATGGTGAAGAACGTAATTTGCCACTCGTGCATTCTAGATGCCTTCGTGGCGCACTGGTATACGTATTACACTTGCCCTTTAATTTGATGTTTCGCGAGGGCTCGAGTTCCAACCTCGGAAGATGATGTCTTATTTTCTTGTTGCAAAAACCCGAATAAGTCTCGCGCGATGCGAGAAACGTTAAAAAAAACGTGTCAGTTTGTGACTACGATGAAAAAAAGGAAGTCTCCCGAAACCTTGACGCGCTCGCATTTGACGTCCCGCGTAATGTTGATTTCCCTGAAATGTTGACGAGCATCCCGCGTAATAAAGTACTTGTGCTAAGAATGATCGGCTTCATGGATAAACCTGTGAAAAATTGTGTGCAGAATGTTTAATTTGTTCTCTCTCTTTGTATGGTGACAGTTTGTCAGTACATTTGACATTACGTAACGCGAGCGGAAATTAATTAGAATTTTCATACGATCTCAGTTTTTCCTTTGCAAACCGAGTTCGGGTTGCGTCTCCCTTATTAGCGCGTGTAACCAACTTAAGAAATAAATCGTTTAGAAACATTTTCGTGTATCGTTAAGTACGGCCGCTGCTCGCTCTCGAGAACCCAGAATAACCTGAGTAACTGAAGAAGTACCCACACCTCAAAGAGGTCCAAATGGATGAAACCAACACGAAGACTGTTCTTCCCATCCGTGTAATATTAGGTGCGAACGAGTGCAAGAAAATATATATGGCTGGGTATCAACGTGCTGGAAGACCTGGAGGTATAGGCAAACCACTGGTAGAGCAGACCAGATTCGGATGGACTATAATGTCATCAGGTGCTGAAGTTGATTATCAAAATATGTTCTTGACCCAGACCTCAGTCGGAGACTATGAAGAATTGTGTCGCATGGATTTGCTCGGATTTCAGGATACATCAATTGGAGATAAAGATTTTCTTTATCAGAAGTTTCTTGAGCACCTCAAACGTAGCCCCCACGGATGTTGCATGGAACGGTGATCATCCTCATCGAACGTACGACCGAAAGCCCGACGCTCCTTTAATCCAGCGACAGCAATTTAGAAAATTACGATAGCATAATCCGGGAACAAATTGACGAGGTAATAGAGGAAGAAGCAGAGACAGCCGCTCACGGAAGAGAGTTCTACATACAACAATCAAGCTGTAATCAGAGAACATGGAGAGTCCACGAAGCTGCGAATTGTCTACGACGCCTCCGCCAGAGACCATGAAAATGCTAGTGCTTGTTTCCTCAACGAGGAGATATGTCCAGGATCGATCTTGTTGGCAAGAATTTGTTAGCAAATGTTTTTCGCAATTGTCGCAAAAGAAATAATTGAGAAAAATTTATGTCAGAAAAACCCTAACAAATACCGCAAAAATCGCAAGAATAGCAAATGTAACAAGAATCAAGACTTAGAAAAAGAAGAAATCAAGAAGGGCCCCGAAATGTCCGCAAATATCGCAAAAATCGCAAATATAACAAGGATTTTTCTTGCTAGCTAAAAACACCCGTCACAAATATCGCAAAAATCGCAAAAATAACAAATATAACAAAATTCCAGACTTAGAAAAAGAAGAAACCAAGAAGGGCCCCGAAATGTCCGCAATTATCGCAAAAATCGCAAAAGTAACAAGGATTTTTCTTGCTAGCTATAAACACCCGTCACAAATATCGCAAAAATCGCAAACATAACAAATGTAACAAAACTCCAGACTTAGAAAGCAAAGAAGCCAAGAAGGGCCCCAAAATGTCCGCAATTATCGCAAAAATCGCAAAAGTAACAAGGATTTTTCTTGCTAGCTAAAAACACCGATGACAAATATCGCAAAAATCGCAAACATAACAAATGTAGCAAAATTGTAGTGTTCGAAATACAAGAAACCAAGAAGGGCCCCGAAATGTCCACAATTATCGCAAAAATCGCAAAAGTAACAAGGATTTTTCTTGCTAGCTAAAAACACCCGTGTCAAATATCGCAAAAATCGCAAACATAACAAATGTAACAAAATTCCAGACTTAGAAAGCCAAGAAGGGCCCCGAAATGTCCGCAATTATCGCCAAAATCGCAAAAGTAACAAGGATTTTTCTTGCTAGCTAAAAAGACCCGTGACAAATATCGCAAAAATCGCAAACTGAATAACAAATATAACAAAATTCCAGACTTAGAAAAAGAAGAAACCAAGAAGGGCCCCGAAATGTCCGCAATTATCGCAAAAATCGCAAAGTAACAAGGGTTTTTCTTGCTAGCTAAAAACACCCGTCACAAATATCGCAAAAATCGCAAACATAACAAATGTAACAAAATTCCAGACTTAGAAAGCCAAGAAGCCAAGAAGGGCCAAGAAGGGCCCCGAAATGTCCGCAATTATCGCCAAAATCGCAAAGGTAACAAGGGTTTTTCTTGCTAGCTAAAAACACCCGTCAAAAATATCGCAAAAATCGCAAACATAACAAATGTAACAAAATTCCAGACTTAGAAAGCCAAGAAGCCAAGAAGGGCCAAGAAGGGCCCCGAAATGTCCGCAATTATCGCCAAAATCGCAAAGGTAACAAGGATTTTTCTTGCTAGCTAAAAAGACCCGTGACAAATATCGCAAAAATCGCAAACATAACAAATGTAACAAAATTGTAGTGTTCGAAATACAACAAACCAAGACGGGCCCCGAAATGTCCGCAATTATCGCAAAAATCGCAAAAGTAACAAGGATTTTTCTTGCTAGCTAAAAACACCGATGACAAATATCGCAAAAATCGCAAACATAACAAATGTAGCAAAATTGTAGTGTTCGAAATACAAGAAGCCAAGAATGGCCTCGAAATGTCCGCAATTATCGCAAAAATCGCAAAGTAAGAAGGGTTTTTCTTGCTAGCTAAAAACACCCGTCACAAATATCGCAAAAATCGCAAACATAACAAATGTAACAAAATTGTAGTGTTCGAAATACAACAAACCAAGACGGGCCCCGAAATTTCCGCAATTATCGCAAAAATCGCAAAGTAACAAGGGTTTTTCTTGCTAGCTAAAAGCACCCGTCACAAATATCGCAAAAATCGCAAAAATAACAAATGTAACAAAATTCCAGACTTAGAAAGCAAAGAAGCCAAGAAGGGCGGGCCCCGAAATGTCCGCAATTATCGCAGAAATCGCAAAAGTAACAAGGATTTTTCTTGCTAACTAAACGTTGTTCTCTAACATTCAAAATTCGGTTGACATATGCATTGTTGGTCGCCATCGTCGGAGTCAATTTCTTCCACCACGGTACGCAGCCAAAAGCTTAAATGCGCTGTCCCGAAATGGTTTTATGCTTATATGCTTGTTTATACGCCGGTATTGTTTGAAATGAAATAGAGCGCGTTACCGCTAAGGTGTGATTTAAATGATTTTTTCTTTGTCTTATGTGGGCTACTGATTTGTTAATAGGGCTGGCAGGCGTGGAGGAGAAGGGTTTATTGTCTCGGTCCCAAGGGTGTGTTTCCCTTGTGCGGGGCACTAATTAGCTCTCATTGTCACGATAGTCACAAGTATAAACAATAGAAGGCTAATAACAATACGAAAAAAAGTCACACTTTAAAACCATACCCGAGCCGCTAATAAACTATCTAAATTATAAACTGTCTTTAACAATTTGTAGATTAGCTGTTATTAAGTATAAACAATAGAAGGGTAATAACAATACAGAAAAAAGTCACACTTTATACCTTACCCAAGCCCAATTCTTGTTATTTTCGGCAATCCCTGTTTAAAAAACTATGGTTATTGCACCGCAACATTCATGTATAATGCGCGGATCTTATGACCCGTTTACTTTTCCCCCAATCTGGTATTCTTGATATTTTGGAACAATTGTTAACCACCCCCTTTTATTGTTGAAAATTTCCCCCCTTCTGTGAGCGACACTCCTTTCTATGCATTGTAGCTGTGTGTTGATGGAAGAACGAAGCATACACAGATTGATATTATAGTATTTTGCTACTGTCAGTAATTTTAAATAGTGTCACGTTTGTAAGTGATGATTTCATTTTTGCGAAAATGGAAAGCATTACAAAATGACTGGACAAGCGATTTTTGCGATATTTGCGCACATGGGGGTTTTTAGCTAGCAAGAGAAATCTTTGTTACTTTTGCGATTTTTGCGATATTTGTGGACATTTCGGGGAGCGCGCAAAAAATATCCTTGTTACTTTTGCGATTTTTGCGATAATTGCGGACATTTCGGGGCCCTTCTTAGCTTCTTTTGCTTCTAAGTCTTGATTCTTGTTAGATTTGTTATTTTTGCGATTTTTGCGATATTTGTAAGTGATTTTCTGACATAATGTTTTCTCAACTATTTCATTTGCGACAATTGCGAAAAAAATTTGCTAGCAAATTTTTGCTAACAAGATCGATCCTGGACACAAGTTTGCTAACAAGATCGATCCTGGACACAAGTGTCAACGAGTGTCTAGAGACCGATCCTTTGCTTCAGAATCAGTTGTGGAAAGTCGTTGTGTGTGGGAGGTCTTATGCAGTTGCTGTAGCAGGAGATGTACGAAAGGCGTTTCTCCAGGTACGCATATGTAAATAAGACAGAGACGCTCTGCGATTCAACAGGATTGATATGGAACACCCTGAGCGTGTGCGAACACTACGCTTCACACGAGCGTTGTTTGGCCTGGCCCCTTTACCGTTCGTTTTAGGGGGAGTCATTCAGCATCACCTCAACATTTGCAGACATGAGTACCCTGAGGCTGTTGTAGAGATCAAACGTGGACTGTACGTGGATGACCTACTAACAGGCGACCACACCGTTGAGAAGGCGCGTAAAATTAAAGATACCACAACAGAAATCTTCAGAAAGACACCTTTCTGGCGGTAAATTCAGAAGAGTGTGGAACAAGGAAGATGATAACATTGCTCCACCTCTCCCAATGAGACAGCTGCCCCTACCAAGAGAGGAATACAAGGTAAAGTAGGGAAGATTTATGATCCCCTCGGTCTGGTTGCACCAGTAACTTAAGAAGGAACGATTCGTTACCGTGGCACATCTAATGAGACGATCGCTTGGGATACAGAGTTGCCTAGAGATTTGGTGAAACAATGGAGCAAGTAACAAAAGAAGCCTTCCCACCCAAGTTGACGTACCGAGAGTGTTGGTATCTGCCGGAGAAGACATTCTAGGAACTACTCTGCATGCATTTGGAGACTCCAGTTAGCAAGAGGTTGCAGCAGCCGTCTGCGCAGTGGTGGAACAACAGTTGGGAGTAACGCAGGGACTTGTTAGGGCAAAGGCACGCCTCACCAAGCAGGGTCTGACGACGCCTCGTCTAGGGTTGGTTGGAGGTCACAGGGCGGTCAACTTGTTGACGAATGTTCAAGATGCCGTTATTGAATTTCCAATGAAATCTCTCTATGCCTGGCTGGACAGTACTGCTGCGTTACACTGGATCAGGGACGCGGGTCAATACAAGCAGTTTGTCGCCAACCGTGTTCGCAAGATTAAGGAGAAAGATATTGTGATATGGAGACAAAAATTCCGCCGATCTGGGAATGATAATGAATTTAATGATAATGATAATGAATTTATATAGCGCACTTTTTCATATGAACATGTTCAAAGGCACTTTACACTTGTATTACGTGAGATCGGACGTCAGCATGTAAAGGCGCCTCTGGCATCCCCTATCAGTCCATATATGATCTCACCCACCCACCCAACCTATGCATGAATTATCAGATGAAACCAGACGTAGAGATAGACCACCACACCAGGAACTACGTCCCCTACTCTTTTCGAACAGTGTGTGGGTTCTTTAACGTCCCACAAATTATTAGGAACAAGTGTTGTGAGACGGGTCCTACGGTTTATCGTCCTTATCCGAGAAGACTAGAAAGTCTAACCATTTACAGATGTCATTACAAAGGCAGCACTTTCTCCTCAGTTATTTTTAAGACCCTGAGTGTTGGTCCGGCCGGGGTTTGAACCCGCAACCTCCCGCACGGTAGTCCGGTGCTCTACCAACTGAGCTAACCGGTCGGCGGTGCCGGTCGGCGGGAAGTCGGGGAGGACGAGTGAAAGCTGACACTCTTCTCTGGTATAATGGGACAACAAGGATGAACGTTCCGGGAAAATAGCCACCGTATAATGTGACAACACCTAGTACAGAATCAAACGCAGAAGTAAACGCCACCAAGCAGATATTTTCTCTTGCAATGGAAGCCAAAGATACTATGAATGAGCTCATATTGCGATCAACCCGCTGGCGCACATTAAGAGTAGGTGCTTGGATCTCGAGAATTCTGCACGATAGCAGATCCCAAGCCACTCAGAGAATAAGAGGTCCGCTGACCGCATAGGAAATAACACGACATAAGGGCGCAAAGACAGGGTACAGTGTCGGAAAAGTTCATAGAAGACCAGCTGAGACTAAATTTTCAACCAAATCGGGATGGTATTCTTGATTATCGGGAAAGAATTCAAGGGAACTACCCAATCTATCTTCCAGACACTCTACACTGAAAAGCAAGTGGAACACAACAACAAAGTGACACTCCACGGGGCAGTGGGCCTTATAATGCCTAAGGCACGGAAGAGCCACTGGGTATCTAAATTGCGCGGGCTTACCAGACGGATTATTAAGCAGTGCCATGGGAAATTTATCTCAGAACAGCACGGAGGGCTGATTCCGCTTCAAGATTTTAAAATTGACTACTGCGGACCCATCAGTTACCACGCACCTAATACTAAAGATAGGAAAGCGTATATCGTTCTGCACGCTTGCAGTCTCACACGGGCGTTGTACGCTAAGGTGACTAAATCCATGGAGACGCAAGAGTTCCTCCCGAAAAGATATACTCCAATAATGGAAAGACATTTGTAGCAGCAGCAAAGTGCCTAATAAGCGTGATGAAAGATGAACGGCTGCATGATTTTCTTGCCAAATTGAACATCAAATGGCAGTTTAATTTGAGTAGAACACCCTGGCGGCGTGGTCCGTTTGAGCGAATGGTTGACATAGTGAAGCTGGTCTTCTACAAGACAGTGGGAAATGTTTCACTTACTTGGATCGAGCTGCAAGATGTTGTATTCGACTTGGAGATCGCTCTAAATAACCGCCCATTGAGTTATGTAGAAGAGGTCGTCCAGTTGTTCCTCCTCGCGCCCAACCTGCTTCAGTTTAGGTGTCCAAACCTACTGCCCGATGCTCAAAGCTACCGGTTGGAAAATGAACAGGTAAGTGCGCTCGCTACCTCGCCAGATGCAAAGACGTGCTGTGGGGTAGATGGTTCACAGAGTACCTACAGGGCCTGTGTGAACGACATAACATGAAGCACAGAGGTACACAACTTAAGCTTGGCAAAGGAGACGTGGTGATCATTAAACGAGAAGAAAGGAATCGTGGCCAGTGGAAACTCCGGGTTGTTGAAGAGTTGTTCACAGGAAGGGAAGGAGTCATTAGAGTGGCTGTGAGCTACCAAAGGAGACGCGGAGATCATTAAAGGAGAACAAAGGAATCGTGGGTAGTGGAAACTCGGAGTTGTTGAAGAGTTGTTCACAGGAAGGGATGGTGTCCTTGGGGCGGCTGGAAGCCGGTAAATACTACCTGGACAGGCCTATCCAGCCTCTGTACCCTTTAGAGTTGTCATGTGACAAGACAACAAAGCCTGATGTACCCATGAATCCCATCACGCCAGCCTTGTGGCCAATAAGAGATGCAGTAGTCGCAGCACGGGCCCGCATACAAGGCATAGCGAACAAAAACCAATGAGCCATGAGCATTTGAACATTTTCAATCTTTTAACTATGATTAGTTTTTTAGCTATTGATTTCGTCCCAGTATTTGTTCATCTCTCATCCCGATGAGCTTACAGGGGGTGTGTGTGAAGAATTGGGTGAAGAATGTTTGTTCTGTCTCTTTGTATGGTGACTCGACAGAACGCCACGCAATGTCACAGATTTTTGGCTAAAAACGAAATAAAATCAGCTATTGAAAATTTCTTATAAAATAATGGAACGTGTTTTCATATTAATCCATGCCATTTATATTTTCAGCTCGGGACCGTTTGCGGTTCAATGTGCGGATCATTTGCGATCCGAGATAATTTGCGGGCCAATTTGGGGATCAGCTGCGGTCCTTGATCATTTGTAGTCCTGAGATCATTTGCGAACCTGTACAGACTGGTATGTAGAAAGAACAAGCTAGTCAGACGCAAGATTTACATGAGGAAAAGGACAGACACCACCGGTATAAAGAACGAACTACAAGACTTTGCGAATAACTTTGAAGAAATGAAGAAAAAAAACAAAGAGGAAACTGTTTTATCAAAGTCTCTCTGGAATAATGGACTCCTGCATTCTCCACAAGCTTGCTACCTCACGCCATACAAACAAGGAAACAAACAAGACAAACAAGGAAAGAGCAAAGCGCCAGCAGACTCCTAGCGCCTGCGGACACATGTTAGTTAGTTATGCGCGCGCGTAGTGGCCGCGCATATATTATTGTTGTGGTTGTTAGTCCGCCATCTTGCGGCTACGTTCTGTTCCCATTAAACGTGTTCCTTTCGTTAAGTGTTCGTCCCATTTACTGGCGTGGTGGCAGCGACTCAAGAACCCATGGTTACGTAAAAGTACAGCGAACGAAGCGAAGGTCTCTTAACGAGCCAACCTGAAGTTGGCTGGATGACGAACACGAAAGATCGTGAAAGCCCGCGAAAGCTAAGTACCCCTGAATTTATACGTTATTCCTTTATACCTACACAAAAATAACTACTAGCCGAGCACCTAAACAATGGTCGTTGACTAAAACCGAAACGATAACTTCTTTCGAAGCTTGGAGACAAAATCTACAGTACATCTTATCATTTGATTCTAACTTTGCACCCTTCTTAGGCGACACCGTGACATGGTTAAGAAAGTCTCGAGGACCCGTAAGAGGCTTTACTGATGATGGCGAAGACGTTCCCACCGCTAGGCGACGCTCAGCTCAACAAAAGTGTAAACATCTTGAGCTCATGCTTGGAATAATTGCAAATTATTGTCCTGTTATATCTACAAATTCCATTGTTAGGGTTCCAATCCACCGGAGAACATTTTTTTGATTATAATAATATCAGACAAGAACACGATGAACGGCCAGAAGATCTTTTTCAGCGCCTGATGTCCTTCGTCGAAGACAATCTACTCATCGCTAACGGCAACATTACTCATAACGGCGAAGCCATCCCAATCGATGAAGAATTAACACCTAGCCTTAAAAACATGATCGTCCTCACCTGGTTGAGACTTATTCACCCGGACTTACCGAAACTGGTTAAACAAAGGTAAGGTACCGAGTTTCGTTCAAGAACCCTTGCCTTCTCTCAAACCCCAGATCTCCCAAGCATTAGATTCCTTGCTCGACGAGCTCCGCTAAGCTGCTGATTAAAAAGTAGTACTGTTAAACTGGGTTTGACCAAGGAGAGAAATTTCCTGGGTTCCCTTTTAAGAAACAGCTCAGCTGGAGTTTTACCTGTAGTGGAATGTGGCATATTCCTGTATCGGAACAGAATGTCAGCTACTTTATGTTGCACTGAACTTTTATCGCCATAAGCCTTATACATACCTTTGAACGTCCGTACATGTCTCTCTGCCAAACCATTGCTAGCAGGGTGGTAATGCGGAACTAGGGTGAGTTTGATCCTGTTCATTCTTAAAAATGTCTGGTACTCCTCTGATACAAACTGAGGGCCATTATCGCTTACCACTTCATGAGGCAATCCATATCTAGCAAATACTGCTCTAAGAACATTGATAATAGCAGTTGCAGTGGTGGTGGTCATAGGGAAATTCTTCAACCATTTTGAGTGACTGTCAACAATTATAAGAAATTCTTGACCCTTTACTGCAGCAAAATCGATGTGGATTCTTTGCCATGGTTCAGTGGCCCACTGCCAGAATAGCAAAGGAACTGCTCGAGGAGTGCTTTGTGTGTTAATACAGTCTACACAAAATCGGACTCTATCTTCTATGTCCTGGTCAATACCAGGCCACCAGATAAATGATCTGGCAAGGGCCTTCATACGACACATGCCTGGATGGCATTCATGCAACTCATCCGACAAACGCCCTTGTAATTTGAGAGGAATGACCACACGTCTACCCCATAATATACAACCATCATCCAAGGAAAGATTTTCCTTACGAATCCAATAAGGTTTGATCTCTGGATCAGGACAATGATTTGGCCAATATGAAGAGGTGTATTCATACACCTTAACAAGTATCTTGTCTATCTTAGAAAGGGCAGCAATTTCCACAGCAGTTACAGGTAAACTACTCACTGCTGTTGCAAACGCATAGTGTTCATCAGGGTCAGGGTCCTCTTCACCTGTGGACTGAACAGGAAATCTGCTAAAGAAATCTGCATTTGCATTGTCTGTAGACAATAATCATACCCAGACAGAAGCACAGCCCACCTTTGCAACCTAGCTGCAGCTAAAGGAGGAATGTTAGATTTAGGACCAAATATACGTGTCAGAGGTTGATGGTCAGTGCCAAGGATAAATTTCCTGCCATAGATATAAAGATTGAATATTTTGATTCCAAAGACTATGACTTACCCTTCTTTTTCTATTTGGGCATAATTTCTTTCTGCCTCACTGAGTGTTCTAGATGCATATTCAATGGGTTTTTCAGACCCATCCTCCATTTTGTGACTCAAAACTGCTCCAATACCATATGGGCTAGCATCAACACTCAATATGATGGGTTTGTTTGGGTCATAGTGAACCAACACCTGCTCACTTGAGAGTGCCTCCTTGGCGCACAAAAATGCTGCTTCACAACTTTCACTCCAAAACCATTTAGTTTTGTTACTGAGCAACTCATACAGTGGATGCAATCTGGATGAAAAATCAGGAATAAACTTTGAGTAATAATTAATCATGCCCAGAAATGATCTCAACTGTGAGACATCAGTAGGCCTTGGCACTTGCTGTATGGCCTCGAGTTTATTCTTGACAGGACTAATACCTTCCTTGCTCAAAATGTGGCCCATATACTTTACCTTGTCTTTGAAAAACTGAAACTTTGTCCCACTTAACCGAACATTATGTTTGGCTAACCTACCAAATACCTGTTTTAGAACTTCCAAGTGTCAAGACACTCCACCAGATGTAGCAACCAATATGTCATCAACACGCACCATCACTCCTTTTATTCTAGACAAAATGGTGTCCATGACTCTCTGGAATTGAGCGGTGGCTGTCTTCACTCCGAAACAGAGACGTTTGGACCTGAACAAACCCTTGCGGGTGTTGATAGTTAGTAATTCCGATGATTTATCATCAAGAAATAATTGATTGAAGGCACTGGCTAGATCCCTCACAGAAAAGGTATCTGGGGTGCAACCATCCTGAGATAGCATGGCAAACATATCTTGTACATTAGGCAATTTGTATACATCACCAGCAATACGTTTATTCAGTGCTTTATAGTCTCCACATACCCTGATGGACCCATCAGCCTTGGGGACGTGAACTACTGGACTAGCCCAAGTACTATGAGATACCGGGTACAATATGTCAGCCTGTACAAGCCTGTCATACTCCTTTTCAACTTGTGCAACTATCGAGTAAGGCACAGGCCTATAATTTGGAATACAGGTTTGACATCTGGTTCAAGTGTCAAGGTACCAGTAAAACTCCTTATGCCAGAACCCAACCTGCTGAACAAACACTTGTTACCCTCTAACAAGGCATTAAATTCAGGGGAAAACATCTCTGATATGGGAACAGAACACTTGTTCTCTATATCCTCTGTCACCTTGAAAATGCTTGCCCAATCCAATCTTAACTTGCTTAACCAATCCCTCCCAAATAGGGCTGGGCGTTTCCCTTGCACTACAATTAGATCAAGGACTTTCTCATCATTGGAAGAATATTTCACAGGTACAGAAATCTTTCCAAGTATAGGTACTTCTTCACCTGAATAACTACGTAAAGTAACCTCAGTATTCTGAAGGGGAAACTCATTTAACAAGGTATTGTATACATACTGGGACACCGTTGAACGAGAAGCATCAGTATCTATCTCCATAATGACATTAGCCTTCCCTAACTGAACCATCAACCAAGACTGCGGCCGTGAGCGAAACAACCATCCTCGTCGCCAATTTTGTATTTAAAAAGGTCTAGAACTCGACTTAAGCTCACAAATAAAACAACCACGTGCAGCACTCAACCAGCCATCTTTTATTCTACCCATAATTCCCTAGTTACATCCATCTATTACGTCATAAGATACTACAGTAAACAACTTAAGCTTGCCAAAGGAGACGTGGGGATCATTAAGCGAGACGAAAGGAATCGTGGGCAGTGGAAACTCGGGGTTGTTGAAGAGTTGTTCACAGGAAGGGAAGGAGTCATTAGAGTGGCTGTGAGCTACCAAAGGAGACGTGGTGATTATTAAAGGAGAACAAAAGAATCGTGGGTAGTGCAAACTCGGAGTTCCTGAAGAGTTGTTGTTGCGTCCCCGGGCGATGTTTCAAATCGAGTGGAGACGCTAGTGACAACCAGTGTGCTACACAATATCTTTATTGGATCACACACGGTAAAAACTAAAATAAATGATTACAATAATTAAAAGAACATCTTATACCTGAAAATTGACAACATGACACGGAAAAAACGAGAAGAAAAAACCGAAAAGACTTACATCTGGTAGGCGTACGCTCCGAACAATGAGAAAAGATTCGAGCTACCGAGCATGTGCTAAGAAAAGGACGCTAAGATATCAAATGACGGTGTAATTTTGAATGAATGTGTCACGAACACAACAGTTGTTCACAAGAAGGGATGAAGTCCTTGGAGCGGCTGCAAGCCGGTAAATACTACCTGAACAGGCCTATCCAGCCTCTGTACCCTTTAGAGTTGTCATGTGACAAGACAACAAAGCCTGATGTACCCCTGAATCCCATCACGCCAGCCTTGTGGTCAATAAGAGATGCTGCAGTCGCAGCGCGGGCCCACGTACAAGACATAGTGAACAATAGCCAATGAGCCATGAGAATTTGAATATTTTCAATCTTTTAACTATGATTAGTTTTTTAGCTATTGATTTCGTCCCAGTATTTGTTCATCTCTCATCCCGATGAGCAGACAGGGTGTGTGTGTGAAGAACTGGGTGAACAATGCTTGTTCTGTCTCTTTGTATGGTGACTCGACAGAACGTCACACAATGTCACAGATTTTTCGCTAAAAACGAATCTAGGAAACGAGGGCGCAGATACCCAAGACCTCAAAGTTGGAAATGAAGTGTTTACCGAACCGAGAGCTTGGGCCCGATGTTCTAAGTAGTCAGTTCTCTAGTGGTTTTAACAACGAAGAAACAGAGAATTTCCCAGAACCTGCTGAAAGCCCCATTTTGACTGTTGGAACAATAAACATCACCACCTGTAGAGTCGAAAAGCAACTCAGCGGGTTGAAGGCAAACAAGGCGTATGACCCGGATGGTTTCCATCCTGGTTTTTAAAGGAGAATGCCCCAGAAATATCAAGATTGTATTGATACCGGAACTGTGCCTAGCCAATGAAACACTCCAACGTATGTGGTATTCGCAAAAAAGGAAAGAAATCGGGTCCTTCAAACTATATGCCCGTGTCACTTACCTGCATTGCATCAAGGGTACTTGAGCATATTGTACACAGCTATGTTCTGAAGCATCTTTAACAATATGGAATGCTCACTGATTACCAACATGTCGTTAGGGTGAAACGATCAACCGAAACACTGCGCATATGTACCATTTATGACATAGCAAGTACTATCCCGTCTAACAAAACAATCCACACCGGAATCCTCGATTTTTCAAAAACATTCGACAAAGTTCACCATCGCCGACTCTTGAAGAAACTTGATTATAACGGTATTTGTGGCCCACCAAGAAAGGATTGTACGTTATTAAGTTGAGAAAGTTTGATTTTCTAAATGTGTGTTGTAGCTTAACTTCTTTTTTACCCCAACTAATAAAAGTTATTTCAAAAGATTAATCTTTGTATTTTGCCTGTTTTACAACTCAAAAAACAACATGCTAAAGGAATTGTATTACCTTAATCAAAAGAACGCTAATTTTCAGGGGAGTGCAGTAGTATAAGAGGAATGAATCAAATACCACTTGAGCTAGAAGCTGTTTTTTTAGAAATGAAGCGTTCTTTTTCTATTTTCCGATTAAAGCGTTGTTTTGGCTTGTTTCCCACTTTCGAAGATGCTCCGAAGATGACCCGAAGATTTCCGAAGATTTTCCGAGCGTTTTCCGAAAATTAATGAGCTATTTCAATTTAGACAAATATGCATACTATAAATCTTCGGAAAAAACGTTGGCGCGCCTACTGTTTCTTGTTGCCTTAAGTGAAAATTTGGTAAAACGATGTCGTTTCCAGATGAGTTTGATGTTGATCTAGAATGGCGGGAGGAAGACTCGGAGGAAGATGATGTTAGGGAGCAATTGTTGTTAGAGATGGAAGTTTTAGAACGTCAGATCTCTCGTTTACCTCCATTAATCCAAGATCTTATCGAAGACGAGGATCGCGCGCCCGTTCCTATTTGGGGTGGCTATATCGACCAACGGTTGATTTGTTCAAGTTCGTAGACTTTAAGAGCGCATTTTTTTTTTTTTGCGGTATATATATATAGAATATGTTGACAAAATTGAGAGCGTTTATTTTAGATGGTATGAAGGGGAAGGGTTAAACCGTAGTGGGAGTATAATAGAAGCAACGCAAAAGTATTTCCCTTTAGAGAGTGGTGTATCAAAGGTATCTTCAAAATATGTCCACCGTCAAAGAGTTACGCTCTTTAGCACGAAGCTATGGATTATCTGTAGGTTCTAAGATGCGAAAAGATGACCTCCTACGAGCGATCGGGGATGCTCGCGCCGCGGAGTGGAGGAAAAGACTCCGGAGAGCGCTACAGACGGGGAGATACCCTGCTATAACCAGAAGGGATATAGAGAGCCCCCACAAGAAGTGGCAGCGGGCTCGTGAACTCGGTCAACTTGCGAGAGAGGTTGACGCTGCGCTTCTCGCGGAGGGTGTCCGAAAGAAAACTACTCCAACGATGAGGGCAGAAGTTCGTAGAAAAATTGAAAACCGTCGAGCCCCATTAGCGCGATCTCTGGTTCGAGAAGGTGCGCGTATACTCGAAGAGTTGGATGGAGAGAGAGAGGGAGAGGAAGCTGGTCGCCGCTTTTGGAAGTGGTCTTTCTTCCGAGGCGTGGCCGGGTCTCTGGTGGATCGGATTATGGATAAGCTCCATGAGAAGGTCGCCACCAGCTTCTATCTGCGATAAAGTTACACGTATCGACTCCGGAACCTCGAAACGGGAGAAATTATCTTGTTTCACAAAACAGTACAAGGCAGTCCTTGGATGCAGCGGCTCGAGACGCAAGCCAGAGACTGGGTGCAGGAGGAAGACGAGAAGCGCTTGATTGGTGACCAAATCGAGCGACCTAATACCAAGTGGGTCTTCATCCGATTTATCTCTGTGACTGTAAAAGCTGTCGTAGATAGGCAGATGCCTTTGTTGGGGACAGGACCACTACCCAGCTGGCTCAGAAGAAAGCCTGGGATGTATTCCTTGGATATATACGGAGATAACCTCTGTCTCTTTAGGTGTATCGCCGTTCATCGAGGTGCGCGCGTGGATCGTTGTACCAGCCAAGCTCGAGCTCTCGCTAGAGAGATATACAAATCACCCGAGACTTGTCCAGGGATCTCTCAGGACGAGCTGCGGAAAGTAGAGGCACACTTCCGGCTCGGGATCCGGGTATACGAACCACAAGAGTCTGGAGATTGGCTGCATCGGAGGCACCCGGCTCACTATGAAAAAGTAGGCACTCCACCAATGACGATCGGCGTCTACGAGGGGCACGCGTTTCTCATTCACGACATCCAGAAACTCGTGAAAAAGTTCGTGTGCGGGAATTGCAATGCAAGGTTTACACAGTCCAACAACCTCCATTGCCACGCCGAGCGTTGCACCCAAGGTGAGACAAAAGTTGTCTGCAAAGGAGAGAAAGTGGAAGCTCCGCCGTCTGCCTTTGAGAAGGCCTTCTACCCACAAAAACGGGATAGCGTCCAAGCCGTCCAATGGCTCGAATATGAAGCCCGCACCAGAGGGATCCATATCCATCACCAGCTATGTGGGCATGGAGGCGAACGAATGATAGAAGGTTTCGCCGTAGACGGTTATGATCCCATTTCAAAGACCGTCTTCCAATTCAACGGGTGCCTATGGCACGGGTGCAAACGCTGTTTCCCATCGCCGAAGCAAGGCCAGGAGCAACTTCGGAATCTTTCCAAGAAAAAGGGCAGCCCTGTTACACGCGAGATAGCATACCAACAGACGATCGAGAGAGAAGCCAAAATCCGAGCTGCAGGGTTTCGCCTTGTGGTTCGGTGGCAGCACGAGGAGCCTAAACCTTGGAGAAAAGATCGCATCCTCGAACAAAAAACCGAGACCTACCCCCACGCGATCGTGTATGACTTCGAGAGTTACCTCGACAAGTCCAGTGCGAAAAAACCGACCGCCGATTTGACTATAGAGGGAGACCACGTTCCTATCTCCGTCTCCATATCAGGCACCCTGGATCCGACTCCCGAACACCTATGCGTACGAGAGTCAGAGTTGTTGGTCGAAGAATTTGTTCGAGCGCTAGAACGACGGGCCGTTCGGATACGCGAACATGTTAACGCGAGGTTCCTGCCCGACACCATCGAGCTCTTACCAAAAAAGTATCGGGAAGCGATCGAAGAGTGGTGCGACCAAGTCCCTGTGCTTGGATTCAATTCGGGGAAGTACGATTTGAACTTGATCCGGAACCACTTCGTCCCAGAAATCTGCAAGACGACCGACCAGTCCATCAAAGTGGGGTGTAAGGAAAACCAGGTTATGTCTATCACAACTCCGGGCTTCAAATTTCTGGACGTTTTGAACTACATCGGTCCTGGCAAAACCTACGATGCTTGGGTCAAAGCCTACGGTTGCACTCTCACGAAGTCTTGGTTTCCGTACGAATGGTTCGACTCGCCCGACAAGCTCGACTTCCCTGGCCTACCGGACTACCCACAGTGGTTTTCGAAACTGAAAGGCAAATATCTTCTTTCCCTTTCGGAATATCGAGACTACAAGCGGGTATTCCGGGAGAAGGGGATGCAGACCTTCGCGGACTGGCTCCGCTACTACAACAATCTCGACGTGGGCCCCTTCGTCGAAGCACTGGCCAAAATGCGCGACTTCTACACCGCGTATGGAATCGACATCTTCAAAGATGCGGTAAGTCTCCCTGGGGTGTCGATGAGGTTCGTCTTGCGAGGTACACTTTGCAGCCCCAACCCGCCCGAGCTGTATGCCCCCAACAAAGAAGCGTACGACATGCTCAAAGCGGCGGTTGTCGGAGGGCCTTCGATTGTATTTACCCGCTACCACGAGGTGGGGGTCTCGCGGATACGGTCGCACCAATACGAGCCTACGGCCCAGGCCCACCAATGTCAACGCATCCTCGGCTACGACGCGAACGCGCTCTACCTCTGTACCATGGCAGCCCCTATGCCCTGTGGGGAGGGAACGGTGACCCACTGTCGTAGGCCGAACAATGTCGACGGATTTGTGAGGGATCTACGAGAAGGAAGGTGGTTCGGGTTCGCCGAGGTTGACATCGAGGTCCCCGAACAACTCTGGTCAAAGTTCGAAGAGATGCCCCCGCTCTTCCACAGCAAGAAGATCCCCATCGAAGCGGTTCCCCAAGAGATGCTGGACTATCTCGAGCGAATGGGACGAACCCGTTCAACAGAGCCGAAGCTTGTCGGAGCCCTATGGGCCAAGAAGATTCTGTTGTATGCCCCTCTGCTCCGCTGGTACCTCGCCCACGGTTTAGTTGTCACCGCGGTGTACCGGACGATCAACTACAAACCGCAAAAGATCTTCGGCTGGTTCGTCGACCAGGTTACAGAAGCTCGACGAGAAGGGGATACCAACAAGGACAAAGCACTATTCGCCGATCTTTTCAAACTACTAGGGAATAGCTGCTACGGTAAATTCATCGAGGCGCTGGAGCGGCAGACATTGGTCTCCTACACAGATGACGAAGCGGTTGTCGATCGTGCTCTCCGCTCCTCCTGGTTCGAGGACCTCGACGAAATAGGTTCCGCCTACGAGATCCACAGGAGGAAGCAGAAGATCGAGATTACCCGCCCGTTCCAAATCGGAATCACAGTCTATCAGCTAGCCAAACTACGGATGCTCGAATTCTACTACGACTTCCTGGACCATTTCGTAGACCGAAGATCCTTCGAGCTCCTACAGATGGATACCGATAGCCTGTACATGGGAATCGCCGGGAAAAACCTGGACGACGTCGTCCGCCCCGAGCTCCGCGAAGAGTTCGAGGGCTGCAAAAAGAAATGGCTCGCGTGGGACAAGTGGAGCGGCCGGACGCCGGGCCTTTTCAAACTCGAGTTCGAAGGAAACCCGGGCCATCGCTCTATGCAGCAAGGCGTACTACGTCGACGATGGGACAGGAAAAAGCAAAACCTCGGCGAAGGGGATGTCGAAAAAAGACAACGACTTGACTTGGGGGCGCTACAAAGCAGCCCTGTATGGAGCACTCGACCGGGCAGAAAGCCGGGGATTCCGGATGGACCACGGAAAGATGACAACTTACCACCAGGAGAAACTCGGGCTCTCCGCCTACTACGACAAGAGACGAGTTCTACCCGACGGGATTCACACCGAACCCCTTGAGTACACCTTCAGGAGGTAATTCGGTATTCCACGGCACTACCTGCAGCTCTTCGCGGACAAAGCCTCGTTTGGGCTTGTCTCTGAGATAGTAGACCACAGGCTCGCCAGGCCGAACAATCGCGCGTTCTTGCTCGAGAATTTCGAGGCTCCAAATTGGGTCCGTTGCGCGTCTTCGCCCGCCCTCCTGTTCACCAGGCTGGTATAAATATCGTACGCTGGCGTCAGAGGAAAGTCTCTCTTCCTCCAAACCAACCGCCCTCCCCGGTACAACAGCGGAAGATTTTTGTACCACCGATTTGGATTCGATGGCATCCTGCGGTTTTTTTCCGATCAACCGCGTCGGTTCGTTGTTCAAAGCCGCGACAACCGCAGGCAACCGAACCACCCACTGTACCGATCTTTCTCCTTCGGGAAGAAGCATCTCCTGGGCGTACTGGTAACCGAACAACCGCTCGGCTAGAGTCCGGTTGAACCTCTCAACGATCGATTGGTCTCGGTGGATATCCACGCGGCCACGCCGGACTTCGGTATTGTGGCGAGCTAGTAGCGGCAAGACAGCTCCCATGAACTCTTTTCCCGGGTCGACTTGAAGTAGTTTGGGCCAGGACAAAGGGCTTCGCTTGTAGATGCGCTCCAACGCTTCAGCGACTTCTCTCGCTTCCTTGGAAGCCAAAGGTTCAGCCTCCTTGTAGCGCGAGGCAACATCGACCACGGTGAGAGCATACTTGTAAAGCTTCCGCCCTCGCCCAGGTCGGTCGTAAGGAAGAAATAGAAGATCGGCCTGATGAACCTCGTTTGGTGTTGAGACATTGAACCTCAGCCCTGGTATGCGCTGTGGAGGCGGGAGGTAGATCTGCCAAATTGCCTGTTTTTCTATCCAAGCCAGGGCTGTATCTTCAGAGACGCCAGCCGCGTCCGCCAACTTCTTCGACGCGGCGTGCCCCTTCCAATAGCCCTGAGGGCTGTAGTATATCTCTTCCATTGGTCTATAGCTCCATCGCGAAAAAAGCTATTGTGGTCTCACAACCATCGGCTAGCAGCATACCCAATGGCGAGCATCCCACCACCTACATAGGCCAATTCACCTGTTCGTTGGGAACTCGAAGGACGGTAATAATCGCTCCATTGAGGGGCATCAACCGCTGTGGGACGAGGATGGGTTTTAGCGTACAGGTCGAGAGCGCGGTTCGTTGCGGCTGTGTCTTGGTCAGCTCTATTGCGCAGGCGTTCCTGCTCTACTTCCCAATCTGCCAGCTTCTCGCGGCGTTTCTGAAAGGCAGCCCAGTCAGCCTGGTACTTCTCCAAGGCTTTGTCGTGACGCTTACGCTCAGCCGCCATTGCATCGGGACCTTTACCAGAAATCGCCCGAGCGAGATACGACCCACCTACAAAGGCCGTAGCGTTTAAGATAGCCCACCCACCATAACTGCTATGCTTACCATCTCTACTCAGTTGGGATTATCTTTTTATCAACTAAGTATTGTCTAGCTGCTACCGCTCCTGAGAGAACTGCAACCCACTTCGCGTAGTTTTCAATCGACGAGGAAGGATCCGAGATCATAGGCGTTTTGAGAACTTTTTTCCCACCCAACCGATACCTGCAGCAATGCCTGTCAGAGTTGCCGCTTCGACAACAGTGGAGACGACTTTGTTGTCCATCGAGACTATACAATACAAAAATCTATTCCATAATTTCGCAAGGCCGCGCAGGCTCGGGTGGCGGGTGAGTAAGCTTTGGCTGCTGCTGCGGTTCCATAATTTCGCGAGGCCGCGCAGGCTCGGGTGGCGGGTGAGTAAGCTTTGGCTGCTGCTGCGGTTGCTTGAGATGCGCTAGATACAGACTATACAGACTGGCGAAGAGGCTCCCTGCGGCAATCAGTAGCCCCCAATTGACAGAGCTCCAGCTTGTCGTAGCTCGGTGTGGTTCGTCGTCGTGGCTCTCGCGAGACCGCTCTCGAGCCAGAGCTTGTCGAGCTTCTTTGTTCCTAGCCGCGAGGGCTCGGCCAGCCGCGACCTTCTTAGGATCCTTCTGCTTATTCGGAGCTACTGGAGCGGCTGGCGCTGTAATACGATCTTCTTCTTCCATCACTTTCAGACAGTGCTCGTATACTATACAAAAACCAAAAAATTGCTACCGGAACCCTAGCGATCCGTCGAGCTTCCAGCGTGGGACACAGACTCTGCAAGAGGAACCACAGGTTCTCTAGCATCTGGGCCTGCGGCCGTCGAGCTTCCAGCGTGGGACACAGACTCTGTGTGGCAACCTACATGAGCCAGTGCAGCCACTAGCGCCACCAAACGACCTCCGTTGACAGCGATCCAGCCAGCTCCGTAGCTCAACTCACGTCGGATCAGAGCATCCTGCTGGAGGTCTGTTAACAGTGCCTGCTCGGAATCCAGTTTTTTCCCTACTGCTCCCAACAAATGGCCGACCACCTTGCACGCGACCTTCAAAACCCCACTAGAGAGACTGTGCTCGACCTGCTTTCCGAGGGTCACCTGGTAACGAAGATGTAGCGAAGCAACCTCCTTCCTCGAGAGCTTGTGGACGTCGCCCAGCGACAGCTCCTTCCCCAAGTACTCCTTGGTATTGCCCGCGGCCGCGAGAATAGCCAGCCCCTTACGTTCTTCCCGACAGTCGTCTACAGCGTCGTACGAGGTGATTCCTTCCTCGCGGAGAATTTCATCCAGCACGTTTCCTTCGGTCTCAGCCATTTTCTATATATCTCCCGAAACAATTTTGCTGGGAGCTGGGATTTCCAACACGATATCAAATGGATGACGGAGACGGAAGCAAAGTCTGGCGTACGGATGCTCCTTGAGCGCGGATAGCATTTGGTGGCGCTCCTCCTTGGGATGTCCTACCCCGTAGTTTTCCCAAAGTATTTTCCCATCAAGCTCGCTCGGACTGTAAAAAGTCAACGTCGCGGCTACGTTCTCCCGGAAGGCTTTGGCCACGCTCGTGTACTGTTGGGTCAGGAGCCAAACTGAAAAATTCTTGTGCCTGCCAGAGAAAGCCAGCTCTACGAGAGCGCTGCGTTGTTTTTTGACGTCTTCGCTGGCGGCGCAGTCGTCAAGAATAAGCAACACCTGGCCACGCCCTTCGAAGACCGCGGTGCAAAGTCGAAGACACTTTTCAATCTCACCGCCCGAGTTCCCTGGTGCCAGGGCTACGAAGCCGGGGTCTTTGTGGGCAAATCCCCGATATGTTTTGTTGTGGACGTACGTCGGGCAAATCAAGCACACGACGTGAAACTTCCCACGAAAAGGACCGCGGAGAGCTTCGACGACCAGTCTCGACTTCCCGGAAGCTGTTGGACCGACTATAAGCAGGTGGCCGGGTATCAAGTCGGTGAGAAAATCCATGGCCTATATAGGGGCGGTGATTAATAGTAGGCGACTTGGCTACCGAGGTCGAAAGCTGCGTCGCCCAGGAGGAAGACGTGGCAGTTGACATTACCGCTGCCCCCGGTCTTTCGATAGATCCGGAACTGAAGATTTTTTCCAGGACCGAGTGCTGTTTGTCCATCGCCGTGGACGAGGTGGTCGCGTGCCGTGCGGAGATCGATGAAGATCCCGTATTTGTTGTGGAAGAACTCTGTAGGGCGGGTGACCACCGAGTGTGTATCTGGAGGGTGCACCAACCATTCTGCACCTGATCGAGCGGTCTCCAAAATATCTGCGGGGAGCATTCCGCTGCGGTACAGCGTGTCGGGGATATTGTTTAAGTCGAACTGAACCTTTGTTACGTCAGGGTTCTGGAAGACTTTGCTTTCTCGAGCTCCCGAGGCGTGCGGGTTGACGAACAGGAACAGGACACCCACAAAGCTTTTGAGTTGCACGGGGATGATGTCCGTGATAATGGACTCGGTGGCCTTCGAGAAGGATAGCACTTTGAAGTGCGAGATGTGGTTGTAAAGAACCACGCTAGGGACGTGCTGCGCCACAATGAGCGACTCGATGACTTGGTACACCAATTCGATGTTTTTGAGCTCGTAGGTGCCAACTTTGTTAGGATCCGAGCTTAGGACCACATCTTCGGGGGCGGCGAGTGTAAGCACCAACCGAATCGGTGGAAAACTTGCCGTATGGAGAGCGCCGTGGGTTCGCAGGAGCTCAAAATCCAGCGGGATCCGATACTTGGGGAAGGCCGTGGCAATTGCTACGTCCCCCGCCGCATCGCCTTTGTCTACGGCTTTTGAGCGAATTTTGTTGACCGCGGTTGTCTGTATCCCTTGATCGACACGTTTGGCTCTCTCTTCGGTGGAAAGCCACAGGTCGGAGAACACTCCAACTAGGTCAGCGCGCTCCAGGTCCTCTAGGGTTTTATCGCCCATCTTGACGCTCCTTCGCCGAATCAAGCAGCGACCCAGGTTGTCGACAACGCGATTGTTGGCGTGCTTAGACGCTCCGCCTAACTCCACCTCGGCCACAAGGGCTAGGGTGCCTGGGACTAGGACGGTGTCGTTTGGAAGCCTGGGGATGTCAACGTACAAGGTCTCTTTGGGTTTCGCCGAGCTAGGATGGAAGGTCCACCGGTGGGTGACGCGCTTTCCTTTTGCAGCCATCAAAGTGCGCGGCTCCTCCCTTGGGTCAATCTTCTTGGAGATGTACGCCATTTTTACTTGTCTTGTATGTATAGGCAGAAACAAAACATGGATATCAACCCTGATGAGATGACCCCTCTGATGTCCCCCGATGATGACCCCGACGATCCCGAGCCCGCCGGCGCTGAAGGTGGCGATGAAAGTGGAGAGCAAATCGGGATGTATGACTTAAGACCGCGAAGACCTGGGGCACGTCCGCGTGAGCCTGACACAGCAGAAACGTCGTTGTCGACCGACCCTGCTACTGGCGAGCCAACCGATACAAGGGAGCTAATTATAACGATAAGCCCCTATGATGGGAGACCAATCAGTAAAAAACTCCTGTCCGATGCGAAGGAAGAGTTAAAGCGCGAATATCCCAAAGCTAACGGATACGAAATCGGTCTTGTCGGTGGGCGTATTATGATTCGTGTGTGGGAGGGGGAAAATAAGACGTGGCGACCACTGCGCAACTTGGATGGTAGTTTTACGCAGAACTTCTCTAAAGAATTGAAAGAAGTTCTAGGATCCTCCGTCGGTGAGATGATTGAAGAACATAACACCACAATAGAAACCCTCGAGCAGCAAAATCGACAGGACGAGGAAAGGAGATTCACCATCAATCTTTCACCCGAAGATAGACGTGATTTGGAGACGCGGATTGCAGCGCGCGCGGAAGAGATTCAAGAACTCGAGATGGAAAGAGAATCCTTGGAAGAGCGAATGCCTCTGCGGGACCGCGTTCGGGCTATTTTCAAAAAGTACGGCTTCACTATCCTGGGGGTTCTCGTTGCGGCTGGGACGGTCATTGGTGTTATCTTGGGGGCTTTACAGCGGGGACTCGCCGGAGTAGCGCAGGGGGTAGGCCGAGGGTTGAAGGCCATCGGAAAAAAGATCGGGAACCTTCTCCCTGGAGCCATAGGCGCCATTGTCTCATTCCTCTTCCGCACGGCTGGAGAAGTTGTTGGTTTCTTAGCAAAAAACGCCTGGCTTTTGATCGTAGCTGTGGTCGTGTTTCTCATCGAGCGCTACAAGAAGAAGTCTACCTAAACAACCACCAAGTCGCACCTGCGGCCACAACAGTGACTGCAGCTAGATTTCGCTCGTGCGCGGTCGGGGCAATGGGGTCTGGGGCCGGTTCTTTTCTTTTTGACGGTACAAGGGGGACTAGCGCTTTTGTTTTCGACCGTGGGGCTTTTATTTGCGGTGTGCGGCGTTGTGTCCGCTCGTTCACACGCGGATTGACCCCGAAAATCATATCGCTGGTCGCTTTCTGGAGCTCATTGTTGTACCCGAGAACGCTGTCTGCATTGATAACAAGCCGGCTGGGGAGCAACCAGAGCCCTGGGGCCAAGGCCAGATTCAGCTGAGCCCGGGCGTCGGACAGAGCTCGTTGATAGTTCTGGATTCCGACGGCGATATCATTTACTACGATGATCTCCTCTAGTAGTTGTCGGAACATTTGACGAGTCTCAACAGCACTGCCGCTCGCCCCCACGATAGTAGATCGGGTTTTGACTTGCGAGCCAAGAACACAATAAACTAAAGCCTCGATACTACGATTTAGACGCCCCATGCCAGCCTCCGTCAGACCTTCACCCTTTTTCGGTGAAAACCAGCTGTATTGCGCACCGCCGTGGGCATCGTTTCGGATAAATGCCAACAGATTACCTTTATTCTTTTTCCCACCCTCATCTGAGAAGAGGTTCAAGCTATCTGGCCATGTGTTGGACTCGGTGTCATAGCGGCGGATGACATACTCGTTCTTTGGACCTTCGCCCGGATAATCCACGAACACGTCTCCAAGACCGTGGTTTCGTCCGCCCTTCCAACGAAAGTCGGGGGCTCTAGGTAGTCCGAATTCGATGCAGAGGCTTTCAAAGGCGGACTTGCGAAGTGGGTTGTTTGTTTTTTGGAACGCCTTGTCTCCGGGGATGGGACAGCCGAGCTCGTATAGAATCCGACGGACGGAGAAGTATACGTGGAAGCGAAGCAGCCCCTGAACTATGGGCGGGAAGGTTTTATTGACCGAATCGGTAATAGACACCCCACACCCCGCAGTTGCGCACCATGTGGCGAAGTTCAGCTGCTGAGGCCAATATTCGTATGTGGGAGAAGAAAGCCAACGATGAGCCTCCTTTGCCGAGCGATGTGTAATGGTCATTTCTTTCCATATGTCTCGGACTCCTGCTTTGAAAGAAATTTTTGGGTCAACAAAGATCTCGAGCTCTTTAAGCAGCGGTGCTATATCAGAGACCGTTTCAGAGAACGGAAAGGTAGGAACGGGGTAGGTTACTCCGGCACGGAGAAGGAGGGCATCGGGGAAATTGCTCTGTTTCGGAAATTTAATTTTTTCTAAGGTTTTACCGAAATGTTCTACGGTCTTTTTTGGAAAAGATCTTTTTATAACAGACCAAAGATCTATTTCGTGGGTTTTATGCATGGTGAATATATACACGGGTAAATAAAATGTCCCTCAGCATAGCGGCAAGCGAGGGTGTAAACGAACTTTACCCTCCGGTCGGTGACGAGCTCTCGAGTGTCGCAGCTCGAACCGTGAAGATCCCTGAAATAACGCTCACAGTACTCAAAACGATGAATATATATCACTTCGCTCTCGACTCATTGCAACTGGACCGCATTCGCGAAGGAAACGTCGATTTGACCACGATCAAGAAAGCGCAAGGGGACATTCTGGTCTCCATTCCGAAGGGGGAGTACAACCTCCACTGTCTACAGCAGGCTATTATCTCAGGGCATGTAAATAAGAAATTCCCAGCTGGCACTTGTGATCTTCGGATAACCGCTAGTGGGGTGTATTTCTTCTCGATAGTAGAGGTAATCCTAGACATAAAGCTAGCCGAATTGTTTGGGATATCCAAAGTCCCTAGAAATCTGATTCCCGTTCCTGTACAATGGGGACCGCCCTCTGTTTCAATCTACTGCGATTTGGTGGACCCCAACAAATCGTACGAAGGTGGCAAGCCCTCCTATCTGCTGGCGAAGGTCGAACCCCTGAAGATTCAAGGCCCTTCGGTGTGGCATTTGCGACCGTTTTATCTCCCCCTCGATCCCACAAAAAGAAATCTCTTTCGAGTTTGGACGGTACCGACGACCAAGGTAGAAGTTTTGTTGGAGCTCTGTATATAGGACATGGAATCTGATTGTTTGTACCCAAAGGTTCCCACCGCCCCCAACGATGAGGGGCATTCGTTTCGGCTTCAAAAGATTTGCGATATTCACACCGCACTAAAAAACAGTATCGCCCACTATGAAGGTGTTCGGAAAAAATATACCCGCTCTAGGACAATTTTGAACGGGGTAGCTTTGACGACTGGAAGCCTGAGCGTTATACTTTCGGCTTCGGGCCTAGCCGCCTCTTTGACCGGCCTTGGGATTGTCGTCGGGGTTCCACTGGGTGCTATTGGTGGCATCTTCGGAATCGTGTCAGCCTCGATGGTCCGGGTCAGTAAACGTATTGCCGTAAAGATCTCCAAGCATGAGCGAACCGTCGCGATTGGTGAGACGAAGTTGAGTACCATCGATGACTTGGTTTCGAAAGCCTTGCAGGATAACCAAATCAGCGCTACGGAATTTCAACTCATTCTGTCTGAGGTTGAAAAATATGAAACTCTCAAACGCGAGATTAAACAAAAAGCTGTGACAAAAAACGAAGACCTCGATATGACAAAGCTGCGGTCCGAGATTCGCGGGGAACTGGTCACAGAGATGCGCGAAAAACTCGCTTGAATCTAGGGTTTTATTTCCACGTTGAACGATGACTTCAGCTTGGCCCATAGAGCGTCGTATTTTCGAAGCGTCGTCCGTCGAATGTGTGAAATGTCGCACCTGACGGCTCTTTCGGGGTCCTTTCGGAGTTCGAAGATCACATTCAACAGCCATATCAGCTTTGGAAGCCGGCGGTAGTCTGAGACAAAACTCAAGTTGTCCTCAATACGATTCACGAGGTTTACTATCGATTTTCTTTCGAGTAAATCAAGTCCAAACTCTTTCATCAACAATTTTTGCAACGCCAACCTTTTACTTTTTGATATTGGTCTTGGTCTATACCCCTCGTTTCGCCGGTCTGTTGGAAAGTTCCAGGTAAGATGATCAAACTCACCCGAAACCACACGCTGGCAAAGTCGAGGGTTGGCTGAAAGATACCCCTCGATGCTTTCTGGGTTGAGAGGGGGAGAAATTGGAGGATCTTCTAAGAAAGAGGTTGCTAAGAGTTTTAACTGCGAGAGGTAAGTAGAGGAATAGTTTACTTTTTTCAAGCTGTCAGCGACCATTACATCCATTTTTGCGGTCTATTAATTGCTACTCTCTAATTGCCTGACCGAAAAAAGGATGTCCCCGGAGACGCACTAGGCGACTTAACCACAATACCGCCACTTTTCCTGCAGATTTATCATTATTTTTACGAATTTTTTCTGCATATGGAAGCGAGTTTTTTCCCCATTCAACAATGAGGCAATAGTATCATCCATATCAATGGTCATATAGGTTCTCATCGTATCTCTAACAAGATCCATGAAGATCTCGTGGTACTCGGGGACGGCCGTAATAACCCACTCGTCAGCTTTCTCTTTTACCCACCTTTGGTAGGCAAGGTGGCACTCGCGGTAGATTAGTTTGAAATCGACGGTCTTGAAGCGCCGCCCAACATAGCCCAACGCTGTCATACGCTGCGTAAAGTCAAAGGTCTCGGCTTCACGCTCTAGGTGTCGCAAGCGGGCGGTTACGCCGGACGCATTAAACTTAGCTTTCACTCTCTCGCTAAGGGGTGGAAGCTCCCGGCGCCCCATTTTCCGAATAAGGTTCTTATCACCGCTCGCCCATATAAGCCCCCACGCCCATGGGGAAGACATTTTTTATTATCTTAGCAAGGATTCGCGTTACGCCAACGTTTTTTCCGAAGATTTATAGTATGCATATTTGTCTAAATTGAAATAGCTCATTAATTTTCGGAAAACGCTCGGAAAATCTTCGGAAATCTTCGGGTCATCTTCGGAGCACCTTCGAAAGTGGGAAACAAGCCAAAACAACGCTTTAATCGGAAAATAGAAAAAGAACGCTTCATTTCTAAAAAAACAGCTTCTAGCTCAAGTGGTATTTGATTCATTCCTCTTATACTACTAGTGCAAATCCGTGAAAGAGGGTCCATATCTGCAAGCGTATACAGACAGGCCAGGGCCTAAATTCGCGGGGGGAATCCAATTCCGCTGTCACAGCGGCATGCACATCCAAACTAATGTGGTGACTATTGACGACTACTCGTTATCGGACTATTAGCCATTCGCGACTATTCGCTATTCACTGTTCACTATTTGCTATTCGCTATTCACTGCGCGCTATTCGCGACTATTCGTTATTCGGGTTTTCCAGACACCCAGAGTCTATAACATTATGACTATAATAGCAATATTTTTTTGATGGTAATTATGACGATGATTGCCATAATGATGGTTGTGGTGATAACTGGTAATGATGATTTAACCTAATCTCGCCTAACTTAACCATCCCCGTTTCTTTTCCTAGTTGCTGGCGAGCCCTAGTGAGACAGCACACTATTTGAGAAGGTCAGCGGTGTTCCATATCATATCAGCGGTGAAAAATCTCGATTTTTCGGATGTCAGACTCAGGGCATGCGCGTTTGGCGTTTTCATTGTGTTACGTCCCAATGATTTCTTCTGCACGTTTCACCACACTTCACGTCTTGCTGGCGGTAGACAAGTCCGGAAGAGTTGAAAGGTGAGGCATTTTCCTTATTTCGATTGCCTACATGTTTCTAAATGACCGGGGAAGTATTCATCAAGGTCACGGTCAGTTTAGTGATGAATCGCGAGGACAACAGGAGGTTTTCATGAGTTTGTCTGCCTTCCTATGAGATCAGTGATTGTGGCCAATTCAGCAATGGAGGTGTGAAGAACTCGATTGCGTCTTGCTTCATGCAGATGATTTGTTCCTCAATACACTTCAAACGGGGCAACCACCAGATAAAGAGACGCCCGCCCGTTGAGGCTAAATCTTTGACCGTTGAGTCAAAAAGTCTGTCGCCCGTTGAGGTAAAACACTCGACCGTTGAGTCACAAAGTCTGTCGCGCGAGGAGGCACAACAGTCGACCTTAGAATTTATTCAACTGTTTTGTTCCCAGAATGAACTGGACTTCTTTGTTATTGTTACTACCTTCTTGAAGCCACTTTTACCTTAAATATCTGAGAATTGTTTACACCAAGATCATACATTTTTTTTACAGTAACGCTTAAATATTACAATGAACGCATTAATTAAATTGCTCATTCTTTTCTAATACTGATGTTGTAGTTTCAATTGTGTCCTAACAGTATTTCACACCCTTCACACTACATACACTTCTCTTGAACTCAGAACTTCCCTTTAAAAATAACACGATAATTGTAGAAATACTCCAAAAACAAGCTTCGAAAACATACCAAAGCGTTAGAGCATAAATAAATAGTTGCCACCAAATTTCCTTCCAAATACCACCATCTTTTTACTACGGGAATATCTAGAGGATCTTGAACTAACCTAATTTTCTGCTTACCCCTAATCCAAACCACTTCCCCTCGCCAGCACTCACTTTCACATTGAAATTTCTAGTTTTAAATTTATTTGCCAAGTATCTTTTTCATGTATTAGTTTAGTTTTTACACGATCTTCTTTTGAGATCTTAAACATCTTATATCCAAGTTCGCGTAACTTGAGCGGAGAACTAAAAAATTCTAAATCATGGTATTCATTTTACTAAATTCACAAGAAGCCAGTAATGAGCGTTTTACAAGGTTGACATTCTTCAAAATAGCATATTAAAATTTTAATAGTTAATTTGACTCTGAATCTGATACTAAAACAGGTAATTGTGAAAGTGATAAGCTGTCTGTGATACAAAACCAAAATTTACAGCTTGCTAATAGGCATTAGACAGTGTTTCTATCGCGAAAATGCAGGGTTTAGTACTTTTGACGTCTGGATAAAACATACAAACTCTCCCAGTCTCAACACCTTTTCCGGTCTTTAGGCCAAACTTACCCAACGTACGCCCGGCATGACGTAATTAAAATACGGCGACTCTCGGCTTTTCCGCGATAAATTAAATACGCCATGTCCCGCAAAAAGATTTATGAGATTTAAGTAAAACTTAGCCAGTTCCTTGTATCACGTTGGGCTTGTCGCTTTGATCAGGAACCTTTTTGACCATCTTCCAAAGAGACTGTTAAAAGCATGTGCGTTTACTTACATTTCGAGGTCCTTCTCACGCGGGTCGCTGCCAGGATCATCAGTCATTGCCCTCAATAACAGAGGTACCCGATTTAGACTCTTGTAACGCGTGTTTTCCTCAGGCTGACACTTCTTCCTGATTAAAGGTTCTCCATCTGGTAAGGCTTTCATATTTGCTGCCTTCCGACTTATTTTTCGGGGTACCATAGGTATGTATCCCATTCGCCTTTGCAGGTTAACGATTGCAATGTAAGTCGAGGAAGAAAGCAAAAGCACTAGGACTGCAAAGCATGCTGGTGGTGCGAACGTTGCAACTAACGTAATGGTTCCCATTGTAATGATGCCAATTTCAAAGACGACCAATACAATCACGCCAAAGCAAATGGTTACTCCAATAAACAAGATGAATATCAGTACTGGCAAGGTGCAACATTGCAGAACCAACCCGACGAACAGTGGCAAGAGAGGCCTTCGTTGGGCTGGCTGAAGTCGCAAGTCACGCTGTCTGTTGGTCTCAAGGACGCGTCTTCTATCACGTTTATAGGATGCCGGCGATAGCATGATGGGAGAAAATCAAGTACTTTGCCACTTCCTAGAAAGTGAATAACAGAAGAAACTGAATAGGTAGAAATAGAAATAGGTTCTTTTAATTCATACATACTGAGATTTACACATTGAAACAAGCCCCGCGTAAAATTCGTACGATAGACACAACCAACTATTCAGAAACGCGAACCACTGTTTAAAAACATCGTTCGTCCAATCAGAGACACGAACGATAGTGCTTCACAGTGGAGGGCAACAAGCGCGCGGCTTTCTGTAAAAACAAAATGGAAGAGGAAGTGCCAAAATTTGCTCTCCTCGAAGTTAAAATGGATGACTCTATAGCTGAGCAAGAAAACAAACAAACAAACAAAAAATGAGAGGAATATCTGGAAACTAGCTATATAGCTAAGTATATTTGCACGTTAATAAAGTATCCTATCCTATCCTATCCTAAAAAATAGCTGCTGCTTAACTCAATGAACTGCTGAACGAGTTCGTACTCACTGTCAGAACCATAGATGGAAATAACTACGAGCCCACATCACCGCGCGGGATGTTGTCAGCGCTAGCTGTGAACTGTATCTCAAACGGAAAAACTATCAAGCTAGCATCATACAATTAAGAAATATATAGTTGTCATCGAAGATTGAATATTTCTACGTTTGGCGGTGTTTGTATAATTAAAATTTGCTATTACACTTAAATGACTTTAAATCTTTGAAATGTGTCGGTCACTAAGAAAAAATCTCAGTATGTATAAATTATAAACATCATACCATGAAAAGTGCTTGAATGATTTTAATTACGCGTTGCGATGCATCAAAAAATTCACTCGTTCGCTTTTTTTATGTATCGCAACTCGTGAATAAAAATCGTTTGTGCGCACTTTCCATGGAATAATCTCTATTTATTATTCATTCAAAATATTTCCCCGATTCTGATTGGCTAAAATCACACGTTTTATTCACCATAACCAGTTACTGATGACCAAATTTGGTAGAATTTTGACTTAAACGAGGAAATGACGTAAAAAATGCAGCGTTTTCGCAGGTTAATGCACCGTTAACCGAGAAGACCTGGGGACGAGCTTGTGTTGTTTTGTTGTTTTGTTATATTGCTGGTGGGTGTGAAATTTGTGAAAATGAAGCTCATTTTCTCCTTTAAGTGTTTGAAAATATTTTGATAAATAATAAAGCAATTAATGAATTCGGCTTTCGTATGATATTAAGAATTGAGCGGATCTCGGCAGGGTGTTATCCACCTCGGCCTACGGCCTCTGTGGATAACACCTTCCTCGATCCGCTTAATTCTTCATATCCTACTCAGCCTCATTCATTAATTGCTAATTATGATATGACTTGGTTCCGCGAATGAGCAAGATGAGATGAATCCGAGGTCTGGTCTGCTCCACGAACGGGAAAAGTTGGACTAAACTTCTTGCCCGCTCGGGATCTCCCGCTTTAACCCATGAGCAAGGCAAAACAAAATCGAAAAAATTTATATAAATGCTTCATTAACCAGACTTGCTCAGTCCGGGTTGGCTGAACATTGGCCTCCTTCTTTATTGCGCTTTTATTGACCGGGACGAAGTTGGTTCATATACAGGCATCTTGACCTCACTCTTTGCCAGTGACGCAGATTTTACATTAGTTGCCACGTATATCTATGCTTTTAATATATATTCTGAGATTCCCCCACCAAAAAGTCAGGAAATAAAAACTTCTTGACGAGATGGTGAAAGCAGCTAAGAACCAATCAAACACTGCATTTCGGGAGTTTTACATCTGAAACGATCATCCAATCAGGTGCTGCGTGTCATGTTTTTTGACGTTATAGTTGTATCAAGGTGATTCCTTTTTGAGAATTTTCTCCCATCTTTTAGGATTTAACGCTTACGTGAGAGAAGCTTTCTTCTTCACAATACCTTGCTTGGGGAGTATTTTGAACATCGATTTTAGCCTCAGTTTTAACGCTTACACCAGTAGACCTTTTTTGTATAAAACGATGCCGTAATATTAGTTTTCACACTGATTCTTTTGCACAGCTCGAACTTGTTTTTTAATCCCAATATGTCAATTCCTTTTCGATTGCTGAGGGAAAGAAGAAGCAGACCTTCGTAATTTATTTGTTGCTAAGGTAAATTGGATCAGGCTTTTTTTTGGAGTAAAAACTAGTACTTGATGTGTCTGTATAACCTTACCCTGAGCGTGATCGAGTCACTTTTGTTGACAAGCGATTCTCACCTCTACTGCTTGAAGATATTCTCGTAGTTGTTATGTCATGTCGCGTTTTCGTGCGATCGTTAGCTCAAGAAAAGACGTGGTAGGCAGTGAATGATCATTTGTGTCGTACGTAACCAGGAAAGCGAAAATCATTTGTTCCATTTACCGATGGTGTTCGCCGTGTAAATATTGCTGATCTGTATGATGAAAATGGCGTCCAGGACTTAAACCAGTGGTTCAATAAGCTAAATGGACAGAAGTCTTGTAATCATATTTAGATCAGTATTACACTTGCCGCATTCGCCTGTGATTTAGGCCTTAGGGACAGCTTTGGATCTGCTTCTACCGGAAGCCTTTCTATCGCGAATGTGTGCCATCCTTAAGTATTGTTTCTAAAGTACTGATCTCTCCCACCGTCCCCCCCCCCCCTCTCCCCCGGAGATTTGAGCTGTAGTACAACCGACAGGACTTCAGAAGGCAGCTTTCCGCGAAGCCTGTCCAAATGCTCCTTTCCAAAAAATGAAAGTTCACCAAATTTGATACTTCATGTGACGGAAAAAACGTGGTGAGTTACAGACCTCTTTATCCCTTAACACCATAGAAAAAGAAATTGTTCTGAGTGAAGGAAATTCTCTTCTGAAGAAATTCATGATATTTTTAGATTTCTTTGTTTGTGATTTACTCTCATCTTAAGTTTTCAGGCGGATGAAATCTAGATGTTTTTCCAAACCTTACTATGAGATACTTGCACGGTTAAAAGGGAAAAGGTATGACAATTGTAAGTGCCACCTCTCCCGAAATTGAAGAGGTGATGAAATCCAATTTTTAACTGAACCAGGATGTGAATGTGAGAGCTTTGAAATACAGTTTAAAGCATGTTCTTATGTCAAATGGATGATACTGAGATAAACAAAGATGCGAGAAAATTTAAGGGGCAGCGAATGGTAAAATCTGCGAGTCGCCGAGACAACGAAACTTTTGTTTAAAAATCTGGGACCGAGACTAAACAATTTTCGAAAATCCGAGCCCGTAACCCTTTGCCCGAAAAAACTATGCCTGCGACTTCATAATCGAACAGTCACTTCGAGACCGAAATAATATGGCGCTGTCAAAATTCAACATGTCAAATCGAGGGTCAACATTCCAAAATGAGCGCCAAAGCTCCAATTCAGTCATCAAACCTTTTCTATATCGAGTGCCATTTTTATTAGACTCACTAGCATCGCTCATGTAGGACTCGATTTCGTGGAATGATTGTTAAATATACCAATGAATACATACATACATACATACATACATATACTTGCATATGGCGCAAAATGTACAGCAAAACATTTCGGTAATGATTACGCGTTGTTTAAACCCAAATAATCGATAATTGTCAAAAGTCAGAGCCGGGTATTTGTTAACTGATATCATGTATCGTATTAGATTGTATTTTGCGCAGATAAATGTTAAATCAAATGAACAAATCCTAACTCAGTTTGTTTATGTTTTCGCTTATCAACACTCCTACCGATTTGAAACCACTTTTCTTTCTTTTTGTAATCACAGCACTCGCTTTTTATGCTACAACGCTTAACTCTCGAAGCCTTGCTCATTCGCTAATATGGTGTTAGCAGTCATCAATGTAGTAATCTATATGTACTGGAAAAATATTTCATTCCGTCAAATGTTCTTTCTTGTGGTCAAACAATTATCTGTTTTTCTTCGTTCTTAGCCTTGAGCAAAATAGACCACAATATGTGTGGCCAGTACGGAGTCTGAACTCACCTGCTCTAAAACGTGTTTCTTCAATTTACCTCTTCAGCTAAATTATTTGAGAATAACAGGGTAACATTATTCTAGGCAAGGACTGAATTGAATATTTTGACGTCTGAAAGCTGAATCACCGCACGCTGGGACGATACATTTCAGTGTCGAAGTGTTCCATTCAACTCCACGCTAATCATTACATTAGTATTCAGATCATATTTCCCCTAACCAAGGTAAAACAATATATATGCACATATATATATATATATATATATATATATATATATATATATATATATATATATAGCTGAATCGATCAAAGCGATATCACAGTCGCTTTCTGCGTTATTTTTCAGCCGTCACTTACCTTCCCTCGGTGTCAACAACTGTTAGCTTCATTGATACTCGTTTTGATCTATTAAGTTAGATTCAGCCCCAATTCATAAGTAATATTAAACTTTCCTGATTAGCAGAATGAACGATACTTAATTCGCAATAGCTTAAATGGGGTTTCAAAGTGTAAAAGTGAAATCGTACGCTCTTCTCGATTTCATTTCTGTGAAACTATTTTTCTGTGACCTATTGAACAAATCTAATTAACAGAACTGTGGGGTTTGTTTTTTAAGCATTTCAGATGATGATAGCAATGGCCTCTTTTTATTTTCAGGAGCAAGGCATGGCTGCTATTTTCTTACGAGGATGGCCAGTTATGTTGGAAAAAGAAATATTAAAAAAAAGAAATTATAATTTACATATCCCTCTTAAACTAGCAGACCGGTACCTAGAACAGTCTTTTAGTGTTAGATATTTAGGACTCATTATTGATTGCTCACTGTCTTGGCACGACCATATTGATTTTATAGGTGATAAAATTAGTAAAAGTGTAAATATTATTGCAAAAGTAAAACCCTATGTGACATCCCAATCCCTAGTAAGTATTTATTATGCACTTATATATCCCTATTTAACTTATGGTTGCGTACTATGGGGTAATAATTACGAGGCTCCATTGTTACAATTGGTTAGACTACAGAACAAAGCTATTAGAATAATTAACAATGTGCCACTTCGTGATCATATTACTCCCCATTATGTAAACCTTGGTCTTATTAAGCTTCCTGACATTGTTAAACTATATAGCTGCCAGCTATTATATGACCACTTAATTGATGAAAAACCGTCTAATTACACCGTATCTCTGGTATCTGAGCAATATAACTACGCTACTCGAAGTGCATCCTTACAACACTTAAACCCCGGTTTCTCCAGAATAAATATAAGGAAATTTTGCCCCACTGTTATTGGATGTTTCTATTGGAATGACCTTCCTTTCTCTATACGCAAGTTAGCGACTGGAAAACATTTTAAAAAAGCACTCTTTCAGTATTATTTTGCTCAATATTAATTAATTCATACTTCTTCCTCTCCTATGTTAAGTTTAACATTTTTACCCTAATTTTTATTGTCAATTAAAGAAGGGCATCCAATTAGCTTGCTATATTTTTGCCCTTTTCCATTTCTACTCTTACTTGTGTACTTTATATTTATCTTTGTAATTCTGGAATGGAATAAATAAATAGAATGAAAAAAATGAAATGTTTTGATTATGTAAAAAAATGAACTTGATTAAGCGTTTTTAATGTTAACAATAACTTAGCATCATCATAGATGTATCGGTGATTGTTTCATTCCTTTGCTAAATTATTGATTGAAATCATAACTCTATGTTCGCACCAATAAGTTGGAACATAGTTAGTCTCTACTAACTATGGTTGGAATCATAGAGATACGAAAGTGTTATGCAATAAAATTATTCATTTAACTGAAACAGCATTGTGTCAATAATCTTTCTAAATCTTCCTTTCCTACAAACTGCAAAAGTAGTTCATTAAAAAGTCTCTATAACGCCTTTGATCAGTAGCCGGCGCTCTCCTTTAGAAAGAAAACGAAGGGAAACCGAGCGGCGAGAAGGGTATTGGAAAAAACAGCAAACGTCCTCTCCGAAAGTGAATTATTAAACTTGATTTAATTCTTCCAACAAAAAGCAGGTGTTATGATTTTTGCTGGTTCCGTAAATGTCATAAATGTAGGGTCATATTATCGCTCAGCTGTCATTCATTGATTTCACCAGTTTTTATTCACTGTAATAAGACCTAGATGTTTAGGATTGCTCTCTTCTCCTTCTGTATCATTTTGATGTTGCACACGGGATAAAATTCGAGTTTCATTTCATTACATAGGTGTGCTTGTGAGAATTGTCAGATCATGGAAAGGGCAGAGTCATGTGTTTGTTGCCAAGAAATTGAGGAAGTAAAAAAATAAGATAATTGAGGCTGTTACGTGTGGTGAATGTGAAGAACAACCCACACGTATAACACAGCACCCGGGCTTTCACCCAGTGTGTATAAATAGATGGGTACTGCATACTGCGTGGTATCCGTACAAGCAACAGTACAAAGACCCGTATGATGGGGCAGAAGATAATATTTTTAGACATATTGCTTACAGGCAATTGGCTCGATGGTGTTGGGAAATATTGGGAAAAGAAATACGAGTGGTTCCTCCATCATGTGCCGTCATGTCATTGTGCATCTTGAATTTCCATCCTCCGCCTTTGCCAGAGGAGGAGTTTGTTTTTGTAGGATTTTGTTATGCAGATGAGTAATGTACACCAGTTAGCTCAGTTGGTAGAGCGCCGGCCTTTCAAGCGCGAGGTCGTTAGTTCAAACCTTTGCCGGACCAACGCTCAAGGTCTTAAAATAAGTTGGGAGAATGTGCTGCTTTTGTTGTGATATCTGCAAATGGTTAGACATTCTAGTCTTCTCGGATAAGGACGAAAAACTGTAGGCCTCGTCTCAGAGCACTGTTCGTGTCGGACATTAAACATCCCACAACATTGTTCGAATAGAGTAGTGGACGTAGACCCCGGTGTTGTGGTCGACCTTTGATAAAGTTTCATTGTAATTGATCAATAGGAGAATTGATGTAAAGCGCCTTTGAACATATCTACATGAAAACAAGGGCTATACAAATTCATTATCATTATATTTTTAAAGGATAATTTGCCACTGGCATAAGCAGTTATCAGTGGGTTTGAACTCGTCTCAGATTCAAAGAGGTTTTGTACACTTTTGAGTTTATGATTTTACTAAAATAAATATTTACACATTGTTTAATCTTTATAATGTCAACTGTACTTTATAGTTTTCGTGGCCCATTGGGAATTGTATATTGCAATGTAGTATAACTCTGACTGTATATATACTGATTAAGACATTTTTCTAATTCATCTATTAAATCTTGAGCAGTGTTGTTCTATTGCATCTGCCATAATTGGGGGAAGGCTTTGAGGCAATGTTTTTAGGTAGGCGAACTGGCATTCGCTGGGCAAGTGCATTCCCTAGCTCAACACGCTTGACAACATCAGAAAGCAAACCTGATAAATACTGGAATGATTTCTTCTTATTTATTGGCTTGACCACACTTCGCTTGTTTGCTTTGGGGAAACAGAGTTTATAGCGAGCCTTACCTGCCCGTTCACCAAACTTAATTTGAGCTTGGTCGCGTTTTGAATAGTACTTCAACATAAAGTGGAGCACCTCCATTTTCCCAGTGTGACAGAATTCAGTCAGCTTAGCAATATTTTTAAGAAGCTTGGTGTTAAGAACCCCTTCGTAAGGCTTAGTGAGCTGGTGTACCTGGCTTGATCCAACAGATCTTCTCAGCTTCAGAGGGAGAAATACGTCTGTGACACCATTTATGGGAAAGGGTGTTTCCAGACCATTTATGCTTGTTTCTGAGATGATTTAACAATGACCTCTACTTTTTCCCCAAAAGCTGGACACTGCCATCACATGTTGCGGCAGACCACCATAGGTGGTTGGAGATGGACTGTATCCATGGGGCCAACTCCTCGCAACCTTTTTGCTTAGCTTTGTTGGTCAACTTTTTTACCGCCCACCTGCACAGATGCCATACATCATATTGATGTCTAATGTGTGGGTAGTCCTTGCACATGCAGCTGCTGATGGTAACATGGCGGTGTTGGGAATTACTCAATTGCTGCCAACACAACTGATGAATCTCGGTATCCCAATAAATCTCTCGCTCGCTAGACGCATAAAACCACACTTGATATTGTTTTCTTCAGATTTTTGTATTCCTTCTACGACATAGATCACAAGGCTTCACTCTACTCACAAACACGCGTTACTCTTTGATTACAATAAAAGCTTTCACGGACTGTAATAAGCCTACTCCCATTGGTTGTACGCGATTTTCTATTTCCGATCCCTGTCACTTAAAGTTAATTGACTGACGTTCAATTACACAGAAATGAAATCGCTTCCGGTCTGCGGTTACAATTAAATCATCAAGATAAAACAGAAACAAATTACGTAAATGGCGCTAATTCCAACACCCTCCCCCCATTTGCCTCGAAAGAGCAAATGTTTGTTCTTGAAATTAGGTAGGCCTAAAACAACACTAATGTTAATATCTATAGTGTTCACAGTTCTTCCTGTGCGAGGTCCTGTATGCGACGTTTCGCAGCGACTGCAGCATCTCTCCTTGGACGAAACATCGGTGCCCTCGGGTTAAGGGGTGCTGTGGGTGTATCGTTCACACTATTGCAGGTTAGCTCAAGGGGGTAAAGATGCTGTACTGCCCTTTCCATGTGAGACTTTCCAGCTCGTAGCTTGGCTCCCCTGACAACACCATCGCGGCCTGTTATTAAGTCCTCAACGATCCCCAGCTTCCACTGATTGCGGTTCTTCTCTTCTGACTTAATAATCACCACATCTCCCTTCGCAGGATAATTGGGTTTGCCTTTGTACTTGAGACGGTGTCTCTCCCTGAGTCCACGCAGGTATTCGGTCGTCCAGCGCAACCACAAGGCATCCTTACACCTCCGCAAATACTTGGCCCGCTTTCGGAGGTCGTACTCTTGAATGTTGTGCGGCTCCAACTCTGGCAGTGCATTCGGTTGAAGATACAAAAGAGAACTTGGGGTGAGGATGGGCATCTCGACGTCGTCTTCGACATAACTCAAAGGTCTGTTGTTGAGAGAAACCTCTACATCTAGTAAAACTTCCTGGAGTTCGGCCCAAGATAGGAAACCGTTTCCGATAGATTTGTTAAGGGCAGCCTTAACCAGTCCGACCATTCTCTCAAACTGGCCTCCCCACCAGGGAGCGCGACTTAGGTTAAACTGCCAATGGATCCCTTGACGAGCCATAAGGTCGTGAAACTTCTCATCATGCATGACTTGCTTGACTCAATTGCTTGCTCCCAGGAAGGTTCTCCCGTTATCTGAATATATTCTTTCTGGTCGTCCGCGCCGTGCGATAAAACGCTTCAAACTTCCGAGGAATTCGGTGGTTTCAAGGTTGGGCAGTAAATCCAGAAACAAAGCACGTGTCAAGCTACAGGCATAAAGCAGCACATACGCCTTTCCTTCGGCCTTCGCCTTCTTGCGGTACTTCAGTGGGCCTGCATAGTCCACCCCGACAACTTGGAATGGCATTTGTCCCTCGGTTCGGTCCCTTGGCAGGTTCCCTGGCGGTGGGCAGGAAAACGCTTGCGCTCGAAACCGCTGACACCCGTGGCAAGACTTGACGATCTTCTTGGCCAGCCTTCTTAGCCTCGGAACCCAATAATGCTCACGGACTTTCGTCATCGTACTACCAACTCCCCCATGGAGGGCTCCAAGGTGAGCGTGCGCGACTAACTTCTCTGTATAACGATGTCTGTCAGGTAGGTACACTGGGTAGTGTCCCTGAATTCTTCCTCGGCACTCTAATATTCCCTCTGCATTTGGCTGTAAATTCAACTGTAATCGGTCTTCATGATAGCGCTCATCTGCTGTCGCTTGCGCCTGAACCCGTTTTTCCCAAAAGAGCTTCACTCGATTCATCTCCTCGGTGGTCAGCGGCCCTGTCCATCTGTTTGTCTTAGCTGAGCGGACGTTATGAAGGAATCGCGAAATCCATGCGCTCACTTTGATAGTCTTCCAGTAGCTGAATTTCTCCAAAAGATCGTCTAGCTCATCTGTCACAGCTACTACCGCTGCAAAGATCTCTCGCACCGCCTTAGCTTCTGCCATTGATTCTTCGGACGGACTTGTTACGATATCTAACGGCCACTGCTCTTTGTTAGACAACCAATTAGGCCCGTTCCACCACAGCGTTTGATGAGCGACATCTCCACCACGACTTCCAAGATCAGCTGGGTTTTCAGACGTCCCCACATGACGCCATAACACATCACGATGCGCTTGTATTTTGTTCACTCGGTTGCTTACAAATTGTTTGTATTCGCCGGGTCCCTTTATCCAATGAAGCGCTACGGTGCTGTCCAGCCAGCAGTATTTCTCGGTCACGGGGAATCCTTCCAATGCATCACATACGTTCGTCACGAGATTTACTGCCATGTGTCCGGACACTAATTCTTGTCGGGGTATCGTTAGCCCTTGCTTAGCTAATCTAGCCTTTGCCGCAACTAGTCCTTGATTGGTGCTTGACTCTTGGACGACCACAGCATAGACTGCAGCTGCCACACCTTTTCCACTGGCATCACCAAATGCATGGAGTTGGATGGACTGGATCTCCTCTCGCTGGGTTGCTAAGGACCGTGGAACAGTAGACACCTCTGGTAGCTTCTGCTCCCATCTCAACCAGTTTTGCGTTAGCTTGTTCGGTAACTGTGCGTCCCAGGCTACTTTGGCTTCACATGCGTCACGGTAGAGAAGTTTACCTCCCAGGGTAACGGGAGATACCAGCCCCAGTGGATCATATATCCTGGCTATCTTCCCCAGAATTCCTCGCTTGGTTGCTTCTGCTTTTTCTGAGGAAAATGTCACTCCAATGGTGTCACTGTCCTTATCCCATGGGAGTCCTAGGAGAAAGGTCCCTCCTTTCCTTTGAATGCCCAACTGTTCCTTGGCATATGTTTCTTCGTCTCCCACTACCGGTCTTGGACCTGGAGAGTCTAATAGTGGATCATTCGAGTGCCACTTGTGCAGCTCAAAGGTTCCCTGGGCGAATATCTCTATTGCAGTGGACTTCAATTCCTGCGCCTTGTCAGTGGTTGACCCTCCGCCTATTAGGTCGTCCACGTACAAACTTCTTCTGAGTTCTTCCACAATGTCTGGGTAGGTTGATCTACAGCTTTCAAGGAGGTGCTGGATGACTCCCCCAAGGAGGAATGGGGATGACGTAAGGCCAAAAAGAGCTCTTGTGAATCTTAGCGTCTCCACTGTCTCGGTGGTCAGATCCTTAAAGAATCTCATCCACCCAGTTTGCATTGCGCGCCTTTGTTGTTGTTGTTATCCGGGATATGCTTATAACGCTCCCATATTTGGTCAACGATAAGCCAGGTCCAGACAAGCGTGAAAGGTCGCATTTGTTATGGAAATTGATGGAGACCTGAGTGAGCATGATTTTTCAGAAAGTGACCTTTCTCATGAGGAAGCTGAGGTCAACGCGTATGGATCGCCGATTAAAACCGTAAACAGGGCTCATAGCCGTGAAACCACCGTTACCGGCGCAGTCGCTGCGCCAAGTACCAGCGACGCCAATAGCAATCGCGTGGTAAGAATCCGCTCAAACTAAAAATTTTGTATTAGTGTCGTTTCAGTTACCCGTTGTTACTGCCGTGACTAACTTCAGCTCTATTCGCTGTAGGTTTGCACTTGTAAAAATACTTGCAGCCGCAAGAAAAGTGCAAGATACGCAGGCTGACCGTGCCAAAACGCGAACCTAAAATGTTCTACAAATTGCAAGTGTGGTACAAAGAAAGCGTACCGCGTAGCTAGCTTCTAACATAGTTTGAGACTTTGAATTTCTTTCATTCCGCGTACCGCGTACCGCGTAGCCAGCTTCTAACATACTTTGAGGCTTTGAATTTCTTTCATTCCGTGTACCGCGTACCGCGTAGCCAGCTTATGACATAGTTTGACACTTAACATTAATTTCATTCCGCGTACCGCGTAGCCACCGTTTTCAGCAACGAAGTCAAAATGGCAGGGTATTCTGCAGTTACTCCGAACAGGTAAACGTCTGTTGCAAAAAGAGGACATGTGTAATTTCTTTTGTCATATTGGCCGACGTTTCTACAAACCGCGACAGAAAACCAACTACACAGTGCCCTTGGAAAGAATTTTCTTCCACGAATGCGAATCACAAAGATAGTTCAGAAACTATAGAAAGAATTCCAGAGGAAACAGGACCTAAATAACGCCTATAAATTGTCGAAATAAAGGAGGGAATATCAAGGTGATAAAACTTGGATTTTCGGGGGCCCTGAAAATGGCGAATGAAGAGCGTGAGTAGAGCGTGAGCGCGCAATGCAAACTGGGTGGGTGAGATTCTTTAAGCCAATGGAACCTAAGTACATCTCGGTCCTCTTCACGAATACGGACTTGGAGAAATGCTTGCTTAATGTCCCCTGCGATGGCCACTGGGTGGAACCGACAACGAACCAAGACAGCCCAAAGTTGGTTTTGGAGCGGTGGTCCAGGGTTAAGGCATTCATTTAGTGAGGGCGCTCCCTTGTTGGCCCTTGCTGACGCGTCATAGACCACACGAAGTTTCGTGCTTTCTGATGCTTCACGGACGACTGCCTTGTGGGGTATGTAGAACTCACGGCCGTTTGCCGGTCCGGTAGTCCGTTCCACTATTCCTTCTTCTATTTGTTCCTTGATGACCTTGTCGTAGCGCTCAATAATTCCTTGGTTCTTCAGTTTCCTCACCAGGGTGCTTAATCGGCGAAGACTCCCGGCTTTATTGTTCTCCAGCGGTGGGTGGTTCCCTCTCCATGGGAGTCCAGTTTCATACCATCCGGTTGAATCGCGACGCAACTGTTCTTTAAATTCGGCATAGATTTCTTGTTGATCGCCCACTGACGAATCTGCTAATCCTAACACGTCTAGCCTGCACAACCGTTCGTAATCTGCACTCGAGGTCTGTGCGAAAAACATCGTGGACAAATCCACTTCTTTTCCTGGCGACATGATGGTCCAACCAAGCTTGGTTTTCTCCCCAATTGGTTCACCAAGGGCTCCCACACGAGATGCTGTTTCCGTCTTGATTTTCGCGTAGTCGCTGGCTCCCAGAATGAGGTGCACTGGTAGCGTATCCTTGGTATCTGTGTCCTCCATCTGAATTCCTTTCAAGTGACCATATTTAGCCAGGCACTGCTGGTAGCGCGGATTATTCAGAGCGAGTAACTGGCGCTTGTCAATCTTAGTTACTTCGGTCACGAGGCTGAAGTCTCCCTTCATTGAACTGACTTGCACTTTGAATATCTCCACGTTTTTAGTTACCGTTCCCAACATCATCTCGATTTGGCGGACTTCACGCTGGTGAGGCTGAATTCGCAGGCGATCAAGAAGTGCTGCTGAAGCATACGAACTTCCGGCGCCAGTGTCCAGTAACGCTCGACATTTAACACCTTGGACTGCAACAACCACTACTGGATGAATCACGGCTGAGTTTCCAACCGAGGCTGCCGTCAACAGCTGCTCACTTAGCCTGTCACAGATGGATGTATGGTGCTTCCTCTGGCAACACTGACACACCAAACGACTCCTGCAATCAGCCGCTCTGTGTTTGCTTCCAGTGCAGTTGAAACAAAGCCGCTTGTTGCTTAGCAACCGTTTTCGCTCTTCAAGTGTGCTCACCGTTTTGCAATCTGCTGATCTATGATCGGGCTTATCACAATAAACGCATCCACGCATTTTCTCCTCTTTCTGCTGAGTTTGGTACGATCGATCGCGTTGATAAGGAGGTTTTTCTTTGTCCCGTGGCCTTTCATGTCTCTCGTATTTGGGGATAGGGTTTCTCTCCGTCCATTTCCGTAATGCATCCACAAACTTGGGAAAGTCCCACTCTTGCCAACTGTCATCTGTCCGAACCAAATCTCCTCTGATCCCTTCCAGTTTGTCGATTGACATCCTGACATACCCATTTACTTCTCGTAGCTTTCCTAAAGACTCCAGGGATTGGACGTTGAACACCAATTTCTCGTAAAAATCGTGTATTCTCGCGGGGCGTGATCCAGCTATCGTTGGCAAGGCCATTATGTTTTGAACGTAGGCGTTCACAATTTCACTTTTCTTCCCATACTTGCTTTTTAGGATGGTTTTCGCTCGCTCGTATCCCTCTGTCGAGAACGGCAAGCCATCGATGAGCGTTCTCACGTTCGGTTCCACGAGCTCCTTGAGGTAAGAAAACTTTGTCATGCCGGCAACCTCAGAGCGGTCAATCTCGGCTTCAAATTGGTTCCAAAACCGGGGCCAATCCGTTAACGTTCCACCGAACTTAGTGATTACAAGCTTTGGCAATTTTGCTGTTTTCACCGGACTAGATGACCCTGACACGTTACTCCTTTTCCCTTCTTCTATCCTTCTTTCGTAATTTAGCTTAAGCTCCAGCTGCGCCTTTTCGAATTGTAACTGTTTTTCGCGAGCTTGATCTACGAGTTTCTCTTCACATTTCTTCGCTTCCAAGGTTGTACGGAGATTCACTTCGTTCAGTCGTTTGGTTAAATCACTGATCTCCTCGTCAACCGCGGCTTGCTGTTCTTCTATTTCTGAGCTCCAAGCGGCGATGTCCTTGGGTGTCTCGCCGTTCACAAACTTGGCTTGCTCAATCTGTAATTTCTGGTCTTCTACTGTTTTCATGATCGTCCGAAGTGCATCGCGATGTCGTTCGATACCTTCTGCGTTACCTTTCTCGACAATCGGTTTGGTTTTTGTTCTCCTGAAGTTCAAAAACTGTAGCTGCGCGTTCAAATCTGCAATTAACTTCTCCATTCTTGAGAATTACGCTGTTTTCTCGCGATCACTGTCCCGTCGGAGGTGCCACTTTGTGTTGGGAATTACTCAATTGCTGCCAACACAACTGATGAATCTCGGTATCCCAATAAATCTCTCGCTCGCTAGACGCATAAAACCACACTTGATATTGTTTTCTTCAGATTTTTGTATTCCTTCTAAGACATCGATCACAAGGCTTCACTCTACTCACAAACACGCGTTACTCTTTGATTACAATAAAAGCTTTCACGGACTGTAATAAGCCTACTCCCATTGGTTGTACGCGATTTTCTATTTCCGATCCCTGTCACTTAAAGTTAATTGACTGACGTTCAATTACACAGAAATGAAATCGCTTCCGGTCTGCGGTTAGAATTAAATCATCAAGATAAAACAGAAACAAATTACGTAAATGGCGCTAATTCCAACAGCGGTCTGTTACCACTCCAGGTATGTTCACTCCGTTCCCCTTCAACATTTCAATGCATCTGGTGAAGCCCTCTTTCTCCACTGCAGTAGACGAGGACACTTCACTGACTGGGACAACATTGAATGCCACTACATTTCCTGTATCTTTATCCATCAATCAAGAGTACCTAGCGGAGCCGCTCCTCCAAATACCCGCTCCGCAGACCGTACTGAGCTGCCTGGGAAATTTCCGTTTGAGCCAGAACCTTGCTAGCTTTTTTCTGAAATACCGATAAACTTGCTCGCATATTGAATTAAAACATAAAAACTTGCTGGGAAAAGAATGGCATGCTTTATTTCTAGCTGACCTGCAGCCTTTTGCAGTGCTCTCTAGCTAGAGATCTCTAATCATGTAATTTAGGAGTCATGTCACACACCAATATGACAAATCCAGGCTACAGATAACAAAAACTCAAATTAGATGTTGGCAAAAAGCAACTTCTAAATAAATTTCCTGTCTGGCAGATCTGAAAAGTCAAAATAAGCCGCTGCAAAACAACGCAATAAAAATCCTGGCTGGGAGTTTTTCCTTGGAATTGAAAGCTTGCTGGCAACAACTGAGTGAATAGGCCTTTGTTTGCTGGCTAAAATAATTGAATAACCGTTGCTTGCTGGCAGTGAGGAGCGGCTCTTTTTTCCCCACGCTAGTTAATCATTAACCAAAAACGACTCCGCAGATTGCAAAACATCGTAACATGCAATAAAACACCTTTCTAGAAAAAAACATTCGTTGAGCACTCCTGATCAATATGTGAGTACCATACTTTTGCACAATGTCCAGGGCTATCGCATTTCCCATCCCCTTCTAAGGTAACAACTGCCTTGGATGTCAGCCTCCCATGCCTCATTAATAACTGGGAACAAATATTTTATCCGTCTATCATAAGGTTGACACATGAACCAAAGACCACGAATTTTTTGTATGGAGGGGACTCTTGAAATTCATCTTCAGATAGTTTCACGCCCATGTCATCATCAGACAGAAAATGTTCAGATAATTTCCTGCTGAGGTCCGTATCTTCATCATCCTTCTCATTATCAGTAGTTTCATCATGTGCATCACTTTCTTGACAAGTATCAACCGCATCTGTAGACTCGTACTGATCACACAGTACGTTAAGTACAGGAGTTAGGGGAATTGTTTTGAAACTGTCCACATCGTAGGTTGGAAAAATTACATTAGTGGGTGCATTCATGATGTAGTTGTGATCATGTGAGATCTTCCACTCTGCATTGTTGGGGTGTTGGGGACATTTCTTTCTGTTTTAACAGGGGACGAAATGCCAATACCTGATTTGTTAAAAGCAATTTCACTGGCAGATGCTTTGCATCAGTTTGGGTTGCGACACTTTTTTGGGTGATGGCCTCGTGAACATTGCTTTGGAGCTTGCCGGGTGTCCACCTTCATTTCATGATTCTCAGGCCTCTGAACGGAGACACGTTTTTAACGTTACTTTTTAAGGTTACCGTATACCTTCGCGGGTGTCCTTCGCGAAAAAAAATATTACAGCGCTGTCTTAAATACAACCACTACAAATTATATATCAATGTCAAGGTTATAGAATGCTCTATTCGATAAAAATTGTTTCGCTTCAATTGTTCTTAATAGTAAGGCGAGCGCGACCTAAAAGCGCGAAACGGCCGACGTCCCTTTGAGCGAATCTATCGGTATCAAACTCAACCGCGTAAACAAAACTACTGCATTATATCATTCACAAGGCATCAATCATCAAAACCGTGTCAGGGATTTCCGTTTTTTAAAATTGATCCCCCGCAATGGCCATTGTTGTGAAAGGTATCGGTAAATTTTTGATCATCAAAATTGACAGAAAAATTGCGAAGCAACCAGTACAAATATCGAAAAAGCCTCACACGGTTTTGAAGATTAATGCCTTGTGATTGATATAATGCAGGAGTTTTCATTCTAAGGTCGAATTCCATACCCGATAAATTCGCTCAAAGAGACGTCGGTCGTTTTGGGGTTTTGGGACGCACTCTCTTTACGGTTAAAAAAAATCAAAGCGAAATAATTTTTACCGGATAGTGCATTTCATTAGCTTTGTACTGATATATAGTTTGTGGTTGTTACATTTAAGACAGGGCGCAAATATTTTTTTTCGCGAAGGACACCCGCGAAGGTATACGGTAACCTTAAAGGAAAGCAACTACCCGCAAAATTTCCTCTTGTATTGCCTCAAACAAATTAATCTACCCCGCAATAACGCTGAAGCGGAAAGCCTAGGCGGTGGTTCCGTATCAGTACCCACGGACTAGCGAAACCTATCAATAGGATTTTCTTACAACGTCAAAGTTTCCACAAGGTCCTGTACGACGAAGGAACAAAAGAGTAACGCCATTTATTCCATCTCGGGTCCATGCAACGATTGTAATCAAGAATTTATCGGGCAGACAAAACGTCAAATTGGTACCTGCTTAAAAGAACATCAAAAAGCGCAGTGTTTTTTGCAACAATAGAAAACTCTGCCTGAAAGGAGCACGCGTGCCTAACCGACCGTGCTATCGGGTGGAATATTTACGAATGCATGACTCGCATGACTCGCTGGCTCGACTCGCATGACTCGCTGGCTCGCTGGCTCGCAGTTTGTCAAGACCCTTGAGTTATGGATGCCACTCAAATTGAATTATTAAATGAAATCGTAAAATTATTAAGCACTCAAGAAATTCAGGGTTTCCTTCAATCCTATAATTCATAATCATGAGCAAAAAACCTTCTCTGCTTTACCCTACGAGCCGAGGTTTCTCTCGTGCATGGCTTTTAGCAGGGTATCTCGGCGTTCTTCGCTACAATTTTGTCTGTTTTCCACAGCACGGAGTCTTTCCGCTTCTCGGCGTTCTTCGCTACAATTTTGTCTGTTTTCCAAAGCACAGAGTCTTTCCGCTTCTCGGCGTTCTTCGCTAAAATTTTGTCTGTTTTCCACAGCACGGAGTCTTTCCGCTTCTCGGCATTCTTCGCTACAATTTTGTCTGTTTTCCACAGCACAGAGTCTTTCTGCTTCTCGGCATTCTTCGCTACAATTTTGTCTGTTTTCCACAGCACGGAGTCTTTCCGCTTCTCGGCATTCTTCGCTACAATTTTGTCTGTATTCCACAGCACGGAGTCTTTCCGCTTCTCGGCATTCTTCGCTACAATTTTGTTTGTTTTCCACAGCACGGAGTCTTTCCCCTTCTCGGCGTTCTTTGTTAACATTTTGTCAGTTTTCTCGAGCCCGGACTCTTTCTGCTTGTCGGCGTTCTTCGCTATAATTTCGTCTCCTTTCTCTTTCCCGAGCTCGCCTTCTTTGGAGATCTTCTTCGCTCATTCTTCCCCAGTTAATTCTTGCTCTCTTCCGCTCTCTTTCCCGTTGCTCTTCACCTGAACCCTGTGTTCTGCAAATTATATTTTCTCTGCTATTGTTTGTTGAAAATAGCAATAGAAATTGTTTCGTTTATCCTTTAGTAAAAGTTTTACAGTGTAGAGTAATAATATTGTCTCAAAAAGACAATGAACTGAAAATTTATTTTCAGTCGTCAACACAATTTCCCGCCAAAAATACGCGGGCTACCAGAACTCGATGAGTTAACACATGAGCCCACAATTTGGTCATGTGATGCTGGTCAGTGGCTATCCAGTTTTGACAGCTGTCAATTGACCTCCAATTGACATATTTTGAATGTCCAATATAAAAGATGTGGATTTGCCAAAACACGCCTGAGATATCCCTCCCTTCCATTTGATAGTCTCCCCTACCCTACCCGTAGAATCTGTAGACGCGTACGGACGTACGTACGTACGCTCGGTCAGTCACGTGACAACCAAAAGAAAAGAGGTTGACCATATTCCATGAGTATGGGGCGAAGCGCGCGTGGGAGCCCCGCTATTATCAATTTACGAATTATCACCACTAACCGCCACTCAATCAAAGACGTTGCTTAGAAGCTTGTCATGTCAATAGCGCCCGCGCTCCATTAAACGGTGACGTCGACGGCGGGTTATTACCCGACGCTATTTTAAACCTTGAAAAAGCAGCTCTATTTACCGCGGGTATAAAAGTAGCTTCACAGCCTTACCCAATCACTCCTGAATATGACACTAGATAGGAGTGTTGAAACGCTGGGTCGATGAATTGTAACTTTTTAAGTTACGTTCTTTATATTTAAGAAATAGAAAACATGTACCGTACGTGTTTCTATCGAGTTTTAGTATAAATCTACTAGCGTTCTATCACAAATGCCGCGCTCTGATTGGCTACGCTACCCACTATCTATTCTGTGATAGATAGTGAGTAGCGTAATGGCGTACGGTACATGGCGGCCGCTTCTTCACGTTTTCGAAGTGTCCGTGAAGAAGATTTAGACAGTTTACTGGTCGAGGTTGTTCCAGAAAAGACAAAGTTTTGAACGACTAGTAGATTTATACTAAAACAATTAGATTATTCGCTCTCGTTTTCTATGCGTAATAGGTGACTCGGGCTGCGCCCTCGTCAACTATCACGCGATAGAAATCTCGAGCTCAGAATCTAATTGTTTAATAGAAACACGAGTGAAAGTTTGGGAGAACGAGAAATGCTGTGGGAACACGAGCCGCAGGCGAGTGTTTCCACAGCTTTTTCGAGTTCTCCCAAACTTTCACGAGTGTTTCTATAATTCAATAGAAACACGAAGAACATGATTTCTATTTCTTTTAGAAAACACCGCGACGAAAAAAAGAAAAGCAACTTGTTAGCTTTGATTATCAAAATGTAAATTCTCTTTGCTTGCGTTATCATTACGTCAACAGCTCGTGCCAGTTCTGTGTTTCTATCGAGTTTTAGTATAAATCTACTAGCATTCTATCACAAATGCCGCGCTCTGATTGGCTACGCTACCCACTATCTATTCTGTGATAGATAGTGAGTAGCGTAATGGCGGCCGCTTCTTCACGTTTTCGAAGTGTCCGTGAAGAAGATTTAGACAGTTTACTGGTCGAGGCTGTTCCAGAAAAGACAAAGTTTTGAACGACTAGTAGATTTATACTAAAACAATTAGATTATTCGCTCTCGATTTCTATGCGTGATAGTTGACTCGGGCTGCGCCCTCGTCAACTATCACGCGATAGAAATCTCGAGCTCATAATGTAATTGTTTAATAGAAACACGATTTCTAACCAATCAGCGCGCGTACTTTCTTAGGACTGTTTTCTAAAATAATATATTATATCAAACCCGCGTAGCATCAAACCGCTGTGACCAAACTGTGTCTGATTTCGCAACCTCGATCTCGATCTTAGGAAGCCTGGGACTTAATTTTCTTAGTTCCCAGTACTCTCATGGACTTCCTCCCATTCGTTATTCAACATGGCGGCTGCCTAATTTGTCTTTAGTTCCAACGACGAAGACACATTGTTACTTTGATAAAAGGTAAGCATAGATCCACTAAGACTATTTAACAATTATTCCTCGAAATCGAGTCCTACAATAGGCAGAAATAAAATAAACGAAGTGTCTCCGTGTCCGACAGTCGGCTGAGGTTACAAGGAAACTCCGTGTCCGACAGTCGATATTTCGCTCTTTACTGGAGCTGTCGGACGCATAACTTTAAAATACTCCGTGTCCGGCAGTGTGATTTTCTTCGCTCTCAGGGTAGATTATGCCAATTAGGTTAAGGATTAGGGCAAGGAGACAAAGAATATTGATGTTTATATTTTATATAAGATAATCATCGATTAAAATCATAACACGAGAAAATTTCGACTGCCGGACACCGAGTTTTTTGAAAACTCTTTCCGGCTGTCGGACATATAGACACAGCGTAAAATAAAAATTCCGTTGACGGGGTCCACAGATCTTTCAAAATGGCGGTTGTTTGTAAAAGTTTCACTTAAGTTCGTAAGGAACAATTTCTCTAGATAACTTGCTCGCTTACCGTCGAATAATTTCATCCCATATTTATTTGCCGTAGTTCAAGAAGAATAATTATTTTCCTGCACCGCTAGTACGGGATTTTTTTTCTTGGTTTTTTTGGTTCGCAAGTGCTCTGCAACAGCAACTGCAATTTTGCAAGCATACTGAATTAACCAAGCAACTGAAAACTGTCATGGTGACAATGAAGAGTTGCCATCTGGCCAACTTCTTATCAAGTATGGTAAAGGTTTCGGAATGATTTCCTGCACAAGTCCCAACTTCTTTATGCATGCTGTAGCCATACTGTTTCATTCTACAATAACAAGAAATGTTTACATATGCATTACCCTAAACAATTCATCTGTTGCATGCATAATGAAGTAGGGACCTGTGCAGAAATCTTGGCAAGGTTTCTTACTTGCATCTCTTTGACACAGTCAACCACAAGCAGGGGCACCCAGTGAGCAGATTGAGCCGAAAGCCTCTGAGAGAGAGTTGTAGGCTCCTTGTTATGTTTAAAGACTGTCTAAAGAGTTGTTTTTCTCACCTAGAAGAATTTGATCTGTTTAGATATCTTAGCTGAAAATTAAAGTGTTTGAAAATTTTAGGGAATAATATCTTCATTTCAGAAATTTCTAGCTGGACGACACCTTCTAAAAACTTCCCAGCTAACCGTTTGCTTATCTGAAATTGCTGGATGATTTTATTAAGTACCAAAATTTTCAAAACTAACCTTTCCAAAAACGTAAGGGACTACCTTTCATTTGTTATGAATTTTTTAGGTGATGTTTATGGACTGAAGATCTATTCAGATACACGGGTCAAAAATCCAAGGGCCTGTGTGTTCATTATTCAAAACTTCTAGCTCACCTTGCTTTGGAACAGTTTTTTACCTAAAATAATCGATAGGTGCCCTTGCATTAGTTATTGATAGACTTCATAGACTTTGTGTACACTTAGAGGCAAGGCCCTTGTTTGGTTTATCTCTTACCTTACTGGACGTTGCCAGTGTGTCAATGTTAGAGGTGTGGATTCTTCTTTTTGCAGCATGACACACCAGGTGATCCTCAGGCCTCGGTACTTGGGCTGCCTTTATACCTTCAGTATACTGTTCCACTAAGGGGAATTTTTTGCTGCGAAACATGGAATGGTGTTCTATTTCTATGCTGATGACTCTCAATTTTATTTTCAATTTGACTCCAGTACTCCTGAACTGGTAACTGCTTCAAGGTTAGAAGCATATGTTAAAGATGTCAGTGATTGGATGTCTTCTAACAAGTTAAAGCTGAACTCTGACAAGACTGAATTACTATTGATAGCATTGCAATTTTGTCCCAGGCCTCAGCTACTGTTGTTAAATATTTGTGGTGATCAGATCACAGCCTCTGTTACGGCAATGCATATGTTGCAGTTCAATTTCATCCTTGGCTTAACTTTGTTTCAAACTCATTATCATAGATTACCATACCAAAAAACAAAGGAAACTAAAGTTTAAACTAAGGAGAAATTGAACCACAACAAATATAACTGATCTGCTGGACAGATATGTATCACCATGGCCAATAAGATCTTCATCTGGGGGTCTTCGCTAGGTTTCTTGGTCATTGCTGAAATACACAGTTTATACTCCTCTATACCGATAACCATAGACTCAGAAATTTAATGCAATTGTGAGGGATCTCCTATATTATTTAATTGGAGGAGGAATATTTAGATATCGATTTCTTGATAATTTACTTATCTTTCTTATTATTTTTCATTCTAATTTTTCATGATTACGAATGTTTTCTTTCTCATAGCCTCCACGGTTTCGTAACCAGGCATAGCTCTGCCACTATCATGAAGAAAAATGTTTCATGTTCCTGAACAATAAAATGTTCAAATTTTTGAATATCACACAATGTCACCAACTCTTCATTGTCATTGCAATACCTCCTGTCACTGTTCAAAATTGAACCATTCCATAGAAAACTTTGCAGTATTCTTGGTAACGTGATCTCAGGCCCTGTTTGGAAGGGCCAGGAATCAATAACAAAAGTGACAGTTTGTATCCCTCAGATTATTTTTCCAACTTGTAGACTGCATTATGAGTCACGTTCCTGAACCTATCTCACTTGACCACAAATATAGCACTCCACAAGTTAGCTACATTTAGTTAGCTGTATTGAGCCCCTATGTTATAGTTTCATAAACCAATTCCAATTTTCTGTCAAAGTGCTGGGCAGCACTTTTTTGACAATAAGATATACTAGTTGACAATGAATTTATGCATGCAAAAATTTAATTTTAAATTTCTTTCTATCTGCACTGATTGGGATTAATTGACATGCTCTCAACCAAGTCAGCTTGTTCAAATTATAGCAGGTACCGGTATATTATTACGACTGAAATTGAAGGCCATGGAAGATTTCATTCTCCCCTGAAAGCATTCTGGAATTAACATTAATTCCTATAATCTGTCCTTAGATTTGCTTTAAGCATCATATTTTGACTCGTATACTGGTAATCACATGGCTTTGAGTGCAATTTGGAATAAGATTAATGAGTAAAAGTTAATACTCAAAATATTCGAGAAATTGCCTAAGACTGTTGGGCAAGGCCAATTTACAAGAGCCTACAGTACAAAAATGCACTCTAAATAAATCAATTAATAATATACATGCAGAAATTTTATTTTAAACTTCTGTACTCAATGCCAACTTTCTTAACTGTTTGGGATAAATTGATGTGCTCTCAGCCAATCAGCATGTTGAAATTTTTGCATTGATTTTATTAACTACATAATCATTTCAAGTCATGTGCATGCAAAAATGCAAAATGTCACATACATATGAATTGAACCAACAACTTTGACGTAGAAGGAAACAACTTGCGAGACTCCCAGCATAACACCACACTTTTAAATAAACCAGGATTAGTTTCTTTAAGGTTTGTTTGTATCTCATTGGCTTGATTTGTTGGCAATCAGGGAAGCATGTGATACCAAATTACCAGTAAGTGATAGAAGGTAGTAACAGGGTTCTCAAATAATAATATGGCCCTAATTGCAGGACACAAACAAAATACGCCATCAAGGCCTCCATGTATTGCTTTAACCCTTACCCTGAGTGGTTCCAACAATATTGCTTACAGTCACTGCACATACAAGAGTTTGATAAAACACAGCAACAGTATTAACAATTATTTACCTTAGAGGGACAAGCTGTTAGCCATTGTCAGTGTATAGGTCTTATGTAATAACCCTGAAGAGGGGTCATTTTTTCAAAGTAAAAGCAGTGATTGAGATTATGAAGTTAAGGTACACTGTATATGTAATTGTTTAAGAACTTCCTATCTTTATTTCTATTTCAAGGTATGGCATGGTTACTGCTATATAACATATATTTGCATGCCCTAGCTAAATAATTGTTGGCCTTTCAATGTACTTTAAGTTTATTGGTCATTCATGTTATGTACCTTTTATCAAGCTGTGAGACTGTTAGTAAACATTGGCTGGTAATCAAGAGTCCTATTTATTCCATGTCCCAAGGTCTGAGCACAGTTTTAAGAATTTCCCATATAGTGAATCTCAACAGTGCTTCATTATTTTGCTAATATTCATAGACCAATTCTGTACTGTTCTTTTTGAGTGCATCAACTACCGATAATTGCTAATCAGACTGTTAACCCCTTTACATGTATTCCCTGTTTTTGCCTTAGTGGAAAGCAAGGTCTGGTGAGACATCAAAGAATTCACACAGGAGAGAAACCATTCACATCCAGTGAGTGTAAGAAAAACGTTAGTCTAAAGGGAAATCGTCATGCACACCAAAGAATGCACACAGGAGAAACCATTCAAATGCACTGAGTGCAACAAAGGCTTTAGTGAAAAGAGAAATCTTCAGAGACACCAAAGAATGCACACAGGAGAGAAACCATTCAAATGCATTGAGTGCAACAAAGGCTTTAGTGAAAAGGGAGATCTTAAGAGACACCAAAGAATACACACAGGAGAGAAACCATTCAAATGCACTGAGTGCAACAAAGGCTTTAGTCGAAAGGGAATTCTGCATGTACACCAAAGAATACATACAGGAGAGAAACCATTCAAGTGCTGTGAGTGCAAGAAATGCTTTAGTGAAAAGAGAACTCTGCAGAGACACAAAAGAATACACATAGGCGAGAAACCATACAAATGCACTGACGGCAACAAATGCTTTAGTCAAAATAAGCATCTGCATTCACATGAAAGAATACACACAGGAGAGAAACCATTCAAATGCACTGAGTGCAACAAAGGCTTTAGTGAAAAGGGAAATCTTCAGAGACACCAAAGAATGCACAAAGGAGAGAAACCATTCAAATGCACTGAGTGCAACAAAGGCTTTAGTGAAAAGAGAAATCTTCAGAGACACGAGAGAATACACACAGGAGAGAAACCATTCAAATGCACTGAGTGTAACAAAGGCTTTAGTGAAAAGGAAAATCTTCAGAGACACCAAAGAATGCACACAGGAGAGAAACCATTCAAATGCACTGAGTGCAACAAAGGGTTTAGTTTAAAGGGAAATCTTCAAAGACACCAAAGAATACACACAGGCGAGAAACCATTCAAGTGCTCTGAGTGCAAGAAATCCTTTAGGGAAAAGAGAACTCTGCAGAGACACCAAAGAATACACACAGGAGAGAAACCATTCAAGTGCTCTGAGTGCAACAAAGGCTTTAGTGAAAAGAGAACTCTACAGAGACACCAAGGAATACACACAGGAGAGAAACCATACAAATGCACTGACTGCAACATAGGCTTTAGTGAAAAGGGACATCTTTGGATACACCAAATAACGCACACAGGAGAGAAACCATTCAAGTGCTCTGAGTGCAAGAAATGCTTTAGTGAAAAGAGAACTCTGCAGAGACACAAAAGAATACACACAGGAAAGAAACCATACAAATGCACTGACTGCGACAAATGCTTTAGTCGAAAGGAACATCTACAGAGACACCAACGAATACACACAGGAGAGAAACCATACAAATGCGTTGACTGCAACAAAGGCTTTAGTGAAAAGGGACATCTTCGGAGACACCAAAGAACGCACACAGGAGAGAAACCATTCACATGCAGTAAGTGTAACAAATACTTTAGTGAAAATATAAAACTGCAGAGACACCTAAGAATTCACACAGGAGAGAAACCATACAAATGCGTTGACTGCAACAAATGTTTTAGTCGAAAGGAACATCTGCATGCACACCAAAGAATACACACAGGAGAAAAACCATTCAAATACACTGAGTGCAACAAAGACTTTAGTCTAAAGAGAAATGTCCAGGGACACCAAAGAATGCACACAGGAGAGAGACCATTCAAATGCGCTGACTGGGGTACATGTGTTAGTCGAGGGGGAGAACAGCAAAGATGCAACAGAACGGAACTAGCGCCTGTAGGTAAGAAGTCAAATCACTGTACAGACTGCAACAAATACCCTCCTGAAAAGGGAAATGGACGAATGGACACAAATGAAAAGGTTTGCAAAGAAAGCAATATTGAGTGTGAGCAGTGTTTCAGTGAAAGAGAGCACCATCTGGTTCACAGTAGGAGGCGAACTAACGAGCACGCCTCAGCGATGGACTCTGAGCTAGAAGAACATGAGCAGTATTCTTACTCAGCTACAGAAGATGAAAGAAGTGAGTGTTGGGTCTGCCAAATGAAGTTTGGATCTATTGGGGAGATGGTTAAGCATATTGATGAGCACTTTTTGTAATCGTTTTCTTATCATGTATTGCCAAATTACTGTAACTTATAAAAGAACTTTGTTTCTCATCAGTTGTCGTGGATGCTGTATGAAGGTGTGAAATTATTTTAAATCAGTTTCAAGTAATTTGTGTTTGTGCCTTTAAGAAGTATATTTGGATCTGCTGTGCGATCAAGATATTGAGAAGAAACCATTTCTTTGTACAATCGTTTGTTTCGACGTAGTTTAATTCACGTTTACATTTCTAATAATATAGATGCAAAATGTTCAACATGCTGATTTGCTTAAAGCACGTAGGTGGTTGAAATTGTGAATGTTACTGTTTTTGAATTATATAGTTTCATTACGTCACTTGAAATTGGTCTATTTGTAAGATTTCTTTTGATAAAATGTCATTGAGTAACAACAATCACTTTTAGTATCTTTCTGTTTTGGTTATCTAAACTTGACTCATATGGTATTCGAAGTATTGAAAATCAGTGGTTTAAGTCTTACTTGAGCAACAGGAAACAAAAGGTATTAGTAGTAGCAAAAGGCCGATTCTGGGCCAAGTTGGGCGTGGTCAATTTTGTCGGGGGACTGGTTCGGCTCGGTCAGAATTTTTTGGGTGTTGTTGAGTTTGAGTTTTGAGTTGTTTGATTTTTTGATCGATGATTTTCTTTAAGGGTGTCAATTTTTCAGAGCGGATCGTCGAGTTGAGATGGGTGGGGTCTGGGTCGAGTTTGGGTGGGGTCGGGAATGAGAAAGTGGGATTTTGGGTTGAGGGTTGGAGCCTAGGTTACAGCTTTGAGAAATGGCAAACGATGAAATGAGCGACGAGATTATGCAAATTGAGTTCAATACAACTTTCAAGTGGATTCAGTTGAGTCTTTGGAATGTCAATAAGTTGGAGAATGTTGATTTCATTACCAAGATGCGGAATGAAATGATTGATTGTCTTCAACGTTTTGTACCTAATGATGTTTGTGAACTTTTTGAAGATGATGTTTTTTTTACATACGAGGGTTGTGATTTTAGAATATCAACCACAAGAAGTTTGAAGGATGTTTTTAATATTGAAGGCCTGTGTAATGATTTTCATAAAGGTTGTATGGATGATCATGATTATGTAACGAGTTTTTATGAGTCTGAAAGTGAATTTCATGACATGTATGAAGAATTGCGTGACAAAGTATTTGATTATAACGATTATAAAATCAATCGAGTGAGGATTTATATGAGTGTCAGTAAGGATTTGATTGACAGTGATGATTATGTTACGTTTGGGCGTTATGTGATTGATAATGTGTTGAGACATAAGACTTATGGGGGTGGTGTGTGGAGTTAAAACATAAGATTTACGGGGTGGGGGTGTTAAATGTAAGTGGTTATTTTGTAACATGGATCGTGTTACAAAAAGTATAAATTGAAATTTTGTTTGAAATGGGTATTGGTGTAGAAATGTCTTGTATTCACAAAATAACACAATGTTGTAAGGAGTGTGGGGGTCTTGTTACCTGTACACATGGTAGGCAAAAATATTATTGCAAGGAATGTGGGGGCGCTGGAATTTGTGAACATGGTAAACAAAAATATCGTTGTAAAGCATGTGGTGGCGCTGGAATTTGTTCACATGGTAGACATAAATACATTTGTAAGGAATGTGGTGGTGCTGGAATTTGTTCACATGGTAAACAAAAAAGTAATTGTAAGAAATGTGTTGATATCTGTTCACATGGTAAACGAAAAGTTAGTCGTAAGAAATGTGTTGATATCTGTTCATATGGTAAACAAAAAATTAATTGTAAGAAATGTGTTGATATCTGTTCACATGGTAGACAAAAATATAATTGTAAAGAGTGTGATCCATCGGTTATTTTGTTACCATGGGAGGTTTAGAGTAACTTATCAAAGACATTTGTAACGCGTTTCACGTTACAAAAGTTTACTTAATCATTGTACATAAACGACTATAACCTTTCTCTTGTATTTCCTAGCTATCTTAATGGCTGATTGGGTACCTGGTGAGTAGTAATGAGAAGGTAAGGCCAATACATGCGTCGCACACTCCATAATCGCCCTATTGCGAATTGGCCCAGCCGCTTTGCCATAATAGTCCCATTGAGGTTCAAATACCTTGAATGGGATATCTTGTTCAATGGCAAAATCTCTAGCCAGTTCATCAACCCCTTCTGCACCCCCAGACACAATCAATTGTATGTCTGAGAGATCCAGCTTCCATTTCTTGAGGGCTTTGTGTATTTCTAGTTTCAAGAAAATATAGTCATCAAAGTATCTGCTGCCAACGATTGCCAATGATGTCATGATTTGAATGGACGTGATTGACTGATTATGTATTTCAATTTTTATCTGAATAGCATCCAAGCGGCAATTCCAACTCCAAGGATTAGTACTATCAGGTTGGTTTCATGATTACTAGTTGTTTCTTCTGGTAAAGATCCTTTGATTTTAGGTTGAGGATCAATCGTTGGTGTTGGTGTTGGTGTTGGTCGTTTAGTTTCTGAAACTGCATGTGGCAACTTGACTTTTGAGGATCCCAGATTATGGCTGATTCCCACAGTCTTAGTTTCCAGGTTTATGTTTGTGTTGGCTCCAAATTTCATATCATCAGTGGCCTTCATGAGGTTGTTGTTATACCCGACTACACTCTCTGTGTTTATTATCATGTTACTCGGCATCAGCCACACTCCAGGAGCAATGGCCAAATCAAGCCTTAATTTAGCTTCTTGAGTGGCCAGCTGATACCTTTGGATCGAACTTGAAATGTCATTCTCGATCACGCTACTCTCAAACAGAGCCAAGAATTCTTGTTGAGTCTCGATCGCTCCACCACCAGTGCCCACAATCGAGTTTCTAGTGTTGACTTGAGCTCCCAACACGCAGTAAACAAAAGCTTCAGCAGATCGATTCAATCTACCAAGTCCAGCTTTGGTGAGTCAGTCAGTCATCAGTCAGTCCGAGATCAATCCAGAGTAGTAATTTCAAACCTGGTCGCATCCCATCGGTCCATGTCTTTCCAGAAGGGTCATCATAGGACATGACTGTCATGCCGTTATGTTTCCATTTAATGTAACCCCCATATTGATCAGTCACAAATTTGAATTGGTCAGGGTCAGCCTTTGGATATCTATTTCTGAAGTCATTGAATAAGCCCATCTTCTATCCAGAATTTGGGTAGAAGAGTTCAAACTTTTAAGCCATTAGACTATTAGGTGTGTTTTTTTGTTATCATTCTCCATGCAAGATTTTGGAGAAATCCGTGATCATTCTTTGTTTCATTACCGTTGGACCTTCCTCATTCATACATTTTTGGTAATCAGCCAAAACTTTAGACTTGGCCTTTTTTAAATTCTCGAGTTCTTTTTCCAATTTTTTGTCAAGGGGGTCCCTTGAAACCAAGTCTTCAAGGGTATTAGACAGTAAGAACACATCTATTAAAGTTCCAACCTGCTCTTCACTAAAACGTTTTTTGACTTCATTGACTTGTCTATTAGCCATGGTTATGTTACTAGTATATCGACCTTTTAAGTCTATTTGGACTAGTATTTGGTATGCTCATAAACGGAAGTTATGGCCCTCCTTTTAGTTCTTTGAGGATTTCTTCGCGTACTCTCTGCCTCAATACCACGGGGTCCTCTACATTCATATTTTTTTGGGCCTTAGCCCTTATTTCAGCCTTGAGCTTTTCAAAGTTCTTGAGTTCTTCAATGATCAACGAGAACTGCTCCTCAGAGATCTTATTGTCACGAAGGGCTTTGGAAACCAGGTCTTCAATAGTGTTTATTTTGGATCTGGCCAGCGTGATGGTGTTTTGATGCTTTACAGCTTTCTTGGACAGGTTCTTGGATATCTGTTGACACGCTATGGATGCGCATACAAATACACCACTTATCACACCCAGTGGCACAGATGCGATGATTCCGACTCCACTAAGAGATGTGCCCAATCCACCAGCCGCCAAAATGCAAGACATTATACCACAGGTCGAGCTTGCATTCATGAGTATACCCTTGGATCGGTTGTATTTTTTGAGTACTTTTTCATAGTGGTTTAATTCAACCCTTAGCTTGTCCAACGCATTACAACATTGTTGAAGCCTGAATGATGGTCCATCAGCGGGGGTTGGAGGAGGCGCAGTGGGTTCCAAGTTGGGATATATTGATTTATATTCACTCATTTTGGAATGAATATCGCTTTTTTTTAAGATGTTATCTAAATCGTAAACTAAATGTGATGGGAGAACCCTTCAGATCAAGTTTCTTCCATCCAATGTCGAGGATGCTTAAATCGAAGTGGTTTATGGGGCTCTTATGTTTTTGAACTGGAATGGCTGGGTAATCCTGTGATGGTATGTTGGCAAGGAGGTGGGAAGGGGAGAGCTTCACGGGTTCCCCAGATTGAGTCTTATTCATATATGACGACTTATTGTCCACTATACTACACATAAGTCTCAGCGGCTCCTTAATCTGTATGTTTATGGGGTACAGCTTTCCAGGGATTACGGTTTCAGGCACCCCAAGAGCAACTTGGAGCCCTCTTGTAAGTTTAATGTTGAAACTCTTGTTGGAATACAGGTAATCAACAGTGTCAGTCTCAACGATCGATAGCTTGGCATTATCCGTATCGTTCAGAAGTATTGCGTGTATATCACGTAGAGAGTATGTACCGGGTTGAATTATTAAGATGGGCCGATCCTCTTTGAGAAAGCTTTGTCGATCCTTGAAGTTGACCAATCGTTTGGGTATAATACAATCGAGGAGTTGTATCTCCCGAACCTTTTCCAGTGGGGGATCCAAATATACTCTGGTTTCAGACTCGTACATAGTAATGCTCAACATTTTGTTTGGTTACTCCTTCTTCATCTTTAAATCTCTATAATCAGCATCTGAGAGGAATCGAGTTTTGATGATGCCACAGCTGGAACATTTACACTTCATCATCGGCCTTCCTTTGGATGTTTTGCTAAAGGTTTCACTACCAGGTACACAATCAGTCAGCTTTTTCTCTTTGATACAGTAAGTCTTCATTTGATTCATTTACGTTTCCTTTTTAACTCTTCTATGAAGTAAAGAACAACCGCCATTATCAACAGCCAAGCATGTTTCCCTAGAAATGAAATGGCCTCTCCGGCAGTCTTGAACAGAAAGCTTACAATAGCGCCCACCATCCCAGGCAATATTTCGCCAAGTTTCTTACCAAGGGTTTTTAGCCCGTCACCAACCCCTTTGCCCAATTTCGAGAGCCCTTTGGAGAGGTTGGAGACTATGACACCAATGACTATCCCAACTGCACTCAAAATACCAACAACAGTGAACCCGTATTTTTTGAAGATGGCTTTCACACGATCACGAAGTGGCATCTTTTCACGTATCTCATCATTTTGCCTCTCCAGATCGCTTATTTGTTCTTGATTGGAAATGATTCTATTCTTGGCCAGCTCTTCATAGGCGTTAACCTTCTTGATTAGGCTATCTCGGCTTTGTTCAATCTTCTTTAGGCTGGCCAAGTCTTTCTTGTTCTTATCAATCTCGTCTTTGTATACTTTCAAATCATTTAACAAAGTTTCTGCATAGAGTCTTGCATCAACCTTTTCTTTCACTGCAGTTTCGAGATAACTCTCACTTTCAGCGATTCTGGTTTGATGTCGTTCAACTATACCTCTCACCTCTTTCTCAACTGAAACATATCGATCAATTTCGAATTGACTCGTTTCCACCACTGCTCTTAGTCCATCTAATGCACTATGCAAATCCTTAATTTCTTCATTGGCTTCATTCAGTTCTGATATGACAACTTCATTACTGTTTGCAATCTCATCCAAACTTGGCCCAAGGAATTCTTTTAGTGTCTTGGGTATTTTAGTAGGGTCTCGAATATTATACTCTTTAGCATTTTCACGATGTAGTTTGACGACAACTTGGCCAGCTTCATTATATTTTGTTGTGAATTTTGAGGTGTCAGCTTTTGGATATAATAACTTTAATTGATCTTCAGCATCGTCCAAATCCCTTTCTCTGGCTTCAATAGACTTGAAAGGTTCATAGTCTTCACCAATTGGATCTAGGTATATGGTGTCATCGCCATCATCACCACCTGCAGCACTAGGCTCATTTAATATAGTTGGATCAAGAGTATCGTCGGTGTCCATATTAGTGTTCAAATATGGAAACCTCTAAATTAATTCAATAGTCTCGTATATTCATATCATTTGGGTCCCATATTTCATCGCGGAAACCAGTCTCTGAATTACAGTCTGGGATCTTTCTAATTATAGCAATTGGTAAGACGCGCTGTTTGAGTTCACTCTTGGCAATGGCTATGGGGTCGAAAGCAAATGGCCAGTCTATGACTGGTTTACTACCCATCCTCAATTGATAAGCTCTAAATCCCACCAAATGAACATATTCATGCGGGGTCATCGTGTCATCTGTTATTTTGTCAGCCATTATATCCACTTGCTGGCAATGTATCCCAAGGCTAACATCCCGACAGAAACATAAACCATTTCTCCAGTCTTTTGATCTGAATTGGGTCGGTAATAGTCAGAGAATTTGGGGGGATTACCGATTTGATTGTATAATCTCAGCGCTTCATCCGTCTTTGATATGTTCTCAGAGGCTTGATTCTCATCACCCTTCCTACGATTCTCAAAGTCAAGAAAAGCCATTCGTTTCTCTTGATAAGCAGTATAGTCTTTCTGGTACTTTTCCATGGCTTTGTCATGCCTCTCCCTTTCAAGTTGGAGATCAGTTGAAGATGAACCACTGATGACTTTAGCCAAATAATTTCCACCAATGAAGGCTGTTGCGTTGAGAACTGCACCTCCAAGCATGATTGCTATAGTCGCCATTTATCCACTTGTTGTTTTATTCTTAAACAATTTCAACGCAAAATCTACACTTTGAATTTTTCATCATTGCTTGTTATTCTTGAAAAGTTTCAAGATTGGATATAAGAGTGCGATCATTGTCAGCATCCCAAACGTAAATGATACTAATGTGTGTGGTCTAACCTTCTCAACATGCTCCTTTTTTAGGCTTTTCATTTGATGTTCAAGATCATCAAGATCATGTTTGAAGTTTAAATCACTGTTTTTGAGCTCTTGCAGAATGTAATCATAGTATTTAGGCTCTTCATCTTTGAATAATGGTCTGATATAGGCATACCATTTCAATAAGTCCGTCATGTTATCGCTTAGATTTATGTGCCTATATGATGGGTTTGAATCTTTATTAAATTGCCATTCCTGTTCTCCTATCCAGTCAACTATTGATTCTCTAACATGTTGCATAAATTCAAGTTTAAGGTCTCTACCTGCAAAACGTAATATTTCATTGAGATGTTTGTTTTCCGTCATATTTAGGACACTTGTGTGGGTAGTATCTTCCGATCCTCTAAATACTTTTTGACATATATAGCTATAGCCAGCAGGATAACCAACTTGACATAGATCATGATATTGGTCGTTGGGTCGCCAAGGAGCGACTCCCGAAGAGCCTTTTTACCCAGCCAGCCCATACCAGTTATCAGTGTAACGAGCACTACAGAGTCAGTAACTGTCTTTACGAGCTTATTTTCAGCCATTTACGATTACAACACATCATCTTTTAAATCATTTTTCTTTGCTTTACTGGCCACAGGCTGACTTTCTATGACTCTGGGCTGTGGTGGTGGATTGAATGTAATGGTTGGAAAATGCAAATTAGGTATCCTATCCCAATAGTTTTTCCATAGGCCATAGGCGAAGAGGCCAATTGTACCTATGGCCAGAATAATAGTTTGGGACGACATATATTTTGGTATCCAACCACCCCCTCCACCAACAGAACTACCCTTATCCTCTTCCTTTTCACTCTCTTCCATTTCCTTCTTCTCCCTTTCCTCTTCACGTTTCAAAGCCTCTCTGGCCCTCTTGTTCTTTTCTGATAACGTTTTACCAGCTTGAACTCTCTTGGGGTCTTTGACCTTTGTTTTGACAGAAGGCTCTCTAGTGATTTGCTCAACCTGACTTGTTTCTTCAGACATGTTATGAACTTATATGTTTTAAGCTTTAAGTCTCCTAGTATGTTGTATACTAGGAAACTTCAAATACTAAAATTAAGTGTGTTTCTTCTTACTGACTGACTTAACCACTTCCTCCTCATCCTCATCACCCTCCTCCTCCTCTTGTTTTTCCTCTTCATTCTCTTCCTCTTCCTTTTTATCATCATCTTGCAAGAATGAATGTCCGTTGTCCTCCTCTTCCTCCTCCTCCTCCTCCTCAGACAAGTCACCAAATAGGAAAGAAGTTTCATCACGTTTAACTGGTGTTAGTTTAACTTCTCTCACACGTAATCCAATAGATGCACCATATGGAGTGTTATTATGACTCCCCCAATAGATGTATTGCAAATCTAGAATTATCCTAGCAGTACACAGATCAGGTGTGTTACCCATTTCTGGCAGGTATTTGTCAAATGACTCTTCTTTTCCATCAGCGTCATAGATCTTAGTCAAACACGTCATCTTCTTACTCTTGTCTTTAGTGTTCAATTTAAAATAGGCTCTTTTGGATTTGTTGGGATCTTTGGTGTAGTCGTATATAGGTTTCACTGCCGTTATTATATTTTTAGAACCAGCATTCTTACAAGCGGTTTTAGTGGCCTTTGACGCTTTGAAAAATCCATTCTTCAAAGCTGTAGCTACTGTACGCCTCAATCTGTCAAAAGTTTGAGCAATAGACTTTTCATTCTCTGTAGGGCTCTCCACAGTCTCCCTACTTCTCATTGGGTATGAAAATTGTAAACCTTGTATGTTGTCCTCGGTCTTTTGTTTTTCGTTGAGTCCAAAATCCCACACGCCTGAAATACCCCAAACATTTTGTTCAGGGAGCTCAATGCATATTGGGCGTTTGACATTGTTCTTACCCATGAAATAAACTTTTGAGTAAGCACCACCCCATTGATTGGCTTTTTCTTTTTCAATGCGGACCTGACTCCAGTCGAATTTACGACCAAGTCTGATCAAGATAGGTTTTGACAGACTAGCGTTCAATGATGAAGTTGAAGTTGAAGAAGCATTTGAGGATTGTGACATGTTTTTTCGATCTCTTTCGAGTATGCCTTTAGACCTAAAAGTACCACATCCAATTTCAATTTTTTCTTCACCGAACAGTGTCAACTCCATCTTGATCTGTATTACTTAGATCATAAAATATGGTGGTGGGAGGGGCGGGCTCTCTTAGTTTGAAATACTTGAGAGCGGTAATGGCTATTATCAATAACGTAGCAATCACACCACCATGTACTACTATTGAGCCAGAAGCTTCTGACAGCCACTGCTTGATCAATTGATTGTTCTTCCAATCCTTTACTAAAGCGTCTGGTTCATCTATTCCGCCGTACCCACTAAGACACCAGTTGACTAGTCTGACCAATAGATGTAAAGGAGGATCAATTAGTCCGTCAGCCACATTCTTACCCGACACCATCTTGTATCTCTTGTAATACTTCTCGACATCCTTATCCGATAATTTATGGACATCGCCTAATGTCATTTGCATACCAAGATACTCTTTGGTAGAGCCTAGGCAAGCTAGTATGGAAAGCTCTTCTCTTTTGGATTTCAAATCATCATCGCTAATGGTTGGTGTTGATTGATGACTATCCACCACAGTTTCACCATTCATGATTTCTTCGGGAGTTGTCATGGTTGTGCCGTTAGAGTCGGTACCTCTAAATAGTTTTTGAATGGATGTCTAAGGGAGAAGCATAGCCTGGCATACTTTTCATTCATAAGAAGCTTCTTGAGTGTCTTCCACGTTTCAGCATCCAGGTCTCCGCCGTACTCCTCGAAAAGCATCTTCATCGCTGTTTGTGATGGGTTATGAAATGAGACCACACAAGCTACATTTTCACGGAATGGTTTGGCTATGGATGTCTCCCAGAGAAGGCCAAACCGATGAATTTGTTGGACCTATTCTTCAGATCCTTGGAAACGGCACAGTCGTCCAATATTATGAGCGCATTCATACCTGAGAAGAACGATTCACAGTCCATCAACAAATTGTTGATTTCGTCATGATCACTGGCATCTGGCGACAGTACAAAAAATCGTTTGTCCCCCTTGGCAAAGCCTCTATAAGTCTTGTTATGGGCATATGTTGGGCAAATCAACACAATATAATCAAACACTTGCCTATAGTGGCCTCGAAGCTGTTCCACTATGTATTGAGTCTTTCCACAGTTCGTGGGACCAGTGATGATACAATTGAATGGAACCATGTTTTTGAGCTCGTTCATCATTACTCACTACATTAACCCCTTTAGATTGATGTTTCTTCTCATGACAACGTGAGAAGAAAACCATACAGCAGCCTAATATCTAATCCCATCGTCCATTGTAAGATTACCTTTCTTAATATTCATAACAGCGTCAGCAACAATGAACATGTGGCATGTAAGAACTCTACTTCCTACCTTTTCTCTCTTAATTTCTAAAGCCACACCATCACGAGTATCATTAATATACAGACCACTTCCATGGATATCATTATCTGGGTAAGTCCTCAAGTCAACCCACAAAGCAAACTTATCTCTATAGAAATCATATTCCTTAATTGAATCACTAAGACCAACCCGCTTAATTATTGATTGCCACAAATCAGTCGCCATCATACCTTTCAAATAAACTTTGTTGGGCACCCCATCTATGTCAATCTTGATTGATGTGATCTTTGGATTTGCAAACAGCTCAGAATCCCTAACACCTTCCGCATAAGGGGCAATGAAAAGACATAGTATACCAGCCATGGATCTCCTTGGTACATTAATATGCTGATTTATCACAGCATCATTAGCCCAGAGATTGTGAAAGTTTTGTGAAGAAGTACTTTTTCATACGTGAATGTCCTCCCAACATTGTAAGATGCAACAGCCTGTCCTACTAAATAATCACTCGATATGCATTGATATTCCATTTCCATGTTTATTAATTTATAATTAGCTGGTGTTTCATTGCTTGAATGCACAACATCAGAAACTTTAGCCAAAGTCAATTCAAATCTAAGTGGATGTGCCAATCCTCTTGGATAAAATACTCCATGATCTTTGAGAATTGTGTGATCCAATGGAATGGCATATCTAGTGTTATGAATCGTAGCTAAAGTAGTATCCCCTACTTTTGATGTATCTTTGTCACCCGCATTAGTCCTGATCCTCCTTGTGTTAACATTGGATATACCCTGTCTTAACCTATTCTCACGATCTTCAGTTGTCAAAAACAATTCATGATAAGTCTTGAACAAATCAAATCTGCTAAGATCCTCCACGATCTCACCACCAAATAAAACCTTATATTGTGAAATTAGATTCCTCCCCAAATTATTAACAAGAGTATTGTTTTCATGCCCGGATACAACCATATCAAAGGTTATATAGACACTACCGGGCACAATGACTAAATTACCACTCAATTTGGGTATTTCAACGTATAGTGTCTCACCAGGTTCGGCTGATGATGGATTCAGCGTGACCCTATTCAACGAAGTTTCTGCCTTCAACCCTTCGCGAGTCCTTGGAACGCGATCTGTATCAAGAATGTTTGGTATAGAAGTCATTTTAAATGCTTATATTCTTGTTTATAAATGAGCGATGCCAACGTTTTAAATCGATTATATTATTCCACTGATGGATACTGGAAAGGATACTCAGCCATACCCAAATTGGCCAAAGCGGCCAAAGTTAGTGAAAAGGTCGCCAAAGAGTGGTTGGAGAAGCAAGCCTTGTGGCAAATTTATCTCCCAGCCCCCAAGTATATACCCAGGCCACATTGGAGTGTGAATAAGCCTAATCAGATTCATCAAGCGGACTTGTTGTTTCTTCCTCACGATACAGTGAGAAGAAAAACATACCGCTATGCATTAGTCGTGATTGATATTGCTTCGAGATACAAGGATGCTGAACCATTGACCTCAAAAGAGAGTGGTGAAGTTGCCAATGCCTTTCAACGGATTTATTCCCGTAAGTTGAAGTGGCCACAAACATTAATGGTGGATCCAGGAACAGAATTCAAGGGTGATGTAACAACTCTTATGAATAAACATCAAGTCACCATCCAACGTAGTGAAGCTGGGAATCATAGAGCTCAAGCTTTTGCGGAAAGGGCCAACAGGACTCTCGGTGAGAAGCTATTCAGCCATCAATACGCCCAAGAGATGGTTAGTGATACCCGATCCACAGTTTGGGTGAACAGATTGCCCGCCATCATGAAGACCCTCAACAGTGAACCCACCCGTATTACCGGTAAAGAGCCTGACGAAGCTTTGAAAATGAACTCAATTGGTACCAAAACTCCAGACTATAAACGACCTGTGGGATTGAAGGAGAAGAGACTACCTCCAGATGTTCAAGTCAGATATTTATATGCCCCTGGTGAAGATGAAGGTGGGTACAAACGAAGGGCTACTGATCCCATATGGAGCCTTGAAGTCTATAATTTGGCCCGAACCATAATCGAGCCGGGTCAGCCAGTCTTGTATTATTTAAGTGGAGGCCCAAAACGAGGATTCGTTCGTGAAGAGCTTCAATTTGTACCTCAAGACACTAAATCACCACCTTCTAGCGTCCTGAAATGACCATGTGCATAAGTATTTATCCCATCTTCCATTATCACACGTTTATCGTCCTCGCGTGATAATGCAATCTTGTTAATTGTTTCAGTATACATGTCATGATTATGACTCCTTATGGTGTTCATCTTCCTTCTCTGGGATTGGCCACTGAAAAGACAAGTCTTGTAATCCTGGAAACTTATGCTTTTACTGACCACTGCCTTGTTTACCCCCTTACACTTCTTAACTTCCTTCTCCTTGTCCGTCTTGAAAGCATACAGTTTAGCCCTCAGACCCACAAATTCCGTGATTTGTTCACCACCAGCCTCATCTTTGAACATCCCTCCGACCTTTTTATTCACTCCAGTCTCAATCCCGGATGGATGGTCTCTGGGATAGTTGCTGGTGTCAAACTTAGCTCTCACATCTGGACTGATATCACTGTAAAAGTCCTCAGTCTGGATCACATAGGCGAGAGAATCCGTGTCTGTGAACAGCAACTTGGCCTTCTCCCCATACTTGGGCTTCGTGTACCTGTAATGAAAATCATACATAGTCGTCTTGCTCAGATCCAGAATGGACAAGCCTAAGTAAATGGGCTTATCAAAGACCAATCTCGTTCTCTTCATGTGGAAGGCGGTCAGATCCTCGCAAAAGATGTTCCTATGATGGAAGTTTGGCTTCACAATCAATTTACGCGCTTTCTTCTCATCAGTAACCAACTGGATATCCACCCTCTTCCTAATGTTCTCCATGGTCTTGCCAAACACTGAGTTGTTCATCAACTTGAAGAAGTCCTTTTCGAAATCATTCTCGGCCCTGGCTCTCAAACTATTATTCAGATCAATATAAGGCTTCAACCATTCCGACTCCTCAAACTTGATCCCTCTGTGTACCTTGGTTAACTTCAAACCCAACGACAAATACTGTTTCAAAGCTTCGTGGTGTAGAATATACTTCTTCTTATCTCTCAAATTGGGAACCAACTTAACAACCCCCTCAACATCCAATCTCTCTGGGGCTAATGGATAATCATTGTGAAGGTCATGTAACTCTAATGGGTACTCCAAGTCCACCTCTAATATACATGGATGGTCTCTCCAATCTCTCATCTCTTGGTCAGTCATCCATTCAAACCCGTGGGTTGGTAAAGCCTTCGTCATTGCATGTCCATAGAGCCCATTAGCATCTAAATATACGATGAACTTTGTAGGCAACCTGGGATCATAGTTCTTCATATATCGATTATTAGCCTTCCCATGCCTCGTCGAGATCATTGATATTCCACCTCTGATACCATTCTCTACCATAATCAGCATATCGGGATCCCTCAACAGCTCCAACTCAACCTTGGTGATCTTCAATGTAGCATCCCAAGCCAATCCAGGCGCAGTAAAGTACCATGCAGGATCTAATCCATAATTTTTCATACATACCCTTCTAAAGTTCTCGAAAACATCAGCCAGTAATAATACATCCACCTTAAGATACGTGTTATGGTAATTCTTGAAATTCCTCATCTCAAATCTGTCCCACACAGACTTGGCATGTTTGTAGTCTTCCTCAGTTAAATCCTCATCATAAAGCCTTGAATAGAACTCCTCTTTAGGTGGAAGACTTGTCTCACTTAGCTTATCATATCCATCAAACCAATCAGAAGGAAAGACTCCCTTTCTAGACAACAGCTCTAAGTCCTCGCCTTCATAATACCTTCCCAAGTTCTCCAAAGACTCTCGCGGTATATTGTTAACCAAACTGGCTAACCCACTAGACATAAACCTGAAACTGTCTATAAACCTTATGTATCGTTTCACCTCAATCCTCTTACCCTCCCCAGTCCTAAAGGTATCCACAACAATCTCCTTGGTAAATGAAATGTATTTCTCATCAGTAAGTGGTATACAATTTAATTTACCCTCTGATATACCAAGGTTCCTCACGAATAAATGACTATCGTACCCAGACAAGTTATGAAATATAACTGGAAAGAAGTTGGGGACCTTGAATTCGAGATTGCATTTAATGTGTGCTGCTCCCCTATACTTACCCGTAAGATGACAATGGTCACGTACCTTGTCATCCCCCAACTCGCCCTCACAAATATGACAGTGAGTTGCATTCCTAAAATTCCTTTTGTCTTTCTTCTCCATTGTAATCTCCTCTGGGCTTCTGAATTGTTTATAAATCTTCTTGATATCAGCCTCCAGTCTCTTCACGAATATTTTTGTAATGTCCTCATCTGGAGATCTTGCTGTACGCATTGCAAGCTTGGGTTCAAATATCTTATCATCAAAACACTTGATAAGATAACAGAAACCTGATGGCTTGTGTTTCTGATATTGATTCGTGAAGCTATCCCTGTCATCTGGGAAACAAGTGTCCAGCTTCTCTGTGAAACACTCGAAATCAGCATAGATCACAAATGGCACCTGCATCTTTCTTCCATGGTTCTTGAAAGTAATGTACTTTGGACTGTCGTCCTCATTAATAGGCATCTGGACTTTGACTGCTTCGTTGTTTAAACAATACTCCATATGTTCATCCAACGACTTTTGAGAATTGAATGAGTTTAGGCAGTTATACACAAATCCTTTATTGATCTAAATTGATCTAAATTGATCTAAACATTAGATCTAAACAAGAATTTAACATTAGAGAGCTTTTGCCCGCGATTAGCGAGGGCTATTCGAGGCGGGCAAAAGAGCAAAAAACAATTTAAAAGTCAATTAATACTGTCTACAGAACAAACCTAGAAGCAATCTAGTTTGTCGTGTGGTTTATAGGCAGAATGATATGGGGAGGCGGACTATAGTCAATATTGGGAGTAACATACAATGTTATGATTTTGAGAATTGTACTCGTATATCAGAAATTCTGATGTAATCGTCTTTATTCTTAAGGATTTCAAAAAGTTTATTCTTTAGTTTGCTTTTAAACTGACTTTTATTTAAGACTTTGATGGTGAGTGGAATGCTATTCCAAATCAGGGCACCTGAGATAGAAAAGGCTTTTTTCATATTTTCAGTTCTAGCTTTCTCAACATAATAATTCTCGTTAGAAACAGATCTAGTCCGGTAACTATGAACAAAAGACAATTTCTTGAACATATTCTTAATTTTACTAGGAGCAAGATTATTATGAATGTCGTACATTAAAAGACTCATTTGCTCAAACAGCAAGAATGATATCGGCAACTGTTTTGTTTCTAAGAATAATGGGACTGCATGAGCTCTTGGATTACTGAAGAACATTAGCCTAAGGGCTCTCTTTTGGAGAATGAGTAGCTTATGAAGGTGTGTTTCAGCAGCTTGACCCCAAGCGCAGATGCCATAGTTCAGATAAGGTAAAATTAATGAACGATATAACGTTATCACAATAGAAACGGGCATGCTCATTCTTATTATACTCGATAAGTCTTGACATGTTTTTGATCCAACAGTAGTGATTTGTCTCTTCGTTTGATATCAAGAGTAAGTTTATCTTTGACACCCCTGACTTATTACTACGCCTGATTAGAGTTGGACCACCATTCTCATAGCCAAGGATGTTGATCCCATATGGGTTCTGCCTTTCAAATCTATCTATCTGGGTTGTACTGAGTGCTGCCACTGGAAACTCTATCCCTGACCAGTCTAACTTCTCTGAATTCTCCCTCATCTCTTTGTTTAGTCTCTCAGGATGAACCTCTACAGGGAATACAGCAAATGTCACTGCCCATTTGAAGCACTCTTGGTCTTCATTCTTGACATTAATGATTGCCTTCTTAGCAGCTAATTTAGGTGGTAATTTAATATATGAACTTCCAGAAAACGGTTGAAATGGGTTTATGTGGATACGAAAGTCTATCACAGATTCAAACACCCATCCAGAGCGCTCATTCTTATATTTCTGCACCAATTCAACCAGTCTAGCTTTGATATTATCAAACATAACAAATGTGTCTGTTGAAGCTGTCACTGTCTCCATCAGTGAATTGAAATGACCTTGGCTCCGCTCAACAACACGATTATCCTGATTGTTCCTCCTTATGAAGCTGCATGAAAGAATACACTTCAACTTCAATGGCTTCCTATGTTTACGCATCAAACCATAGAATGGTGATCTAACCTCACTAAGGAATGAAATTGGATCGAATCCAGCTCTACCCTTTACTATATAAGTCCTCAAAAATCCTCTCAGAGCCGTTTCATGTCTTTCAGGGATGAAATAATCGGGTTCCCTTCTAACTGCATTAGCTGCCCTTCTTAATCTCCTGGTGATGGCCCTCTTGTTTGGTTCTCTAACATTAGATCTTATCCAATTTGTGGTCTGGATAATTTCACGCCTGGCAACAGCAATGGCCCTTCCATATGAAGCTCGGGCGGGTCTTGTTCTTGTGGGCCTAACTGGACCAGGGATTGGAACATTAGCTTCAACCACTCGTGGGGATCCGACGGCATTAATGAGAGCCTCTTTGCGCATGTTGCCAAATCCTTGAACCCCAGACCTCTTGGCTATGGTCCGTAATATCTTCACTGTCAAGTTCTCGGGTTGTATATCAGACAACGCTGTGAGCATTTCAGCCTTTCTGAATCCACGAACACTCACACCAGCACTTTTGGCTATTGACCTCAAGTCTTTCACTGTCAAGTTCTCCATAGCATCAATTGTATTTTGGAATTGTAACTCTTAAATCAACCACCATCGTATTGAAAAGCTTGTTTAATTTTTTATACTTTTGTAACACGATCCATGTTACAAAAGAAATCCTACATAATTATTCACCAGATTCATTCAACAGATTCATACAAAGACTTTTTCTGGTCTTCATCATAACACCAATCAATAAACCTGTCTGGATGCCATGCATATTTAATCAATTCTTGATAGAAATCATTATGATTGACCGATTTTTTACAATCTTCCTTGTAATCATTACAAAAATAAATACTAACATTTCCTGGTAATACTCTACCTTCGTAAACCGTATCAAATAAACCTGTTTTATACAACATTTCACGAAACAAAGTCTCATCGTACCCCATCAATTTAGCATTTTCAAACAACAAATTTCTTTTGTCCAAATCCACAATAAGTCTTTCAATACTCGAATATGGTGTGACAGAGGATGAAAAAACAACCAATTTGTTTGCTCTAGTAATATCACACCAATATTTAATCTCTGGTCTTAACAAGAACAACGATTTCGTGAAAGTAGAATCATGATAACAATACGACAATGATATTTCAAAAACATCATCTTTTCTTGGATAACTAAGTTCAAAATCATAATCATCCCTGCCACGAATATGATTAAGTTTTGGATAATCTGGTCCTGCAACCATCCATTGTATCTGTTCCATTTCAATCTGCTTAAGTTCATCAGACATAATTTGCATAATCTCGTCGCTCATTTCATCGTTTGCCATTTCTCAAAGCTGTAACCTAGGCTCCAACCCTCAACCCAAAATCCCACTTTCTCATTCCCGACCCCACCCAAACTCGACCCAGACCCCACCCATCTCAACTCGACGAAAAAAAAACTCCGCTCTGAAAAATTGACACCCTTAAAGAAAATCATCGATCAAAAAATCAAACAACTCAAAACTCAAACTCAACCACACCCAAAAAATTCTGACCGAGCCGAACCAGTCCCCCGACAAAATTGACCACGCCCAACTTGGCCCAGAATCGGCCTTTTGCTACTACTGTATTTGTTAATGTTATCGAGTCTAGTTCTCTTTTAATAAGCTCAGGTGTACCGCAAGGGTCGATTCTAGGTCCTTTTCTTTTTTTAATTTATATGAATGATATGGTTAAATCAACCAACTACTTCTCTGTAAAACTATTGCTGATGACTGCTAAAGATTTAGAAGTACTTCTACAGAGAACAAACTCAGAATTGCCTGCTTTTTATGAATGCTTATACTCAAATAGATTAACCTTGAATTTAAGTAAGACAAAATACTTGGTTTTTCAACCACGTCAAAAAAGAAATTATAATTTACATATCCCTCTTAAACTAGCAGACCGGTACCTAGAACAGTCTTTTAGTGTTAAATATTTAGGACTCATTATTGATTGCTCACTGTCTTGGCACGACCATATTGATTTTATAAGTAATAAAATTAGTAAAAGTGTAAATGTTATTGCAAAAGTAAAACCCTATATGACATCCCAATCCCTAGTAAGTATGTATTATGCACTTATATATCCCTATTTAACTTATGGTTGCGTACTATGGGGTAATAATTACGAGGCTCCATTGTCACAATTGGTTAGACTACAAAACAAAGCTATTAGAATAATTAACAATGTGCCACTTCGTGATCATATTACTCCCCATTATGTAAACCTTGGTCTTATTAAGCTTCCTGACATTGTTAAACTATATACCTGCCAGCTATTATGTGACCACTTAACTGATGAAAAACCGTCTAATTACACCGTATCTCTGGTATCTAAGCAATATAACTACGCTACTCGAAGTGCATCCTTACAACACTTAAACCCCGGTTTCTCCAGAATAAATATAAGGAAATTTTGCCCCACTGTTATTGGATGTTACTATTGAAATGACCTTCCTTTCTCTATACGCAACTTAGCGACTAGAAAACATTTTTAAAAAGCACTCTTTCAGTATTATTTTGCTCAATATTAATTAATTCATACTTCTCCTCTCCTATGTCAAGTTTAACTTTTTTCCCCTAATTTTTATTGTCAATTAAAGAAGGGCATCCAAATAGCTTGCTATATTTTTGCCCTTTTCCATTTCTACTCTTACTTGTGTACTTTATATTTATCTTTGTAATTCTGGAATGGAATAAATAAATAAAATGAAAAAAATGAAATGTTTTGATTGTGTAAAAAGAATGAACTTGATTAAGCTTTTTTAATGTTAACAATAACTTAGCATCATCATAGATGTATCGGTAATTGTTTCGTTCCTTTGCTAAATTATTGATTGAAATCATAACTCTATGTTCGCACCTATAAGTGGGAATCATAGAAATACGAAAGTGTTATGCAATAAAATAATTCATTTAACTGAAACAGCATTGTGTCAATAATCTTTTTAAATCTTCCTTTCCTACAAACTCCAAAGGTAGTTCATTAAAAAGTCTCTATAACGCCTTTGATCAGTAGCCGGCGCTCTCCTCTAGAAAGAAAACGAAGGGAAACTGAGCGGCGAGAAGGGTATTGAAAAAAACTGGAAACGTCCTCTCCGAAAGTGAATTACTAAACTTGCTTTAATTCTTCCAACAAAAAGCAGGTGTTATGATTTTTGTTCGTTACGTAAATGTCATAAATGTAGGGTCATATTATCGCTCAGCTGTCATTCATTGATTTCACCAGTTTTTATTCACTGTAATAAGACCTAGATGTTTAGGATTGCTCTCTTCTCCTTCTGTATCATTTTGATGTTGTAAACGGGATAAAATTCGAGTTTCATTTCATTACATAGGTGTGCTTTTGAGAATTGTCAGATCATGGAAAGGGCAGAGTCATGTGTTTGTTGCCAAGAAATTGAGGAAGTAAAAAAAATAAACTAATTGAGGCAGTTACGCGTAGTGAATGTGAAGAACAACCCACACGTATAACACAGCACCCGCGCTTTCACCCAGTGTGCATAAATAGATGGGTACTCCATACTGAGAGGTATCCGTACAAGCAACAGTACAAAGACCCGTATGATGGGGCAGAAGATAATATTTTTAGACATATTGCTTACAGGCAATTGGCTCGATGGTGTTGGGAAATATTGGGAAAAGAAATACGAGTGGTTCTTTAATCATGTGCCGTCATGTGCACCTTGCATTTCTATCCTCCGCCTTTGCCAGAGGAGGAGTTTGTTTTTGACGGATTTTGTTATGCAGATGAGTAATGTACACCGGTTAGCTCAGTTGGTAGAGCGCCGGCCTGTCAAGCGGGAGGTCGTTAGTTTAAACCTTTGCCGGACCAACGCTCAAGGTCTTAAATGACTTAGGAGAATGTACTGCCTTTGTTGTGACATCTGCAAATGGTTTGACATTCTAGTCTTCTCGGATAAGGAAGAAAAACTGTAGGCCTCGTCTCAGAGCACTGTCCGTGTAGGACCTTAAAGATCTTACAACACTGTTCGAATAGAGTAGGGGACGTAGACCCCGGTGGCGTGGTCGACGTTTGATAAAGTTTCATTGTAATTGATCAATAGGAGAATTGATGTAGAGCACCTTTGAACATATCCACATGAAAACAAGGGCTATACAAATTCATTATCATTATATTTTTAAAGGATAATTTGCCACTGGCATAAGCAGTTATCAGTGGGTTTGAGCTCGTCTCAGATCTAAAGAGGTTTTGTACACTTTTGACTTTATGATTTTTAACCTTTATAATGTCAACTGTACTTTATAGTTTCCGTGGTCCATTGGCAATTGTATATAACAATGTAGTATAACTCTGACTGTATATATACTGATTAAGACATTTTTCTAATTCATCTATTAAATCTTGAGCAGTGTTGCTCTATTGCATCTGCCATAATTGGTGAAGGCTTTGAGGCAATGTTTTTAGGTAGGCGAACCGGCATTCGCTGGGCAAGTACATTCCCTGGCTTACCACGCTTGACAACATCAGAAAGCAAACCTGATCAATACTGGAATGATTTGTTCTTATTAATTGGCTTGACCACACTTCGCTTGTTTGCTTTGGGGAAACAGAGTTTATAGCGAGCCTTACCTGCCCGTTCACCAAACTTAATTTCAGCTTGGTCGCGTTTTGAATAGTATCATAAAGTGGAGCACCTCCATTTTCCCAGTGTGACAGAATTCAGTCAGCTTAGCAATATCTTTAAGAAGCTTGGTGTTTAGGACCCCTTCGTAAGGCTTAGTGAGCTGGTGTACCTGGCTTGATCCAACAGATCTTCTCAGCTTCACAAGACGAAATACGTCTGTCACAGCATTTATGGGAAAGGGTGTTTCCAGACCATTTACGCTTGTTTCTGACATGATCCAACAATGACCTCCACTTTTCCCCCAAAAGTTGCGCGATTGGACACTGCCATCACATGTTGCAGCAGACCACCATAGGTGGTTGGAGATGGACTGTATGCTTGGGGCCAACTCCTCGCAACCCTTTTGCTTAGCCTTGTTTGTCAACTTTTTGACCACCCACTTGGACAAATGCCATACATCATATTGATGACTAATGTGTGGGTAGTCCTTGCACATGCAGCTGCTGATGGTTACATTGTGGTCTGTTACCACTCCACGTATGTTCACTCCCTTCCCCTTCAACATTTCAATGCATCTGGTGAAGCCCTCTTTCTCCACTGCATTAGACGAGGACACCTCACTGACTGGGACAACATTGAATGTCACTACATTTCCATTATTTTCATCCATCAATATGTGAGTACCATACTTTTGCACAATGTCCAGGGCTATCGCATTTCCCATCCCCTTCTAAGGTAACAACTGCCTTGGATGTCAGCCTCCCATGCCTCGTTAATAACTGGGAACAAATATTTTATCTGTCTATCATGAAAAAACACTTTCACAAAACAAGTGAAGGTAGACACATAAACCAAAGACCACGATTTTTTTTCTGTATGGAGGGGACTCTTGAAATTCATCTTCAGATAGTTCCACGCCCATGTCATCATCAGACAGAAAATGTTCAGAAAATTTCCTGCTGAGGTCCGTATCTTCATCATCCTTGTCATTATCAGTAGTTTCATCATGTGCATCTGTAGACTCGAACTGATCACACAGTACGTTAAGTACAGGAGTAAGGGGAATTGTTTTGAAACTGTCCGCATCGTAGGTTGAAAAAATTACATTAGGGGGTGCATTCATGATGTAGTTGTGATCATGTGAGATCTTCCACTCTGCATTGTTGGGGTGTTGGGGACATTTCTTTCTGTTTTAACAGGGGATGAAATGCCAATACCTGATTTATTAACAGCAATTTCACTAGCAGATGCTTTGCAAACATCCGTTTGGGTTGCGACACTTTTTTGGGTGATGGCCTCGTGCTTTGGAGCTTGCCGGGTGTCCACCTTCATTTCATGATTCTCAGGCGTCTGAACGGAAACACGTTTTTAACGTTACTTTTTAAAGGAAAGCAACTACCCGCAAAAATTCCTCTTGTATGGCCTTAAACCAATTAATCTACCCCGCAATAACGCTGAAGCGGAAAGCCTAGGCTTTGCGGTGGTTCCGTATCAGTACCCACGGACTAGCGAAACCTATCAATAGGATTTTCTTACAACGTCAAAGTTTCTACAAGGTCCTGTACGACGAAGGAACAAAAGAGTGACGCCATTTATTCCATCTCGGGTCCATGCAACGATTGTAATCAAGAATTTATCGGGCAGACAAAACGTCAAATTGGTACCTGCTTAAAAGAACATCAAAAAGCGCAGTGTGTTTTGCAACAAAAGAAAACTCTGCCTGAAAGGAACACGCGTGCCTAACCGACCGTGCTATCGGGTGGAATATTTTACGAATTGTTACGTTATGGAAAAGATTGCTATTCGTCGTGGTAACTTCAGTGATAATATAAATTAGTTCTATGGTCTCACCACGGAGTCACTTGCTTGGTGGTCGCGACGTTTCGACTGCTTACTGCTAGTCTTCTTCGTCGCCTGAAGAAGACTATATCAAACCAGCGTAGAATCAAACCGCTATGACCAAACTGTGTCTGATTTCGCAACCTCGATCTTAGGAAGCCTGGGACTGAATCTTCTTAGTTCCCAGTACTCTCATGGACGGTCGCGACAAAATAGCATCGACCTACGGTAGGTAGGTCCATTACGACGAGAGCCGATGTTACCGGAAGTTGGTAACTGCAATACGTAATCAGAAACCCAATATCCTTGCCATTTCGCTGTGTGAGCAAATGGCGGTAAATTTTGATTTCGCCTTTTCAGAACATTACGGCTTTGTGGACAGTTTCGAGAAAGTTGAAAGGATAATCCGTGATCATGAATTGTCCACAACTACGAAATTTTCATTATTCAAGGCTACAAGGGATTTCGGCCGAAAAGGCAAGGTTTTTACTCCATTTATATGCGTGTTGGTTTTTACTGACCTTTGACCCGAAGTTGGCAACCTCTTTCACTTTTCGGATCATGTATCTTATGGGGGGCCTCGACCGATGTATCGGTCGAGGCCCCCCATAAGATACATGATCCCACTTTTCTTCGTACATGTGTTATGGTTTATATGCCTAGATATACGTATATTAGGTTTTGAACGGCATATCATTTCAAAATTTCGAATATTACACCGATCTCTTTATCTTTTAGCGCATACGGAATCACATAAAATTTTCTGGGAGGATCCACAGCCAGTTAGCGGGCGAAAGCTTGACTTCGATGGTGTTCCATTCATGGTACTGGGTACAGCTGTATATGATTGCCAACAGGGCAAGGACCGGAACACCGCTCAGTTGCAATTTGGAGATCATGGAATGGCAGTGAAAAGTTATAAAATCCACCAAACAACGAAAAAGATGGATTGTCCAGCTCAGATAATCGTGCGTGAAGTAATGATGTTTCCCAAATTTAAGGTACATAGTTTTAATAGAGAATTATTATTTCTAACAAAAGCTATCTGACCGGATTGGCGACACCTTAAGAACAAAAAACAGGGCAATGATTTCTTTTACCGACCTGGGATCCGTTTCTCAAAAGTCCTGACCCCCGGTAGCTTTTCGGGCCCAGTACCGCCTGCATCTTTATTGTGATCTAAGCTTCCAAAAAAATTGACGTCTTGTGCGTGAATTTAAAATATTGTTATGTTGTTCAATTTTATGGAAAAAAGGTACTAGCAGCCTAAAAATGGGACTGATATAGTCCTTTCCTCCTGCGTAGGTTTACCACTACCTTATCAGGACTGCATAATATTGCATTTTATCTACCTCGCGATGCCTTCTAACAGGTGGATGTTAATAAAACCTCTCTGAACACAAATAAATGACAAGGGGAAAAACAACGTCAATTTCGATGTTAGGTTTAGAAACTACCTACCGTAGGTCGATGTTACTTTTGGAAACTACCTACCGTAGGTCGATGTTACTTTTAGAAACTACCTACCGTAGGCCGATGTTAGTTTTAGAAACTACCTACCGTAGGTCGATGTTAGGTTTAGAAACTACCTACCGTAGGCCGATGTTAGTTTTAGAAACTACCTACCGTAGGTCGATGTTAGGTTTTAAAACTACCTACCGTAGGTCGATGTTAGGTTTAGAAACTACCTACCGTAGGCCGATGTTAGTTTTAGAAACTACCTACCGTAGGTCGATGTTAGGTTTAGAAACTACCTACCGTAGGTCGATGTTAGGTTTAGAAACTACCTACCGTAGGTCGATGTTAGGTTTAGAAACTACCTACCGTAGGTCGATGTTAGGTTTAGAAACTACCTACCGTAGGTCGATGTTAGGTTTAGAAACTACCTACCGTAGGTTGGTGTTGGCTACAAAAACTACCCATCTTAAGTAGATGTGTTTTTTCCCTCGATAACCGCGGTGGACCGATAACCGATATCTATCATAATGCATCAGTCAATTCCAGCAGTGCCCACCCCCCCCCCCCCGGGCTAACCCCCGGGCATTAGCATTTTTTTAAAAAAATGGGCAAAATTCCCCGGGGTGGGGACACAGAAGCTGTCTAAATGCCCCGGGGTGTGGACGAAGAATGAGGGCAAATGCCCTGCCCCCAGGATCGTCGCCTTCCAACACGCGGCTATTTTTTTTATTGCAGTTTTCTTTCGCGTCACGCACGACGGACTAAGCGAAAGAGGGACTACCCATAGTCTAGTTACGACGTTTTAATAAATGATGATGCATTGCATTTTATAAAGCTCGCAAGATCTGTCTTGAATATCGCATCATTTGAATTCGCAAACCTTAAGTATTTTAACTCCACTTTCACGAATTTAAAAACTGCTAGGCTAGTTTTGAATGCGAAATGCGAAATAGTCGTGTTCACGTCAGTGATTGTTTTGTGATATTAAAACAAAATATAGTTCACCTTGTCGCTTATATTTATATGCTTACAAATAATGAAGAAACATCCAAAATTGAGAAAACATACCTTTAAAAACATCGACCAGTTTTTCTAGTCACTGACGGACTAGCCATTGCTCGACAAACGCCTCGTCTTTTCCGCTGAATTCATCCATGGCACTTTCAAAAACACGTGTGTCAAATGCCCGGGGGTCGCCCCGGGGTACGCAAATGCCCAGCCTCCGGGCCGCGAGAAAATTGCGAATGCCCCACCCCCGGGACTGACAACGTGAGCAAATGCCCCGCGGTTGCCCGGGGGGGGGGGGATGGGCACTGCTGGAATTGACTGATGCATAAGCCGATGTTACTTCGGTAAATACTGATGTGGAATTTGTGCTTGAAAATTTTGACCTATTCCGTGAATGATATTACTGAAGTTTGTCAAAATTCGAATTTCACTCCAAGTAAAATCACAACTTACTGAAAGGCGCGAAAAACTTATGCGGAATTGCATGCAACAAAATGTTGTTGATTGGCGAGTTGTACTAATATCCGAGCCATGCAAGTCATGCGAGGCAGGGTGCGAGTCATGCGAGGCAGGGTGCGAGTCATGCGAGCCAGGGTGCGAGTCATGCGAGTCAGGGTGCGAGTCATGCGAGTCATGAAAAATGAAACAAAGACTTAGCAAAGAGCAACAAAGAACGTCTCTGTCTCCACCGTGTTCTAAAGGCTACAAAGAATGCGTGACTTTGATAGTGTTATCTAATCTATACAGTATTGATGTCAGTATCTGAACCTTGACTATGCCAATGGATTAATCGTTTTACTTAGGTTTCTTCGCAATTTGCACCTCTTTCAAAAAATGATATTCTTAACGAAAGAAGGAAAGGTTCTATTGATGTCAACTCTCGCCAGATCCGGCAATAATGTAAGTCTGATTTATCTGGAATATCTCTCAGCTATTTGCTTGCCCCTAATTTCGTAAATCAATTGTTTTAGTTTCACGATACGATACAATAATAAAGAAGGCGTTCCTGAAGACGTTTGGAGCCATATACGTTGTGTTTATCCGTGGATTTTTGTGCGGTCCAGCTAGCGGTGGACAAGCGCCGCTATATTCTACAAGTTGTGTCGTATTTTGTCAAGTTTGTAGAGCAGTCAAAATACAAACAACGAGCGAAAATATAAAGCGATAATACACACCAAACATCCAGTAAAGAGATTTAAATAGATTTATCAGTGAAAGAGGGAGAGTGTGACAGTATTGTGTGCGCACGCCGACCTGTACGGCAAACAGGTTTTCTACTGTACAAATAACTGTACAATATCGCTACAGGTATATTTGTACCGTTATTTGGACGGTAGTCGCTGCAGTTGGATAATAATATTCGTTATTTAATATTTTTTCACGTTAAAACCGTGGCTCGCATGGCTCGCACCCTGGCTCGCATGACTCGCACCCTGGCTCGCATGACTCGCATGACTCGCTGGCTCGCACATTAGGCAGACCCGCGGGAAACCCCGTAGGGTCTGCCTAATGTTAAATAAAAATGCCTAATGTTAAATAAAATTAATTGAAAGACAACCCATCCACAGTTGCTTAGAACAATAGATTGTGGTTACTTGGCATGCCTTTACTCACAAAAGGACTAAAGAAGACCCCGCAATATCATTTAACTGTACAACAAGTGTAAATAATGAGGTTTGGAATTGTCTGCATTCAAAATGTGGAACAATAATACAGTGGTCTGGCAGGTTTAGCTTTTGGGCAATGTAAAGTGAAAGGCTGGCATTTGCAGTGAGATATTTTTGCCTTAACATTTGATGTAACATTGGCTTCCCTTGGAGAAAAGTAAAAGGAAGGCAGGACACAACTTTTGACCAGAAATTTGACCAAAGTAGATCAATCAAGCTTAAGTCTTCAGGTTGAACTTCAATCCAGCTAAGGGAATCTTAGCAAGGGAAGTTTAGACTGTTTCAGTACATATCCAACCAATGCATTGACAATAATAATATTAAATTGATGCAATGGTATATTCATTTGCTTGCATAGAGATCAATCTAATATGCTGAATTGACTAAGTGATTACAAATTAAACAAAAGATGTGGTTTGTTTGGTGTTTAAACTTCTGTTATTATAAAATCAGGGCAATTTTAGCTTTAAGCAAGCTGTGTACCTGAAGCAAATCGCTCACCAATTTCTTATTCACTTCAATTTTGCTATCATTTTTCTGGTAGTATTTTTATCTCATGCGTTCAAAACATAGCCCACTTCAGAAAAGAGTGATGGCCCGGGCCGAGAGTCGCAAAGTTGGCCACTGTCTGCGGCCAATGACGGCAGTTAATTGTGTCAGCGGTTGTCTTGAATTTCGGGCGGGAGCGGGAAATTTTTTCATGTTTAGTGGGTATAGCTTGTAGCTTGCTTTAATTTGCCCTGGAATAATACTATGGAGGAAAGAAAGCGAATGCTCAAAGAACGAAAAAATAGAAAGCGACGGCAGCGGCTTTTAGAACGAAGGAACCGAGCAGAGGCGAGACTTGTGGCCGAATTGAAGGAAAAAACAAAGCGTGTGGAACGGCAGCGGGAAATTGACGCCTATCTTTCAAGAAAGTACTATGATAGGTGGCGTTCTCTTCCTAAAACAAAAGAGAATTGTGAAATTCGGAAAACAATATTCATGCCTGAACAGCGATAGGTAAGAATCGATCGTCCTGTGTTTACAATAAGGACCTGCTTGTTGAATGTTGATATCAATGTTGTTGAGCTGTATAAGCTTATGTTAGAACAATAAGCTTGCTCCAATCGATTCATTCCTCACTTTGTAGTCGCTAGTTTTCCTGTGTTTGGAAGAGCAGCGATTTTGTAAGGGTTTATTAACTTTTCAATAAGCGTGGGAAGCCGGGTCAAATAACTCTTTCCTGCGAAATGACCACCATTTTGAATCAGATAAAGGACTATGAAAATTTATCAGGTACATGTAGCTGATTTTATCTTTGCCTTCATCAACTACAGGTGTCTAAAGAGAAGCCTATTCAGGCACATATTGCAGAGATTGACCGTAGTCTATTAGAGACTCCAAGCGATAAAGATGAGAGAAGCCACCTTGGTTCAGGTATGTTTGGTTCCTGCCAGAAAATGTTTTACCGAGGTACACCTGTAGCTGGCAAGAGCTTTTCCTCTGCTACTTCAGAAGATGTTAAAAGAGAAGCCATGATAATGATGTCATTGCAACACCAAAATATTCCCTTTCCTTTAGGGATCTCAATAGAATCAATGAACTTTATTTGAGTGTCAACTGTATCTAGCACTGACGTACTAATTGGGGACACTGTAAAGCACAAATCAAATCAAATCAAATCAAATGTTGGTTTTTGTGGAGAGGGGAAAACCGGAGTACCCGGAGAAAAACCTCTCGGAGCAGAGTAGAGAACCAACAAACTCCAACTCAACTCCTAAATTATTAGTCATGAGTTATTATGACATAAACAACGAAGCATTTACAATGTACACTGCCCTCCATAGCAAGTCACTGGATCTTTCACAAGCAATTTGGTGCAGCATAACACTGCAGCTGGCTCAAGCAATTTCATATCTGCACTCTAGAGGGTTTATTCACCAAGACATTAAATTGGACAATGTTCTTGTTTCATTTTGGAATAATAAGTACCAAGCAGTCTTGATCAATTTTGGGAAGTGCATAACAACAGCTGCTGGGTCTGTCAAACACCTCTCACATGAAGAGCAACAAGAATACCACAAGAAGCATGCTCGCATAGCTCCAGAAATAGTATCTGGAGCAAGTAAACCTTCTGCTGCTAGTGATATTTACTCCTTTGGTAGAATAGCTTCTGTAATTGCCAAAAACGTTGAAAGCACTGTCCTTAAAAGTATAGGAAACAAGTGCACTAGCTTCAATCCAAATACAAGACCACATTTAAATGACATCATTAAGCAGCTTGGTGCTGTTACCGAAGAATTGTTGTGGATTGCTGGAAATTGTTGGTAGGAGTTTATTAGCATGACATTTCTTTTCTAAGAAAATATTATTCACATTGACAAAATTAAAGGAAATATTTCATTGTTTTAAGTATCAGATCCCATTGCACCTGCTTCCAAATGCAGTTTACTGATAGAGTGACTGAATCCGAATAAGTATTGGTACTTGCAAGTTTGAATTATTTCTTGAATAATGGAGTAGCTCACCAGAGTACTGAGCCACTTTCTTGATGGCTCATCAAATGTTAGCAAGTGGCAAGATGGCGCATCTTGTCAGTCAGTTCTTCGGTGATGCTAGCTTTCAGAGTTTTCTGAAACCTACCCAAATAGTTACATTCATAGATGTATGCACAGATTATAAGAAAAAACCATTAATTTTCATTATTCTGCTGACATGGCTCCAAGCATAGCAGTTTCTTAGAGATCAAACCAGACAAGATTATTAAGAGGGCCTAATGGACAAATGAATTATTTATTGTTTAAATTTTAAAATATTACAGTAATAATTAAATTTAAGTATCAGTTCCTGTTGTGCTGATTTGCCAATAGACTGAGAACAAGAGTAAATGAGTACATTTATCATCATGTTTAGTAATGAATACATTTGCTGAATATTAAATATACATTTACTATTTCAACAGAGATTTTTTTCTGAAAGTAACATACATGTACATAGTTAGTTTCATGTGTGTAGATTATATTTAAGATGAAACAAGCTACATTATTTTGCTGACTTTGCTTATTTTATAATGGTTTCATAAGAATCAAACCAGTTAAGATTGTTAATGGAAGTTATAGACAAATGAATTATTTATTGTTCAAAAATATCACAATATTTCCATTATAATTAAACTTAACATATAAGATCCCATTGTTATTGGTTTCAATTTATTGGTGGAGTAAGAACCCAAATAAGCAGGTGTAGTAAAATTCAGGAACAAATTTGCATTCCTGTCTGATAGCGTAGCTCACCAGTGTACTGAGCCGCTTTCTTGATGACTCATCAAATGTTAACAAGTGACAAGATGACACATCTTGTCAGTCAGTCCTTTGGTGATGCTACAGCTGTAGTTTCAAGAGGTTTTTATGAAACTTAGATGCAAATACCTACATACAGGTATGTACAGATTACAAGATAAACAAATTTTATTAATTCTGCAGATGTTGCTTCATGCATTACACTTTCATAGAGACCAAACGCATCAAGATTATTAACCCTTTACCCACTAAGAGTGACTTAATAGATTTTACTCTGTCTAATGCCATAATAATAATGTATAATATTTACAAAAAAAAACGATCAAATGTAAATAAAGTCAACGCTTCGATACCGGACAGATGAAGCTGAAACAATATTGAATTTAAAGTCCCTGAAATAGGTTTTTGTTCTCAATCGATGGTACAGCTCATTCTGGTCTCTATGCAAGAAAGCAGGTAAAGTAATTGTGTTCCACAAGATTGCACTTCTACAAACAAGGGAAATTTTCATGTGTCTAGATCTCGGATTGAATCTTGATACCAATAGCGAATCGTCTCCTCTTAAGGAATAGTTGCTGAAACGTTTATAGTAGACAGCCATGGATAGTAATTCTGGCAAGTTCCCATTGTGCGCTTTATAGAAAAGCTTAAAAATATCCACTTGTAGAGTAAAAACAGAATAGGCCAGTAGTCACATTCCAGCACATCTCATGACGCCATAGCCTTAGGCAAGTTAAAGATAATTCTAGTTGCTCTACAATGCAATCTTTCGATAGAACAGAACAAATCCAGACCACTACATGCACCCCACAATATTAGACTATACTGTATAGACGGTAAAAGTACTTAAAGAAACAACAATCGCACTGTTGCAGTCTTTCTATGTCGTAGAACATTTCACTGGCAAAATTGTACGATCGAAAAATTTCACAGTCGTAGAATAGTAGAATCCGAACAATCGGACAATCGTTCAAACGAAACCTTGTTTATACCATAAGGAGTGTTTGTTAGAATCCTAAAATAGCACACCCAGTCGAAGAATAGTAGAATCGGAAAAATCGTACAATCGGAGACTTCAATCCTGATTAACATTCGCAGGCATTTCGAGTGCTAAGTCGCAGAATAGGTCCCCTACATCGGTTATACTATTTTCTTGTCTCATGAGACTCTTGATCGTTTTTGTATATTTTTCGTCTGCCGTGCCTTCAATATTGCACACTTTTCTAACAATGCAAACGACGTTTACTCCGCTTTCAACAACATCGTCCCTTCTGTTCCATCTCGCGCTGAAAGTTGTGGTAATTTCGACAATCTCAGTGAAGTTGTTTCTTATGATGAACATCATACTTGACATGTTGCAGTATGCTCCTCTTTTCCTAGAAACCTGCTCCTCGATCAAAAAGTGAGGATAGATGTGGTCATACTTTGACCAATAATGCCTGGCATCTTGTAGCTCAGACGCTAAAACAAACTTCTTACCATGAAGTATACTGAATTCTAAGTTTCTCTTATTTCGTCTCTTTGCATTAGCCCCAAGTTGAGGCCATAAGCCCTTTCGTATTTGCACGGCTTCTAGCATAACCATTCTGACAACGGCTGAAGCCGTTTGTCCAAAAGCAGCAGCGGCATTTTTTACGCCGCCTCCAAACTGAAATCTCCTTTCGTCTCTTTGGTCATTGCTTTGGATGGAACCACTAAGAGACGTACTTTGTACATGTGTTACTGCAAGTCTACCTTGTTCGTGAAGTTCCTTGATTGCTCTAAGGACAAAGTCAAACGTTAAGTCAGTCTGAACGAAGATATGATCACGAATCGCTGCATGTGCCATAATTTTCACTTCGCCGTCGAAGATTAGACTGATTTAGCAAAGACAACGCGACGGCTTACAGGACGGCGCGCGCACAATGAAATAACCGATCGGAACTGGGTCGAGACCTCGGTCACGTCGCCAGAAAAAGTGATTCAACCTCGTTCCCAGGGTCCTCTCTCTAACTACTTTCTCGAGGTAGAGAGAGTACCCTGGGAACGAGGTTGAAAGTGATTTAGCAAAGAACAACGGGACGTGCGGAATGTGGAAGCATCTGTTCTCGAAGTTGCATTGTTCGTTAGTTCTGTGAGATATTAGTAGGCTATTTTTTGCTTTTTTAAAATCTGATTGAGAACAAAAACATGCTTGACATATGACTTAAGTTCGCTGGCTTAACTACCTTGCTCGTTGAATGCAATGTTCGATTTTGAATCGCTTTTAATTTTGATAATCTTAGCAAGAAATTTTGTTGAATGAGCTCATGATCACCGATTGAACGTTTGGTCTGAGGCTTTGGTTTGGTAAGTAACATGTATTTGAAAAAGTACAGTGCTGTACTAATTTGTACTTTTTTATATTTCATACTAATTTTGTATTAAACGTAGCTGGTTTTCATCTGTGTGTCGTCATGTATTTGCTGTCGCAATGGCATGATGCAATGAAAATCCGCGTAAGCTTAAACAGAAAAATAGTTGGCGCGTTAATATGGCGTGTCTCGTAACTGTTCGCGACGCTTTACTTATTTCTCGTTACCAAAACATAATCGATGACGTGGAATTTGCGCTTCTTTACGATGAAAGTTCGTCAAGACTGACGTTCCCATATTCAAAGTTTGAGCGTTTTGACATTGATACTTGGGACGAGTCTGAATGTCGGACCGAGTTGAGGTTTGGCAAGCAAGACCTGGATTTACTTCGTAGAAATTTGCAAATTGCAGACGAAATAGTGTGTTCTCAAAGGTCTGTATGCAATGGAATGGAGGCAATGTGTATTTTACTGCTATTCTGACCTCACTCATTGCTTTGTTATAAAGTGCCATTTGAGGTGTGATGTTGTTTCCTTTAAATGGTGCCTGAAGATATACCCCTAAAGGATAAGCAGGGTCGCCATACAAACAAAGAGGATCACCGTTGAAAAAAGCTACACGTCTCAAGTCAGTCAACAAACCGGACTCATGCAGTATTGTGCTGTCATGTCTTTTGCCCTCAAATGGACCAGCAAGATTTGCAATAAGGCCATTTGGTGTCACCACACTTTGGAATTTTACTTTGGACGAGCAATACCTCTGACAGTGCCATCCACAAAACGAAAACAGTTATTAAGTGGTGCCCCCTGTTGGTGAATAGCATCTGCGTATCTGTGCAACTGATCAGGCTGCAGGAAGGGATTTCTATCCCAGTTTTGTAGGCGATGACGATGGTTTGTGTATATAGAGTCAAGCACCTCATTAAAGATGAGACAGAGTTCGGTCTGGTTTCTACCAAAACGTGGCACCATATCTGTGTACCGACACGGGTAGGCAAGTGGTTAATTTGCTTCAGTTTATTTCGGCGATAGTACCATTCTATTGTAGTCAAAACAGTGCAGTGGCAAGGAGACTGAGAAAAAGTATTGAGTGTGTTTTATTAAGAACCACTGGATCAATGGTTTGATTGTAAATATAAATATTGCACAAAATTCTTACAGGCACATCAATAACTGAGTGAATAACTGAACATTTTATGAGGTAATTTTTATGGTCTATAAGAGTGTAGACCATGGACCATTGTGGTAGATTTGTTAAATGTACAACACTGAAATTCAACAACATTTGAAGAATTTTTAAATTACACTGTAATCAAGTGGAGAAATATATTTTTTCGTGTGCATATAAAGCTCCAAAACAGAGGAGTGTATTTAACTTCAGCTTTGTATATATGTTGTAGTTCAATTTTATCCTTGGTTCAAATTTTATTTTCCTTTGTTTCCAACTCATTATCATACATTACCATACCAGAAAACAAAGGAAAATAAAATTTGAACCAAGGAAAAAATTGAACTACAACATATACATTAAGATCATTCCTTTTTTTGTAAAAAAGACAGCAGAGCCTGCATTTGTTGTTGTTGTTGTTGAAACATACCCATCATTTGCTGTTGCATTAAGGCAAATTGCTGCTGTTGTAGCTGCTGTTGCTGTTGCTGATACTGCTGTTGTTGCTGCAAAACTTGCAGAATTTGCTGATGCTGCTGCTGTTGCTGTTGTTGTTCTAGTCTTGTTGCTTCCAGAGTTGCTCTTTCTTCTCTCTTCTCTTTTATCTCCTGCTTCTTCATTTCTAAATCTGACTCTGCCCTTTCCCTCAACCATTCCAGCATGTCTCCTCCTGATCTCCTTCTCTTTGTTGCAACTGTCTTCTTTTCTTCTCCCCTCACCTCTTCATTTTTCTTTCTTGTTTCTCCTATCCTTTCAAGTGCCCTGTCTCTCATCTCCAATGCCTGCTTCTTTTCATTTGCAACAGCCTCCCTTTTTGCCTCACTCTGATCTTCACTACTCTTCTCTGACTCGTCTCTGAGAGCAATTAACTCTTCCAATAGTTTGTCACACTCACTTTGTAGCACCTCTCCTCCACTACTTGCTCTTTCTTCATCAGCCTGTTTTGCCTTTACTTTTCTGGCCAAGGTATTGAATCTGTCTCTTATAGACCTTTGGTTAACATTGAACCCTTGCTGACAATTTAGGCTTTTTGTCACTAAATCCCATGCACTTCCTCTCTCTCTTGAACCATGTTTCCATTGAAACACCCCCTCCCCTGCCATTGTGGTGAGTAAAATTACATCTTTCTCCTCTGTCCATTTCATGACCGACCTACCATGACAAAAGAATTTGAATTTTAACAACTCAGATTAAAGATATTCAATTAAAATTGTTATTGTTATTATATTATATATTATTATATAAATTGTTATTCTATGTCTTTTTAGAGTTAATAGTACAGGGTTTTGTGTACATTATTTAAATGTATAAAAATATGTACTTTTGGACAGTAAAATATCCAGGATATTTTTCCCAGGCCAGTACCTACCCCAATCTCCTTCCTTAGAATGTGTACATTATTTAAATAATACAAAGCATTTCCCTCCTTATGATGGGTACCTCCCCAAGATACCTATACATGTATGTGCAGTGCAATAGGGCACTGTACTGGTGCTCACTGCAGGTGCTTAAAAGGTTACATCATCAACAAAAGGATGGGGTACCACTTTTTGTGTCTAGTATAGACACATTGTAAAGCTGTTCAAGGTCGGATAAGGCTTCATGTAAGACAAAAAATGACGTAATGCTGCTTAAGTTTCTGTGGAGTTTCACTTACGTGACCAACTACATGAAGTAAAAACCCCGCGTAATGTAACCACGTCGATATTTTGTCGTGAAGTCGTGTTAAGTCGGGAATCTCCATTTTGTAACGAAAGTTTTCGGGACCAATTGAATTCGGAGAAGCAAATGTTCCGAGTTGATATCGTCGATCGTCGTAAAACCCACGTGCTTTGATGTGCTTTGCTGTGCTTTGCTGTTGACAGTCCACCGCTTGCGGATTTCGAGATTATTTCGGTGAGTAAACCAGTTGTTTTCTTATTATTATGAATTTCTTAAAAGGTACTTTCTTCATATGTCACAGCTTTCGAAGAAGGTGTAAGTCTGGTAGAATGGAAGGCTTTCAAAAGTGCTTTCAAGCAGCAGTTCGTCGTATGTGCCGCGGTCGAAAAGACTCCGCAGCGCTGTTGAGAATCACCGCTCCACTGCCTCGGAAAATAGAAATTGAGCATCATAAGCCCCATCTGGGGAATAAAAAGCCCTTGAAGGGAATTATTGAGCCCCATGTGGGAATTATTAAGCCCCATTTGGGGATTTCAAAGCCCGCTGGGGCATTGAAAAAGCTCCATGTAAACATAAGCTTATTGCAGAGCTATACGCTAAGAAACTTTGCCGCCCCCGTGGTGACAACACCTTTCATTAACCAGACGTCTGCGAAAGCTGTGGCGCGTTTATACGGACATATCTGTACTAGATCTAGTTGTCTGAGTGAAAACTATGTTAGCATCGGTTTAACCAAACATTTCCATGCAACTGCAATGGACAGCCGAAGAAGTGATATGGGCGTTTCACTGTTTGTGGGATCTTTGCCATGCTTGACAGAATTTGACACGAATAGGTGCCGTCAGGCCATCGCTAAACACGTTAAGCGGCGTAGGGACCGAGAGCCATCCAGATTATCGATGAAGAAAGTTTTAAGATCTATGAAAAAGAGGAAACATAGATGCAAAGTAAAGGACGTAGTAAGGAAATCGACTCCAAAATCATCCAGATTGTACAGTGTAGTTATCGACTATAAGTCATGGTATGTGAGGTACAACAACAGATCTGACTGTTTTTTTGCCAGTTTTCTTAATCTAAAAGGACTGATTGGAAAAAAGACACTTCATAAAAGTAAACAAGCAATTAAGCCATGTTTACCTACTCACAAAAAAAAACGATCAGGTAGGATTACTAAAAGATACTGTGTGTCGAGAATGAAGCTTTTGATATCAGGTGACATTGAATTAAATCCAGGTCCAGAAGATACAAATAGACAAAATCAATTGTCATTAACTTCAATGATACTGTTAAACTACCGTTTGCGTCAGCTGGGATTAAGACCTGTAGATGTTGGGGGTGCAGGTGACTGTTTTTTTAGAGCTGTTTCACATCAACTATATGGTGACCCATGTTTTCACTTTAACATTAGACAGACTGCTATTCAATACTTACAGCAAAACCCTGAGCTTTTTATTGAAAGTAACACTGAGAATTCATGGAACGAATATCTGACTAATATGTCACAGCAAGGCTCATGGTGTGATGCACTTATGGTGCAAGCAGTTGCAGAGTCACAAAATTTAAGAATCCACATTGTGGAGTCCCATGAAAATTTTGCTGATACAACTATGATTGAGCCAGTTCATATTTCAGAGCAGCCACATGCCACAATATATTTAGGCCATGTAGATGAAGTACATTATGTTTCTACCACTCACCTATTAGAAACTCCGAACAGCCATCACACTGATGTTGTACAAAATGTTCTCTCTGAGCAATCACTAAACAAGGCTCCCAAACGGAAACGTGATGGTTACATGAAAAAATATAGGAAAAAGAAGACTGAAGAAAATAAAAGTTGTGCCACAAGTAAAAAAAGTAAAAATAATGCTTATATGAGGAAATATAGGAAAAGAAAAGCTGATGAAAGGAAGAAGACTCTGAACACTGAATCAGCATGTCAGAATGAAGAAGCTGAAAATGCTCCAAAAAGTAATAATGCAAACATCCAAAACATAGATAATTTAATATTAAAATTTCACAATGAAGTTTCTCAGGGTCCATTGTATATCTGTAGCTGTTGTGACCAGTTGTGGTATAAACACAGTGTTTGTTGTCCTGACACACTAAAAAAATCAAACCCTGCTGTTGCAGAAAAATATTTGCTTAATCGAAGAAGTGTCCAAAATAAAGAGTGGTTGTGTAGAACATGCCACAATTACTTAGCAAAAAATAAAGTTCCTCCTGCGGCTGTTGTCAACGGAATGCATTTTCCACCAAAACCAGATTTTTTTGACTTGAATGAATTAGAATGCAGGCTTCTTGCTCCAAGACTTGCATTTCAAAAACTAATGCAAGCTCCAAGGGGAGGGCAGTTAAAAATACATGGAAATGTTGTCAATGTTCCAGCAGAAGTATCCAATACTGTTAACATGTTACCAAGATTACCTTCAGAAAGTGGGACAATTAAGGTGAATTTAAAGAGAAGATTACAATACAAAAGTTCAGCACTGTCTCTCAACATAAGACCACATAAAGTTATCCAGGCAGCCAAGTGGCTTGTTACCAACAGCAGTTTATACAGACAAGAGGGAATATCAGTAAATGAAAACTGGGGTGAACAATGCATTGTTAATTCTCTACTAAATGACAATTCTGTTGAAAATCAAGATATTTCTTCACAAGATAATGTCAACTGTAGAAGCGATGTCGGAACTAGTAGTAATTGTGATGAAGCTCTTGAAAGTGAAGATCACTGGAGTGAGGATGAGGCAGAAACACCTGCTGGAGTTACTGACACAATGTTAACAAATGCAGATTTTGCTGAAAACACCGAGAGTCAGTATATTTTAAGTGTAGCGCCAGGTGAAGGAAACAAACCCTTAAGTATATTCAAAGATCAGTATTCTGAAGAATTAGCATATCCTGGCATATTTCTTGGTCAAAAACGTCCAGAAAATAAAGATAGGCTTGTTAGCATTCATTATAGTGACATTTGTAAATCTGAACTGCGACAAAGTGATAGAAGAGCTGCTATGTGTGTTGAGAACATATTCTTTAAAACAAAGAAACTCCAACTAAAATTGTTGTTAGGGAAATCTCAACTTGCTCTCAGAAAGTGCAAAGGTAATGCAAGATCTTTAAATGCAGCACAGCTTAGTCGTGAAGGAGCAGTAGAGAAATTGATTCACCACGATGAAGGATTTCAATTTCTTAGAGCATTACGTGGCTCACCTCCATATTTTGAGAAGACAAAAAAAGACTTGTTTGCTATGATAAGACAGCTGGGACCAGCCTCTTTATTTTGTAGTTTCTCTTCAGCAGAAACAAAGTGGATCCATTTGCTTAGAATACTTGGTCAGTTAGTTGATAACAAAGAATACACCAATGAAGAGTTAGAAAATATGAACTGGAATGAGAGGTGCAGATTAATTCAAAGTGATCCAGTCACGTGTGCCAGACATTTCGACTATCAAATTAGTCAGTTCCTTACAAACTTTCTCTTGAAAGGAGCCCAACCTTTAGGAAACATCTCTGATTGGTTTTACAGAGTAGAATACCAGCAGCGAGGTTCACCTCATATTCACATGCTGATATGGCTTGAAAATGCACCTGTGTTTGGAGTTGATGATGATGATGTTGTTACAGACTTCATTGATCGGACCATTAGTTGTAAATGGCCAGTTGATAATCCAGAACTGCAGAATCTAGTAAACAGACAAATTCACAGGCATTCTCCCACTTGTAGGAAGAAATCAAAGAATGAATGTCGATTTAATTACCCACAACCACCTATGAGAGCAACTAAAGTTCTCCATCCTTTAGAGAACAATATACCACCAAATGAGATATTAAAACATAAAGATACATGGAAAAGTCTCAAGAAGCAGTTGAATGACTTCAAAAATGGTGAATGCATAACCTTTGACGAACTGCTTCTCAAGTTAAAAGTTACTGAATGTGATTATATATTGGCCGTCAGGTCATCTTTACATTCTCCAACAATTTTTTTAAAACGAGAACCAAATGAGTTGAGAATTAATAATTATAATCCAACTTGCCTAAAGGCCTGGAGAGCAAATATGGATATTCAATTTGTCCTAGATGTCTATGCATGTGCTATGTATATAGTGTCATATATCTCTAAAGCACAAAAAGGAATGAGTGAACTTTTGCGGCAAGCATGCAATGAAGCCAGGAAGGGAAATTCTAACATAAAACAACAAGTGAGAGATATTGGAAGCACATTTTTAAACGCTGTAGAGATAAGTGCTCAGGAAGCTGTTTACATTGTTTTGCAACTACCTATGAAGAAATCATCACGTCAAGTAGTGTTCATAAATACTACACCTCCTGATGAAAGAGTGCAGCTCCTAAAACCAATTGAAGAGATAAAAGAAATGGAAGATGAATGTGAAGACATATACACAGGTGGACTTTTGCAAAGATATGCAAACCGCCCTATTAGTCTTCAACACTTGACATTGGCTGATTGGGCTGCATGGTATGACTCAACTGCACAACCATATGTGAAAAAATCATTTAAAAATGACACTGATAGCCTTCCCAGGGAAACAACTAATGGTGAGGAAAATGATGATGAGATTTCTAATGAAAATACCATTACTGAGAAAAGGAATAAGAAAAGAGCAAGACCTAGAATAATTAGAAGTGTTTGGTTTAACAAAGAAAAAGATGCAGAGAAACATTTCCGTGAACTATGAATGCTCTTCACACCCTGGAGGAATGAGGAAACTGACCTAATAGCTAATTTTTCTTCCTACGAGGAGCGCTTTTATCTTTTAAAAGATGCCATTACTGAACAAATGAAGTAATATGCTGTTTGCAGTGATGAACTGGATAAAATCCAGGAACAAATACTTGATGTTCATGACAATGATGATTTGTTTGATTCAGTAGCACCATTAACGCAAAATATAGAATACGAAGATGAAGCAAAGGGTGTTGAAGATTTGCATCCTGATTTCACTGAAAACTATGATTTGTCAAATGATATTGGAATTCCATTTACTACAGCAAACCACGAACCACTTATATTGAATGAAATGCAAGATCAGAATTATAGGCAACTTGTTCAGACACTAAACAAAAAGCAAAAAGAATACTTTTACCATATTTTGCATCTCATAAAAACATCTGACAAACCTTTCTATAATTTCCTCTCTGGAGGAGCCGGAGTGGGAAAATCCCATCTTGTCAAATCACTGTATCAAGCAGCATTGAAATATTATAACTCACGGGCTGGAGAGGATTTCAGTGAAGTTAAAATATTACTGCTTGCACCTACTGGAAAGGCTGCTTTTGGCATTAAAGGAAATACAGTTCACAGTGCATTGCAAATACCAGCTTGTCAGTCTCTAAAGAATTACAAACCTCGTGACTCCAGTAGACTTAACACCCTCAGATGTCAACTGCATGCAGTGAGATCAATTTTCTTAGATGAAATATCTATGATTGGAAATACAATGCTTAATGTGCAAATTAATAATAGACTGAAGGATATTAAGGGTAGCACTGAGCAATTCGGAGGTGATAGCATCATTGCACTTGGTGACTTATTTCAGTTGGAGCCTGTTATGGATGGCTATGTTTTTAAAGATATGAAAAACTCAGAGTATGCATCTCTTGCTCCTAACCTCTGGAAAGAACATTTTACAATGTTTGAATTTGACGAGATTATGAGACAAAGAGAAAGTAAGCAATTTGCCGAAATTCTAAACAGGTTAAGGGAAGGAAATCACACCCCAGAGGATATAGCAAAACTCAAAGAAAGATGTATTTCGGAAGACTCTACCAATTACCCAATTCATGTTCCACATTTGTTCATACAAAATTCAAAGGTTGATCAGTTTAACAGTAGAGTTCATAGGGAAGCAACTGGTGATAAGTATACCATCAAAGCAATAGACAGTGTTGTAGGAGCTAATTCCACAGAACTCAGAGATAAAATCTTGAAGCAAATACCCTCTGACCCTAGGAAAACTAGGCAGTTAGCTTCACACCTTCAACTTGCTGAAGGTGAGAGGACAGAAGTAGCAATAAATATTAGAACTGATGACGGCATGACAAATGGTGCTGGAAATGTCATTAAGAAGGTCAAGATACATAACAGAAATAGTCCATCTGGCATGATATGGGTGCAATTTGACCATGTAGATGTTGGAGAGAAAACCAGACGTGAGAACAGGCATTTGTACGTCCATGGCATTGAACATACATGGACTCCTATCAAACCTGTCACTGCACAATTTGCAGTAGGAAGAAACATGACAGCTCAAGTCATAAGAAAGCAGTTCCCACTGAGACCTGCAGCTGCTAAAACAATACATAGATCACAAGGTGACACTGAAACTGAAATAGTTGTGAACTTTAACACCAAGAGAAAAATACCTCATGTGCATTATGTGGGCCTAAGCAGAGTAACAACCATCGAGGGACTATATATTACTGACCTTTGTGAAAGTAAAATAGCTGTCAATCCTGATGTTAAAGTAGAAATGCAGCGCTTAAGAACAGAAGCACTGCTACAGCTGTCTGTTACTCCTATTTATCAAATAGATCATGTTGCTCTAAGCATTTGCTTCCTTAATTCCAGATCATTGCATAGACATATTGATGATATTCGGAAAGACTTAAACTATTTAAGCATAGATGTCAATATATTCTCAGAAACCAGATTAACACATTTTTATACCAATACAAACTATGCCATCAGTAGATATACTTTGTTTAGAAATGATAGTCAATCTTCTGAACCGAGTACAAGACCCTATGGTGGAACAGCAGTCTATACTAGAATCCCTTTTCTTCCTGGCTATCCATTTTGTAGCAACAGAAATGGTGTTGAAATAACTATTATAAAAGTTGTACCAATTCCACATGTTACCATAATAGGTCTTTATCGGTCACCAAAAGTACCGGTAAGACAGTTGTGTGCAGCTCTGAGAGAACTACTTACCCATGCTTCATCAGATTTTAAACTATTTATTGGTGATTTCAACATCAACTGGTTAAATGAAAAAGAAAAACTTCCTCTTTTTAATCTGTTTATCAGAGATAATCATTTCAGGCAAATAGTAACAACTTATACCACCGATAACAGAACCACCATAGACCATATTTACTATACCAATTTACCTGAGTCACATGTCAATTTACACATATTAGAGACATATTTTTCAGATCATAAAGCTATCACTGCATTAATTCGGCAATGAAAATAGTGTGCCTAAAGCAATCAATTTCTTGTCATTTAGTGAAATGTTATAACCTATAGTTTCATTAAATATGCTGACCATAACCATTGCATATATCTGTCTCTGACCTTCTTTTTTCTATTTCATAATCTACAACAGACGGACAATGGATGAGGAAAACAGTCACAGCAAAGGTATGTATAGCCTTCATCTGATTTGTTGTTTACTTTAGAGAATAGTTTGACAACCATTCCTATAGTGTGTTGTCACAATGGTTCCTGTTGACACTTTAACCCCCTAGAGTGAGTAACATTTTATTTCATCTTATGGTAACACTGTGAAGTCAAATTCTGACAAAAAAGTAATTAATCAACATGTGAAAAACACCTTCATCATTAAACAAATTCTCCTTATCATTAACACTAAAAAATTATGGAGAACAGTGTGCAGAATATGCATGTTGACCTTAGCAGTTAAACTGTTGTTGCTATGTTTTCCTATACAAGACTTCTTTTTCGAAAACCTGACAACTTCTCTAACTCATAACCCTTTTTGTTTTCTATAGAGCCACAAGAAAAAGACGGAGAACTTAAAGGACCTATTACAGCCTACATTCACAACGTGTCTCCAATAAAGAACAGTGAAAAGAATACCAAATGGTTTGATTGTCAATTCCAACTGGAAGACATAACTGTCCGAGGTGTCTGTTTTGACCCAACTACTGCTCTTCAGGAACAGTACACAAAATTGTCAGAAAAGAAGTCACCTGTGAAAATTACCAACTTCGAGACTGGAAACAAAAGAAAAGGATTCCCTCCAGATGTAATAATTAAGAAACGAACCAGGATTGATGAACTGTCCCATTCCCTGCCATTTCAACGACAAAAGTCCAGTGGATCCACACAAGCAACAATTGGCTCTCTAAAAGATCTCCAACCAGGACAGTTACTTTCTGTTTCTGGTATGGTAAGCAATCTCACTGACTCAAAGGTTGTCAAAACAAAAGCAAGTAGAGACATCTCAGTGAGGGAATGCCAGCTAACTGATCCTACTGGCTCTGTGAAACTTGTAATGTGGGACTCATTTGTGGACAAAGTTCAGGAGGGGAAAACCTATGTCTTCAACAATGTCCGTCTGAAGCGTGACGGTGTCATTTTATCTCTTGTAACTTACCAGTCTGGATGTTCAATCGAACAGTGTAATGACTTTCCAAATATTACTCCACCCAGTCCACTTCCTTCGACAAAGAAAACAGATTTCTTTGAAGTAATTGCAACCACAACTGTGTCTTCATACAAAGTCTGTACAAATTGCTCTAAGAAAGTAGTATTAGGTGGTTCTAAATCCACTGTAAAATGCAATTTCTGCAATGCAACAATGAGCACAAAGAAATGTCCCAGTCATTTTTATGCACGTGTTATTCTTAAAAAGAATGAAACTAAAAGTACCTTATCCTTTTTCCACAGTTCACTAATATCTCTCATACGCCTATTTAATGAACAAAACAAAGAGTCACTGAGTGAATCTGATATAACAGAGCAGCAGTTGGAAGACGTCATATTATCATTTGACACCATAAACATAACATATGACTTCTCTACTTTTAAAGTAATAGAAGTATCACATTGACTCACAAGTTTCAAATAAATGTTCATGTTCAGTAGTGACATCTACGTTTCACGTAACTCAGTTAATAAGAACACCTTTCTTGAGCATTGTGTTACTTCTACAATTCACTGCATGGTGGAAGAACTCTTGCGTTATTAATATTGTTACAAGCAATGTACTGTTTTATGTTCAAATTCTTCTACAATTCACTGTATGGTGGAAGAACTGTTGCGTTATTGTTACAAGCAATATACAGTTTTATGTTCAAATTCTTCTACAATTCACTGTATGGTGGAAGAACTGTTGCGTTATTGTTACAAGCAATATACAGTTTTATGTTCAAATTCTTCTACAATTCACTGTATGGTGAAAGAACTGTTGCGTTATTGTTACAAGCAATATAAGAATAAAGCATAACAATTGTGTCTACATTTGCTTTTACAGTGTACTGTCTCTTCCAAATGCACCTTAACAGCCCTAACCATTCAATATCTATTTTACATTCATTTCATACTAGACACACGTACGCAGTGCGGACCTATTTTTTTCTACGTTAAAACACCAAGACTGCAGTTTTCCAAAGCCCACTGATCTAGTAATATACTCTGCCTGAAAGGTGACTCATAAATCATCTCACTAAAAAGGATTTGCCATTAATCAATTTGGCTGATGGCTGCAAAGTTGTTTTCTATTCTTGTTTCTATTTTTTTTTTTCATTGTACACGTTGTAAAAAGTACATACCATACTAATAAAGGTTAGCATTCTTTCTAATAACCAGGCAGGTCACTGGTCATTGCTTAGCCCAGAGAAAGTATCGCTAAAAGGGAGGAGTACAATCACGCTTCGGTATACTGTAGTGAACTGAAATATAACTAGCCTATAAATGACAACTTGAAAGTTCTGAGGTTTCACGCTGATTTTGTTGTACGACTTGTTATATTGGTTCGTATATCTGTAAACTTTTAACTTACTTTTTCTTGTCACTTTCTCCAAGCGCCATGTCTCCTTAAAAAGTAGTCGAACAAAATATTTTTTAGCGTGCATTTGGCTTCTTCACTGAGTAGCGATAATTTGCAGCCAAGGCATGGATTTGGTAAAACCCGGTCAGAAATAGACACTAAATTGATACTGAGCTAACATTTCATGGTGGAAACCACAACGACTTGAAAAACAAAAAGGCACTGGAAGCAGTTAAAAAGCCAATAAAGGTTTGGCAAATGCCGGGAAACCATACAGAAACGCACTTGGATAAACTTAATTGACAACTTCTTGTTCGAGTTGTCACGCTATTAAGTTTAGCGTGGTACCAAAACAGCTTAAAATGTTCGCTTTCCTATTTGAAGATACAAAAAAAACAGATCATAAAATATCGCTCTACGTATAAGGATATTTTCTTTTACCTTTTCAACTTGAAAACAGTACAAATCTCCAGACGTTGTGACCGCGACGTGAAAACAAGGAAATATTGCCGTCGTAAACGAAACGCGACCTTGACCTGACAACGTCAACATTGGCACCGGAAGTTGGATCCAGACTATTCCGCGCGTCATCACGTCGTCATTTGACGTCGCGTTGTCTTTGCTAAATCAGTCTAATATCTAGCCTGTTTCAGTGTGTTCCAAAGTACAAATACTGTGTATCAGGGGCTTGGAACCCCCCAAATACTGTAGTAGTTCTAGGGCTTGGAACACTTCGAATAGCTTGCTCGCACCATGTGCTTTGTGTTGTTAACAAAGTAGTTAAGTGTTATCTAATATTCAAATAAATTGTTGAGAGATTTTTCACAGGCCGTCAGTTAACTTGGTGAGGGGCAAGCTAGGCGTCAGGCCGAGCAAAAAGAGGGTGTAGAATATCGAGAGGGCATAGGCAACGGAATAGTGTCACGTCACAATTGGCGTGACCGGAAGCTACGAAGGGCCATGGAGAGTTTTATTCAATCATGAACTGAAGCTAAAACTGCATGTAGCACAGTCAACTCTCTCTTAACGACCACTTCATTAAGTGACCACTTGAGTGACCACTTTGTAAGTAACCGTTTTGCTTGTCAGTCAAACACTGCTTCAAAACCTCTCTCAGAAGCGACCACTTCTCAAATTTCTTAAGCGACCGCGACCGCTTTCGAGGCCTGAAAGGTAACAAATCCTTTTGTTTTGTCTTTCCTATAAATGACTATACTCTAACGCCTTGTGTTACTCAGATGTCAGATCCAATGTAATTTAACCTTTAAAAGACCAAGTTTCAGGTATTTTTAAAGCCGTTTTCTGGGCTTAGGCAGTCTTTTGAATTTCGTGATTGCAAATAAGAAGCTCAAGTAAAAATGTGTGCTGTTTCACAACACTGAGGGCTCAAATTTTCATTGTGACATCAGCATTCAGCCGTTGGTTTTTAACTCGTGGATACGTGAAGGGTATTTGCGAGTTTTTGTGGGGACTCCAATATGCAAATTGTCACTCACTCACTCACTCCGGTGTAGACCCTGTTCGTAATTAGTCGGATAGAACTCGGGAGCACCGATATGAAGACGACAATTGTAGTCACCGAAGTCTACCAATCAAAGTTCACGCTGAAATTGTATCGTACCGGTGCCAGAGTTTGTGGTGATTTTGTAGCTTAACAGGACGATTAGCGAGGCCCTGTTAGGGGTAAATTCCGACAAGCGAGATGGCCTTGAAACGGCGACACGAGGGAGCTGAAATGACGATGAACGACGAGCCGCTCACAGGAAATTACGACAGCGACCTGCGACCTTCCGAAATTGTGACGTGAAAACGTTTGAAACTCAGACGGGCGACATAAAGAAGCCCCCTAACAGGGCCTCATCAGCGGTCTTACTAAAATCAGAAAGGGTTTAAATGTTTCTAGTTAGGACAATGGCCAAAGTTGGAGCCGGACTGAATTTCATGAGCCTTTGACTCGGCCAGGCGCTAAACGTGACGAGAAGATAACCATTCGCTCTTCCGACGTCGACCGCCCCCAAGATTACAGGCAGTGTATGAATTTCAGTTGGCTCGAAAGTGATCTGAAGATGAAAAATCTCTTGGTAATGTAGTAAGCTTTGATGAGAGCTCATAGAGCGAAATGAGCACTTGAATGAGAACTTATATGAGCGAAATGAGCACTTGTTACAGAATAAATTGACGAATCCATGATGTGAAACCGAAGAACTTCTGTGGCCAACCAGGATAAGGAACATCGCATGGAGGACTTTTCTACTGATTTAAGTGTTAGTACTAACAGGAATGGAGTTGTAGAAGTATTGGGACGGTCAAGAAGTATGTCAACGTTTACTTGTAAACATGGAGGCGCCTGCCGTGACGGAGAACCATCAAGATTACAATGTAAGAAAGTCATCAAAGGGTTCGAAAAGAGTAAGTCATGTAGAAAATGTATTAAGCGTTATATTATATACAATATACCACAAGCCTTTACAATGAAAAGTTTTCTGTCTATTGATTTCCGATTATACCTTGAAGTGAACTAGATTGTGTTGAAGTTGACATGTTGGAAAAGATAGGTTTACCTGTTTTGCTGGTATCCGGTCATTTCGCCAACGAGTCGTTTCGCCAACGTCTTGTTCACCGATTTTAGGCAAAAAAATTGCCTTGAATTTTGCAGGTTCGTTCTTTGAGAAACACCTAGATATGTATGTATGTATGTATGTATAGATAGATAGATACATACATACATACATACACACATATATACATACATACACACACACACACACACACACACACACATACATACATACATACATACATACATACATACATCTATCTATCTATCTATCTATCTTTTTACAATAACTGAGCGAATTCTCGCGCGCTGATTGGCTAATTTTTATCATCAATAAGAGTACAGACACATAAAATTTTAATTTATGCAAGGTTTTTTCGCGTGATAAGTGAGCTGTCAAACAGTCAGATTCTTACCCAATCACATTGTATTACGTGTTGTCACAAGCCAATGAGAAGGCGAGAAAAGTTATTGAGAATAGTTGCGCCCTGATTGCGTCAATTTAAATAAAATTCAGCATTTTTCGAGTTTACTTGCTGTTTACTTGCGTTTTCTTTTCATTTCAGTCTTCATTTGACCTTTTTCGCGTTTTGTTATTGTAAAAAACAAATTGACGTCCGTTTTTTATGCGTCTGTCCTCTTATTGATGATAAATTGCGTCATAACATTGTCAAAGTGTTGTAGATCCACGAGCCGATAGGCGAGTGGATCTACAACACTTTGACAATGTTATGACGCAATTTATCATCAATAAGAGGACAGACGCATAAAAAACGGACGTCAATTTGTTAAATGTATGTATGTATGTATGTATGTATGTATGTATGTATGTATGTATGTATATATTTAGCAATTATTCCACGAAATCGAGTCGTATATGAGCTAATAGCCAACGAGGCGCGTAGCGCCGAGTTGGCTATAGCTCATATACGACGAGATTGAGTGGAATAATTGTTTTATTATATCTCTAAACCCTCGCTTATGAGACACTGGAATTAGTTTGTACGACAAGAATTGACTTTGTTATTGTTTTTGAACTGAACCATGTTGTCGAGCCGACATATTGTAAAGCCGATGTGTAAAAAAGTTTCAAACACGAGTCCGGCTCGTTTAAAACATCTCTTTAATGTACTTGTTAATTTTTTTTTTGTAGTTAGCAAATTAGTTTGAGAGTTTTAAAGTGGAAAAAGTAGGCAGAAACAAAATAAAAACTCAGTTTACGGGCTTAACAGTTCTTTCAAAATGGCGGCTGTTTGTAAGAGTTTCACTTTCGTTCGTAATAAACAATTTCGCAATATAATTTGCTCACTTACCGTCGAATAATTTCATCCCATATTTATTTGCTTCGGTAGTATTTTTTGGTGTATGATTTTTAAGCTTGACTTGAATTTCTCCCTGTCTAATTCAAGAAATCGCAGGGGCACCCAACGACCAAATTTTTCCAAATACCTCAGAAGTGCCTTAAATGGATTTTTCTATGCTTTAGAAGCCTGTTTCATTAATTTGGAGCTGCCCTAAAAACCATTTATCTGTTCGGATTTCTTAGGGGAACTGTATTCGTCTCGAAAATCCTAGGCGGCCTTTTTGGCTCATCCGAAAGTTTTAGCTACCTTTATAGGTCTGTTCGAAAAATGAAGAACTCGTGCTAGCATTGCTGTCGTTAGAAATTTTTAGGAGACCTTTTTTGTAAAAGCTTGCATCTATGAAAAGATTCCGAAAATTTTAGGCAAACCGTAACGCGCATCCGAAGATTGCAGGGGAGTAATGAACTTTTTTATTCGAAAGTATTAGGGGAAGAAATCACACGCTACTGAACAGAGACAAAGAAGCCGACATTACCGTCGACCATATCTTCCATAACTTAGAAAAATAAAGCATTCAGATCACTTAGATCAGTTAGATGTAAGGTGAATGTTTATTGTTATTACCTATACATGTTTGAAACCGATAAAATTTCCAGTTTTTAATTTGATCGCGGAAAAGCGTTTTAAACAAGGAGAAAACAAATCTAGTATAAACATATCCAGCTTATCCATAAGCGTTAAGGCCATCCTATTTTTTTTCTCCGTTTAGCGTCGTCCGACCGACTTAAATTTTTGGCATTTAAAAAAAAGTAACTCAGTACGTAGTTGGACCATTTTTCACTTGAAATAATTCTTATGACTTTTTTTTTTAACTTTCTTTTTTTTCAATCCGACCGACCGATCCAATATCAGAAAACGCATTCGACGCTAAACGAAAAAAAAAATATGAGGATGACCTAAGTTTTATCGCGTCGGAATGGTCGGTCAACAGCATAAAGACTGTGAGAATTAAGCTTACCAGGTCGTTCAAGTCAGTACGAGAGTACAACGTTAAACAAAGACGTTCTGATTTGGTGAATTTGGACTGCCTTCTCAGATAAATCTTGCTTCGATTTTCTGCACCCATGCGTTATACATCCCTAACTTGCGGACGACGTCCAAAAATTGCGAGTTGTAACTCGAACGAAAATTCTAGGGTAACTTTCTGTTGACTATCTATTTACGAAAAGTCTTGGACAACTTTTTCTCGACCACCTAAATTACGCAAATTCTAGGGCAATTTTTTTTTCCGAAAATCAAGACAACGTGTTCTTTCCCTTGAGGAGAAATTTTCCGAAAAATTTAGGCGACCTTACATTCGAACAGATATTTTACCGAAATCATTCGTTGGGTGCCCCTGAAATCGTCCCTCCATGATTGCCGTTTTCCGTGCCAATGGTATATGAGCTGATATACAATGAGTAGGGAACCAATCAGAGCGCGCGTTTGCTCATATACAAGGTTGCAGATATAATAAATATACATATCTAGGTGTTTTTCAAACAACTTACCTGCAAAATTCAAGGTAACGTTTTTGCCTAAAATCGGGCATTGCCCGGAATTGGGCTTAGCGGGCGTTTTTCGTTTGATGGGGGAGAACGGTTGTGATGGTGCCAACGAATTCTTCATATCGCGTTCTACCTTGCCATGTTGTCTTTATCGGACTAGTGCTATTGTTTTGTCGGGGGTAGGGTTAGGGAATTTTGATTTTAAGGCTAAACATCTCTGTTTTATTTGATTTCACATCTCAGTTGTTTCAGTGTGTAATCAGAGCTTGTGTAAGGTACTTTATTTTGCATGTAAACCCTAAAGAGAGTTAGTGATACTGCAGGGGGGTGGGGGGTGGGGTGGGGTCGGCAGGGGATATGACAGGAAAGCAGTAAGGGGGGAGGACAGGGATGTGGGGGAATAGGGGGGCCTAATAGGCTTTGGTTTATGTCTGGTTAAGGTAATTGGCCTGAAATGCTAAGGCTTAAAACGTTTTGATTTTTCACGTCAGGTGAAATTTTTATTGGTACGTTTTCTCAGAAACGCTTATATATATATATATATATTTAGAAAACAGTCCTAAGAAAATACGAGCGCTGATTGGTTAGAATTCATGTTTCTATAACTCGATAGAAACACAGAACTAGCACGAGCTGTTGACGTAATGATGACGTGCCAAAGAGAATTTACATTTTGGTCATCAAAGCTAAAACGTTTCGTCGCGGTGTTTTCTAAAAGAAATAGAAAACATGTTCTTCGTGTTTCTATTGAGTTTTAGTATAAATCTACTAGCGTTCTATCACAAATGCCGCGCTCTGATTGGCTACGCTACCCACTATCTATTCTGTGATAGATAGTGAGTAGCGTAATGGCGGCCGCTTCTTCACGTTTTCGAAGTGTCCTTGAAGAAGATTTAGACAGTTTATTAGTCCAGGCTGCTCCAGAAAAGACAAAGTTTTGAACGACTAGTAGATTTATACTAAAACAATTAGATTATTCGCTTTCGATTTCTATGCGTGATAGTTGACTCGGGCTACGCCCTCGTCAACTATCACGCGATAGAAATCTCGAGCTCATAATCTAATTGTTTAATAGAAACACTCGTGAAAGTTTGGGAGGAACTCGAAAAAGCTGTGGAAACACTCGCCTGCGGCTCTTAAATAAATATATATACATATATAAAAACTCTCGGCTCGATTTACTCGCGCTTGCGAGCCACGTGGTCTGACGGGAACCGACACGATTGGTAACCTCGTTTCGCAAGGAATTATCAAGTAAATACAAAAAAAGAATAAATAAAGACAAAGAAGAAGACTTAAGATAAAAAAAATATATTCTTAAAGTTAAGAGCTGTTTTACATTGGTCACAATTTTCTTTTCCAAAAGCCTTTGGTAGTAAGCAGTACACAACTACAAGAAAGCCCGCTCCAGAGCTGGTAACTTGGGAAGATCTCAGTGCGTTTGCCAATTTAGCTCTCTAGCAAAGATACTTTTAACTAATATTGTCTTGAGAGAGTCAGACTTGTTAAGATTGCCCCTTAAGATAAGGTTTCCGCCATAGTTTTCAAGATTAAGCTCGACAAATTCTTTCCATTTTCCATGATTTGATGTATCGAGGTATTTACGTATTTATGTGGTCTTAAGAGATTTATTGAAAGAAAATATATTTCCCCGGAGGGTCAGTACTTACCTGACGGGGAGATGTGGTTCTCCGAACCCCTCGCACAAATCTTGAGACTCCCTGGAAAGGATGGAAGGAAAATCTTGCGGGCTGGGTGACCAGGCCTGGAGGTCTTAGTGTGTGTGGGGAGAGTAAATTCCCATGAACCTTCCTTTTACTCATGGAATATGGTCAACCTCTTTTTGTTTGCTTGTCACGTGACTGACCAAGCGTACTTACGTACGTACGCGTCTACAGATTGTACGGATAGGGTAGGGGAGACTATCAAAAGGAAGGGAGGGGTATCTCAGGCGTGTCTTGGCAAATCCAAATCTTTTATATTGGACATTAACAATATGGTCAATTGACAGCTGTCAAAACGGGATAGCCACTGACTAGCATCACATGACCATATTGTGGGCTCATGTGTCAACTCATCGAGGTGACGTGAATTTATTTGGAAGCTGTCCGCTGACCAGTAATTGATTTACTAGATCGTGGGCTCAAGTCGCGAGTTCTGGTAGCCCGCGTATTTATGGCGGGAAATTGCGTTGACGACTGGAAAAAAATTTTCAGTTCATTGTCTTTTTGAGGCAATATTATTACTCTACACTGTTAAAGTTTTACTAAAGGATAAACGAAACAATTTCTATTGCTATGTCAACAAACAATAGCAGAGAAAATATAATTTGCAGAACACAAGGTTCAGGTGAAGAGCAAGGGGAAAGAGAGCGGAAGAGAGCAAGAATTAACTGGGGAAGAATGAGCGAAGAAGATCGCTAAAGAAGGCGCGCTCGGAAAAGAGAAGGGAGACGAAATAATAGCGGAGAACGCCGACGAGCAGAAAGAGTCCGGGCTCAAGAAAACAGACAAAATGTTATCGAAGAATGCAGAGAAGCGGAAAGACTCCGTGCTGTGGAAAACAGACAAAATTGTAGTGAAGAATGCCGAGAAGCGGAAAGACTCCGTGCTGTGAAAAACAGGCAAAATTTTAGCGAAGAACGCCGAGAAGCGGAAAGACTCCGTGCTGTGGAAAACAGAGAAAATTTTAGCGAAGAACGCCGAGATATCCTGCTAAAAGCCATGCAAGAGAGAAACCTCGGCTCGTAGGGTAAAGCAGAGAAGGTTTTTTGCCCATGATTATGAATTATAGGATTGAAGAAAACCCTGAAGTTCAGTAATAGATTCTTGAGTGCTCAATAGTTTTACAATTTCATTAAATAATTCAATTTGAGTGGCATCCATAACTCAATTTAATTATAACATAACAAAAAAGAAAAACATTTACATTTATTTTGCTTCCATGCAGGCTATATACTGGAACCTTGATATCAAGCTAAATTAAGTAAAAAATGCTAGCGGAACTGTCTAAATGTGTTTTTATATAGATAGTTATATCTAAGCCTTTTGCATACATTTTACCATACCTTGGATTAAACATTTTACCGAGGTGTTCGTTTTAACACGAAAATGACAAGAGTTGTGTCCTGCATTTCCCAGTAGCGTGTACAAATCTTTTTAATACATTTACGCAAATAGAATGGTTAATTTTATCAGGAATAGAATACAGTACATTGATAATTTGTGTTTTTTTGTAGAATATACTCCATGACTTTGTAGGTAGAAAGACCGTACTAATGGCAGACGAAAGTTTAGACAAAAATCATAGCGAGTTAACCGACCACGACACTAAACTATAGTTAAAAACGTTTTTGAATTCCTTCGCAATTTTTTAGAATGCTTTTACAGTTTAAAGTGAAATGAAAGTACTAAACGGGGGCCCCGCTTTTAGGCTTAGCTAAATCTAAATATTAAGGGAGTAGGTCAAGTCCAATGAAGATAGTTCATGAGCTCTTGCTGCTGATGTGAGTGCCAACAATAGAACTGTCTTGTAAGAAAGCTGCTTCAATGTCAGATCCTCCAAGGGCTCAAGTGACCCTAAGAATGATAATGCCATTTGGACATTCCATGTACAAGCATATTTAGGCTAGGGAGGTTTACTCTTAAACACACCTTTCATAAACCGCGAAACATGACTCTGAGAAATAGCCGACTTATAGAAGGCTACTGTCCTGTACTCCAAATTCCCCTGTGTAACTAGTGATGCCAGAAAAGCAAGGACTTCTGCTACAGGAGCTGAAATGGGATAGATACTGCGTTGAGAACAGCAGCGAACCCACGCCTTCCACGGGCCTGCATACCGCTTCTGGGTGGCTGATCCTCTTGATGCCAGCACGATGTCAACAACTTCCTTTGAAAGGCCTGTTGTTTCGTAATTATAAGGGCCAAACTGCTAGATGCAGTGACTGCCACAGAGGGTGGTGCACGGTTGGCTGAAATGGAAGGAACAGCAGAGATGAAGACTGGGGTAGGAGTAGAGGTTGATCCACCAGCATTGAAGCAGTTCTGGGAACCATGGTTGCCCAGACCATTTGGGTACAATCAGGAGAGCTGTTGCCTGATCTTCTTTTATCTTCCTGAGGAGTCAAGGAAGAAGGACCACTGAAGGGCGGATTAGACAGGTCCATTTGCTCCAGTCCTGGAGAAATGCGTCCACAGCTAGAGCTCCTGGATCCGGGTACCTCGAGACATACTTTGGCACGTGATGAGTTAGGCGAGATGCAAAGAGGTCCATGTCCGGTGTGATTGGAAGATCCCTTTGTGCAGAGGCCACTCTGTTCTGCTTTCGATCTGTCTGGAGGCAGTGTCTGCTACTCCATTCTGAATCCCCGAATATGCTGCGCTGTCAGGGACACTCCTGCTTCCAGGGCTACTGCCCAAAGTTCCAGTGCCTAAGTGGTCAGGGCAGGGGAGCGTGTGCCCCCCGCTTGTTGATGTACGCCACCGCTGTCGTGTTGTCTAACCGCAAGTGGACATGTTTGGGCAGAGGCTGTTGAACCCACAACAGGGTTTTTAAGGCTAAGGTTGCTGCTCGTAGTTCCAGGACATTCATGTGCGCTGTTGCCTCCTCCACACACCAGTGACCGCCAGTACATCTCCCCTGGTATGCTTCACCCCAACCCTTCTTGGACGCATCGGTCCAGATGGTAGCATCTATAGGGGGAAGCTGAATTGGACAGCCATTCAGGTGTTGGCTCTCCGAGACCCACCACTCCGAGTCGGCCAGGCTTGAGTGGTCAAGCGGATTGACACTCTGCTCCCATGGCCATACTGAGTCACGGCTTGTAGGTGCAAGCGCTGGAGAGCTCTGTAGTGAAGAGCGGCAAGCATGATCCAGGTTTGAGAGGCATGGCTCAAACGTCCAATCAGTGTGGCTAGAGTCCTTATCGAGGCACAACTCTGTTCTAGGAGGAGTTGACAATTCCCCAAAATACTGTTTAGCTTTAGCTGAGGGAGAGAAAGTGTCATTGTTGTCGAGTCCAACTGGGCCCCTAGAAATACAAGACACTGGGATGGAGCAACTGAGCATTTCTCCATCTTGACCTGGAAGCCCAGATTTTCCAGGAAGGCTACCACCTGCGCAAAAAGGCTCTGCAGCACCTGGCTCTTTTGATGAAGTAGTAGCATATCGTCGATGTAAATTACAATCCGAATTCCTAGTGAACGGAGCACCGCTAACATTGGTTTCAGAGTTTTTGTGAAGGCTCGGGGAGCAGAGGAGAGGCCAAATGGAAGGCACTGAAACTCGTAGACTCTGTCCTGATACACAAACCGCAGATACTTCCTGTGAGATGAGTGAATGGGGATTGCATAATATGCATCCTTATGGTCCAGTTTCATCATCAAGTCTCCTTTCTGTAGTAGGGAGCTCACAACCTGTAGTCCTTCCATTTTGAAGGACTCCTTTCCTAGGAACCGATTTAGCGCCCGAAGATTGATAACTGGGCGACCCTCGCCATTTTCTTTTTGTACCAGAAACAGGGTTGATGTGAACTGGTCGTCCTGTGATTGCACTTCCCGCACTGCTCCTTTTGTTAACAGATTTGCAATTGCCAAGTCCATTTGTTGGGCCTCCGCATACCTTTTGGTACGGGTGACCCTCGTACGCCACTGCTTGGGCGACTGAAAAGGGGATCTTGTATCCCTGAATTGTCTGTAATGTCCATGAGTCCTGGGTTATTTTCCTCCAATTTGGAACAAAAAATTTTAAACGGACGGATGATTTGTGATTGGGTGGGCTGAGTGTTTCTAGAACTGGCAGTTGATAGTCAGCTGGTACCGGCTTTGATACCAGGGGGGTGGGAGGAGATGTCTGTTTTAGCACGCTTGGTAGGTTGGTGGTCAGAATTGGAGCCAAATTCCCATTTCCGTTTCCCTCCAAATCTGTTGTTGTCACTGGAGCGCTGATCTGCACGAAAGGACTGATCCCTTCTGTAGGGAAGTTTGAACTGTCGCTTTGCTGGTGGCGCACTGATGAGTTTGCTGTTGGTTGAGCTGTGGTCATGCTCGCTCCTTATCTTGGCATGAAATTTATCCGGAAACAGGTGCTTATCGGCAGAGATACTTTCTTTCAGGGTATGCTTGCCAACTTCCGTAAGAAACTCGGAAAACCATTTTTGCCTCCATGCACTTAGCCTGAAATTAGCGTTGCCAAGTAGGACCAGAGCATCCTCCAGAAAATCCTTTATGGAATCGGGGTCCACATCCTCAGCCTCCCTCTCTCCACCTACAGCATCCAGGGCTGACAAGGCTGCTAGAATGGGTCTTACTACTACTATAAATGCATTCTGACGTTCAGGAAGCCCAACATCAAAGGCAAAGAGCTTCTTAGTTTTCGTGTATCCGTGTCGTTTCTTAATATCATCTTTCATTCCAGCCTCCATGGTGGGAGAAACAATCAGAGCTTCCGTATCCTTAATTAGAGGGTATGTAGAAGTCAGCTCTTTCCATTTTTCCTTGGTCAAGGCCCGGGAGAACGCTTTTGTGGTGAAATCCAGCAGGTCTTGAGACAGTTTGGTCTCCTGTTCGCTGCTGAAAAAGCGATCGCTCGACGGAAGCGGTTCGGCGGTTTTATCCACCGAGTCCGTAGGGCTTGTTTGGCCCGGGAAGGTTGGCGAAGTGAAGAGGCTTTTAGGACAGCTGGCACAGACTTTGCTAAGGCCTCGGCAACCATCTTCTCAAGATTTGAAAGATCTGGTGTTGCACTTCCGTTTCCCGCCAAATGGATCGGGACAGACGGTGTGTTGTCGGTCTAAGGACAACAGAAGGCAGTCAATGACTCGTACCTTTAATCGTGAACATAACCTGCACAAAGGCAAACATACTTACATTATCTGAGAGTTGTTCAGTCATTTCCAACAGGTAAGCTGCACGAAGGTAGAGAAATAACGCTAAATGAGTGGAGAAAAAGTTAAACGTAGTCGGCCGAAACGAGCCACAAAACGAAGAGGAAGAGCGCATGCGCTTCGATTTCTTTATATTGTAGTACCCAGGCCTCGGCCGCGCGACATATGCACCAGTATTGCAACTATCAGTCGGAGAGGGGTGAGGAAGAACTTAAATCGACCTTATTTAATCCGCCATTATAATAGTTGCTTATCAAAAGGGTTCTCTTAATCTTGTCATCCTTGTTATTCGAAAGAAAACTGTAAAAAATGTTGTTTATCTCGCCAATAAACCTCTGGTTTCTTGCTAAAGGTGTTAGAATATAGGTCAGTTGAGATAACGCAAGACTCTTTAAAACCTGAATCTTGTCAATTAACGTTATACGTGGGTACTTGCAAGAGGTCAAAAGAATTCTTATTTGTTCCAGTTATTTTGCGTAATCATTGCCAGAAATCTGGGACAAGATGGAGGCCGCGCGTGCGTATTGCGTCCATAATGGCGTCGAAACAATATAAGGAACTGTATGAAAACTTGGAAATTTTCTAAAATAGCACGGTTACGGGCTTACGACTCTCACTTCTCTGGATCGAAACATATTTAGAACTGGTTTGGCTATTTACCTAACGTAAAAGCAACTCATCTAATAAAGTCAACTTACTTCCCCAGCTGGTCCCATTCTATAGTGTTATCGGCCTCGAGTTTCCATACAGCCCTTTAAAATCTGCTGTAACCCATGTCGAATACTCATCGATTATTGGAAAATGCACTGAATGAAGCCACCAGCTCCGCATCGAGATAGTTACTGGAAGGTTCGAAGTGTCCAAATGGCCCGTAAAAAGTGACATTTCTCCCTCGAAAAATACTTCCAAACGCTCCTGAAAATCCTCCATTTTTCCATGCCGAACAGTTGTCTGGACGCCATTTTCGAAAGGTAGCAAATGTCCGCACACGAGCAAGAAAATGAAGTAAACTTAAACTCTTCCGCCATGTTTTGCCTGATCTAAATTAGTGTTCAGGTTCTTCTTTACCACAAAAATATGCCAGGCACACTTTTGATGTGTCCGAAGCTAGGATTGAGCGCTAGTAATTCACGCGCGGAAACCAAAATCCCCGCTACTGCAGTCGAGCAAAATGTCCGAGATATTAACTGAGCATAATAAACGTAATCTAGAAACGAGGTTAACGCTGAGCACCGAATTTCCCCTCCGTTATGTTAAGCAGCAGGCTACTCAACAATAGGAATTTCTTTTTTGTGTGGAGATTCCATGGCCAATGTTACACGTATGGGCTAAGCTGTTGGAGGATGCCTGCGTAAGAGCAACTTACATAGACCTCCTCAATTCAACTATAGTTGATTGATGGTTTATTGGCAGTGCCTAAGTCGTGGAGCACATCGAAAAATACGCGCTTTCTTGATCGACCCGCAACATTCGCCATATTGGATCGTGTTGTTCTGCGGATACACCGCTGACAACTATTACGGGCTCGAAATGTCCGCGATTTCTGGTAATGTAATTTAGATTTAGTATGACAGTTGGGTCAGTTGAATCCAAACACCGAGGATTTTGACTTTTATTTTTTGGCCATTTAAATATTTTTCTAGGAGAAAGTTTTCGTTCTTGCCCACATTTGACCCGATCCATAAGGCTTCAGTTTTCTTGTCGTTAAGTTTGAGGCCAGACGCATAGCCGAAATTATCTATAGTTAAGGGTGGCTGATAAACATTCTTGTTCACCGTTAAGGATCAGGGTAGTGTCATCCGCGTTAAGACTTATCTTAATTTCTGTGTTTTTAACAGTGTCACCCTTGATGCCAGAGTTAGCCCTAATTGCTTTACCTAGCACTTCAACAGACACGATAAACAAGTAGGGTGACAGAGGACAGCCTTGCCGAACTCCTCTTTGTAAAGTAAAGAAATCACTCGACCATCCATTGTTCAAAATGCAACTTTCAATGTTAGTATAAAAGGTTCGGCTCCTACTCCGTGTACCGACACAGATGACATATGCATTGTTTCACCATTGTGTGTAAATTATTCAGTAAAAACGTTTCTTATTGTCTGTCTTTGTTTTACGTCATCTGTGTCGGTACACGGGGTAGGAGCCAAAGGTTCTAACCCAATTTGTTGAGGAGGGGCCGAATCCAAAATATTGAAGCGTGTGATTAACAAAAGACCACTCAAGGGAGTCGAAAGCTTTTTCAAAGTCAAGGAAAAGTAACAAACCGGGGATTTCTTTTTGTGCTGTATAAATTATTACACTATCGATCAGTCTTATATTTTCTCCCGGATAAATCTACCTTTTAAAAAGCCAGTCTGATCATTATCAATTAGTTTTGGAATAACTGATTTTAGTCGATTTGTGATGGCCTTCGTAGCTATTTTATAATCCCAATTAAGGAGAGTTAAGGGACGCCACTTTTTCATAAGGTGCGGATTAGCGTCCTTTTTCGGAATTAGTTTGATCACTCTACGTCTCTGGGAGACCGAAACCGTTTCTGCCTTTTATGCGTAATTAAGCGAAGCAATCAAACCCAAACTCAAAGCTAATTACAGTTGATTTCACATTACTTTTCCGCGCCGCGTTGTGAAGTTCGTTGGAAAGTTAGGTACTAGGTTACGAATTAGCCAATTACGTGGCGAATTAGACAATCAAGTTGGGAAATTTGAATCGAAGTTCCCAACTTCGGCCGCACTAAACTTAGCAACTTCTGTAACTTCACATCTTCGTGTAATCATATGTAATTTACCTGCGAATTGATGAAACCTAATCCTTTTGCTAAACAGAGGAAGGCATAGAGTACTAAAGTGATGACATCACAAAAACTAATTTTTTAAAGTTATGGGATTTATTGAGACATTTCAAAGGAGCATGATGAAAAATGCCAACAGGCCAAAAATCAGCCTCTCATGCCAATTTTGGAGTGAGATATTGCAGCTTTTACGCTCCAGTGATTCCATACAAATCCTTCTAATTTTGTCTCGGTTCCAAACGTTTAGAACAGAGACAAAATTAGAAGGATTTGTATTGAATAATTGGAGCGTAAACGTTGCAATATCTCACTCCAAAATTGACATGAGAGGCTGATTTTGGGCCTGTAGGCATTTTTCATCATGCTTTTTGCAAACATCTTAATAAATCCTATAATTTCAAAAATTGAGGTATTTGTGACGTCACACTTTAGTACTCTATTGCCGTGTGACGTTCGTGACATGATCGTAGAAAAGTGGCTAGAGGGTTTCAAACCATTCGAAATAACACAGCAGTTTAATTACCGAGAAAGACAGTTTCAAATATTGAGGATTGGTTTGTTAGTACAGGAAGCGTTCAATTCAACGAGGACTTGGGTGCAATAGGTTACGCACAGGAAGAACAGATGATGTTGTCTTGTACACGGAGTTTTGACAGTTTTGCAAACGTCAAAGACCAAGTATGTCTGCAGCGGAAGTTCAAAAGCAGTTAATCGAAAGTCAGGTTGCGCGGCTAAGGATTCGCAATGAAAAGAAAACATATTTAGAAAATGCTTATGACAGCAAAAATCATGCATGTAATATAAAATTTCGAATTATTCAGTAAATGCTTTTCAGAAATCAGCTTTATCTGCAGACGGCTCGTTAACCCATTTCCTTGTTAAGTTTCTTTTATCAGCCGACAAGAAGCACTATCTAGTTTACCACTTAACAGTTCCATAAACTTATCCAGTTCACACGTCATCGCCAAGTATTAGCAACTTGCGAAGTTCAGTGCGGCTGAAGTTGGGAACTTCGATTCGAAATTCCCAAGTTGATTGTCAAATTCGCCGCGTAATTGGCTACTTCGTAACCTAGTACCCAACTTCGCAACGAACTTCGCAACTCGGCGCGGAAAAGTAATGTGAAATCAACTGTAAGTCATACCAAAAGGTTTTATAAAATTCAGCTGGAAGACCATCAATCCCTGGGGTTTCTCCTGATTCCATATCTTTTAAAGCCTTCAGGCATTCTTTCATAGTTAAAAGACCTTCACAGCTCGCAGTCATTTTCATCGAAGGATGTGTCATTCTCGAATTGAAAGAATTCGTTATTTGTTGATTGTGTTTCCTTGAGGTTTGTAAAGTTTTGTGGAAAGTTTCACACTCAGAGAGAATTTCAAAATCACAGGTGAGAAACTCATTCTTATCAATTTGGAGCTAATAGTGTTAAGCTTACAATGCCTCTTTTCAAGATTGAGAAAATATTCCGTATTTTTTTCTCCTTCATTATACCACCTTGCTTTACACCTTAAAATTGCTCCTTGTGTGCGCCACTCTATTATATCTTCTAATTCTTTTTTGCACAGATCCAGTTCTTCTGTAAGGGTATTGCTGTACTCTGACCCCAACATAGACCGGGCTCTATCTTTTTCAAGTGACAATTTTTTTTTCCTCTAAAACACGTTCCTTGTTTACATAGCTGATCGATTTCTCTCTGACTTTCAATTTTATCATTTCCCAAAGAAGAGATAGGTTGACTGTGCACTGTATCATCATATTCGTTCAGTGTCTGATCAATAGTTATTCTTATCGTATCAATATAGTCAGTGTCAGTTAAAAAGGATGTGTTAAGTTTCCTAAAACCACTTTCCTTGGGGTTAGAATGCAAGGATATGCTCAGTGTTATCAGCGACTGGTCTGCTTTCAAACCTCATGAGATATCAGCCGAGAAAACATTACCCACAAAGCTTTGGGATACCAGGAAGAAATCTAGTCTGCAATGAACCTCTGGTTGTTTTTGGCGCCAGGTGTATCTACAAGTATCTGGATTCAAAAGTCTCCATGCTTCAACAAGACCTAGGTTAGCTGAAATTTTGCTTACAGTTCTTGCTCCGTTACGCGTTTTGGGGAGACCACCTTTCTCGTCTCTCTGCACATCCAACACAAGATTAAAATCTCCACCAATCATAATACCGTCTTTTTGAAAAACTTCCATATGATCAGCAAGGGTCTTGAATGAGTTTCATCTTCATTAGGAGCGTAAACATTTACCAGAGTTAAGAGTTTTCTATTAGCCATCAGATCACATATTATATAACGACCTGACGGATCAATATAATTTTTCATAATTTGAAGCTCGAAATTACTATTGAATAGATTACGTACACCTGCCATAGTGCTTGAAAAGGAACTAAAAAAGCTTGTACAGCCCCATTCCGTTGTCCAAAGGTCTTTTGTATTTTACGAGCAGTGGACTTCTTGATATATAGTGTATATTTTAACATATATGGCTACATGTATGTACTATATGTATTGACCTTGACTCCATTTGGTTAAATAAAATTGCGAGAAAAGAACTTGGCCTATAAGCAGCCATATTGACCTTACACTTGGTCAATAATGCATATTTCTTGACTTCCAAAGCCAATGTTTTACCCTGATTACTTAATTTTGTCTGACTGACAAAACCTGTAAAATAGTACATTTAACTATCACAACAGTTAAGAAACAAAATCAAACTCATTTGCCACCTGACATCAATTGTAACTCATAAAGAGATGCAATGAACATTTCCAAAAAAAATAAAATTGAAAGCTATATTTTATTGCTTTTTAAGTTCTCGCATCTCGCAGTTTCTATAGGGGAATCATTACCACTGGAATGATGTGGATTTTGCCTCCCTTTTCTCCATCAGCTTAAGATCTTAAAGGGGCGTTAATCGTGCAAAACTATATTTAAAATCTTCTTGTTAGGTCCCATGACTCCCAAGAGTTCTCCGCCATTCGTTATTCAACATGGCGGCTGCGTTGTTGTTGGCTTGTTAGGAATATGGAACTCTTATTGTTGTTCTTGCTGTTGTGAGTTGTGCACCAATCTGTTTTTAGATCCAGCCACGCAGAAACATTGTGAGTTTGATGGAAGGTAAGCCTACATCCGCTAAGATTATGTTGTAGTGCTTTTTGAAAACTCGATAATGGTCATTCCAGTTCCACGAACAAAACGCGGGTTAAATGGAGCAACTTTAGAATACCCCGCCACTTCACTAAATTTTATATCCAGAAGTTGCTGATATGTGTATTATTTGCCTTCAAGTTAAATTCTCTGCAGAGCAATGTTGTTTGTCTTCTAAGTTTCTAACAAGTAACAAACCAAGAATATTCAGTTGATGTAATTACCGGTACTTGTGAAGAAAGAGCACACCACTCAGTTTGGGAAATAGCTAATTAGATCATTGAGGCTAAAAGGAAAGGTTTTGTGGATCAGAAGGAGTCTATGTGTGGTGGTTCAGTTTTATCCTTAGGTGAAATTGGCTTTCTTTTGTTTTGGGGTTTGTTGCAGTGTGACATCTCGAACAAAGGCCATCCTGATAAATTTTCATACAAATTTGGAATAATTGTTTTTGACGGTAAACAACAGATTGGTGGCGAGTTTGGAATGATTTCTGCACAGGTCCCTACTTCATTATGCATGCTGAAGCTGTCTTGTTTGGTGTAATGCACGTGCAAATATTTCTTGTGTTCGAAGAACGAAATAATATAGTTAAGAATGCATAATGAAGTAGGGACCTGTGCGGAAATCTTACCGCGAGTTTCTTTAGACTAAGTTGATTCTTTTTCAATCTTGATATGTTTGTACAGTTACAGTGAAAATTATGTGCATTATAAGCGAAATATAAAAATATTTATAGAGATTCTATTGTTTAGATACTCGGTTGTGATTGGGTGGCTTTGGTTTGAGTGGTCACACTGTAATGTAAGATTGGGGGTTTAAAAGAAAGGAAATGAAATTTAAATCAAGGCTAAAATTTAACCATAACATACAGTGTATGTGCAACTGAAACTAATAATTATATTGATCTTAGTAGAAAGACAAAAATTGAACAATGAAAAAAATTTGTATAGGTAATCAAATGATTTCTAGTTTGATTTGGAATGTATAAGCACAGTTAAGGTCAAAAAATAGGATTAGCTTATAGTTCAAGTGAAATTTTGCCCTCTTTAAAAATATTGCCAATGCATACATAATATATATATATATATATATATATATATATATATATATGTTATTTACCGGGAGGAAGGTCCGTATCGGAAAAAAACTGTGCCCGAGGTCTTGAGTATGGCCAAAGGCCAAGGGCCATACTCAAGACCAAGGGCACAGGTTTTTCCCATAAGGACCGACCTTGCCCAGTAAATAACTTCTTTTTTTTGGATGTCTTCCTTTTATAGTAAGAAAAGAGATAGGAAATTGCTACTGTGGGGGAAAAAATCTTGCCCATGGGCCGTATGGTAAAAAGCTGGACCGGTCATGTGCGCATGATTAGCCAATCAAATTTGAGGATTTAGGATTCCGGCCCACTCACATGCTTGAGAAAAAAATAAATGTATTTATTTCAAATTACACTAGTAAACGTTAATAGTATACAGACAAAACTGAACTTTCACATTTCTCTACTTTTTGCACTCAACTTCAACTTTCTTTAATCTGTCCTTATATTTGCCCAGAGTAAGACATTTTGAATAACTGGATGCTCATTTAGAGTTATATACACTGAAAATCGATAAACAGAAAGGCAAAATGTCACAACGCATACATTGTATCAATTGAACTAACAACTGAGATAGAAGGAAATAAGTTATGAGACAGTCAACATAATGTAGCACTCTTAAATAAACTGGGATTTTATTTTGGAAATTTTGTTCTCTTATTACAGTCAAACCTCAGTTTTTTGGACCTCGATTGTTCGGGCTTTTTTCTCTGGTCCTGATTTTTTATTTGTTTTTTTCATGAATAATGAAAAATTAAGCAATTACTTCTACTATGCAACCACCTTTTAGACAAGTTTCTCACTCTCTCTGTAGCAACCAGTTTTCAATTTTCTTAAGCAATTGTGACTGCTTTCAAGGCCTGAAATTTGAGAAATCCTTATGTTGTATGTTCCTGGTAAGGGACCCCTCAAGATCCAAGGTTGTGTTGTTCAGATGTCAGAAAGTTCAGTTTTAAGATAGCACTGACAGATTCTTTACACAACCGGAGGAATTCTGCTTGATTGTGGTCACATGATATTAAAAATTCCGCAGTTAAAATGTATGATAGGAATTCTTATTCCATGTGAAATTCACCAGTATGTCCAATCTTTACCCAAGCTACTCTTTGACTTATTTTCTTGAGGTTTCTCTTAAGCAAAGTGACGACTTTTTCTTGTACCAAGGGTGACCCTACAAAACCAATGATTTACACACCCCAATTTCTAATCCATTTGGCATGTAGGTGAAATTCCCATAATTCCTGAATTGCAATAGAGCACTTTGAGAGAATTTTGTAACTAGAAAACTGAAGTCTAAAATCCAGAACTCCGCAGTTAAGTTTTTAGAACTGTAGGCAGGAATAATTATGATGCAGTTGAACGAGTTGCAACAACCACTTACTTACCTTTAGGACACCAAATCCAACGACAAAAAAGTAAATGCTGCAATTGAATTGAGGACAGAGCAAAATGGAATAGAGAGAACAACCTACATAAAACAGCCATAACAGCCAAACTGAAAATCCCAACGCCCCCTCTTAGATCACTTAAAAAGGCTCCTTCTCAAAGAAATAGGAGTGGTTGAGATATTACTTGGAACAAACAGAAGGGTGTTTTTGAGAACTCTCAATTTCTATGAACAGGTTTGCTAAGGTTACTGCTATAAAAAAGAAAATATTTGTATGTTTCAACATAATTCACAATTAGATTATGAGCTAGAGATTTCTACCTGCTGATATTTGGCCTCATCAACTATCACTTCATAGAAATCAAGAGCGAATAATCTAATTGTTTTAGTAAAAAAGATAATAAACAAATCATGTGTAGGTGAAACAAAAAAACACCAGAACACTCAATCTTCCTGCAAAACTTCGCTAAAAGCACCCATACGTCACCATTTTGAAAACGATCCACCAAGTGCTGTCTAATTAAACAATAGAGTGTTTCTGTCGAGGAACTATCGGCTGATAGTTGCCCCGCGGAAATTTGATGTTCTTAAAACAAATATTTGCCCGAGAAGCGAAGCTTCGAGGGTAAATATGCTAGTTTTAAGAACATCAAATTTCCAAGGGGCAACTATCGGACCGATAGTTCCGAGACATTAACACTCTATTGTCTTTATTGTTCACCACTAAATTTTCTTCCGCGCGCCAGTTGAAAAACAGTCAAAACCCACTAAATGCAGATCAATCAAATATTTATCCATACGCACAGCCTGAAATTTCAATAATTCGCAACGTACATTGTCTAAAAAATACGGTATAACTTTCAGAAAATTCACATTTTCACGGACGGGCACTATCCATCCGGGTATTTTCCTCGGAAGGGCACTATGTGCTGATAGTGTGTCTCCGCGGACGAACACTATCGCGTCACGTGATCAATTTAAACCAATACGAATCGGAGAAAATTTAGTGGTGAACTATAATGGCTGATAGTCGGCAGTAGTTCAGCCAATCAGATTGCAGCATTTGCATTAGTCTACAAGCAATTTTTTACTAATGTAATATATATATTTATTATATCTGCAACCCTTGTATATGAGCAAACGCGCGCTCTGATTGGTTCCCTACTCATGGTATATCAGCTCATATACCATTGGCACGGAAAACGGCCATCATGGAGGGATGATTTCTTGAATTAGACTGGGAGAAATTCAAGTCAAGCTTCAAAATCATACACCAAAGAAATACTACCGAAGCAAATAAGTATGGGATGAAATTATTCGACGGTAAGTGGGCAAATTATATTGCGAAATTGTTTATTACGAACGAAAGTGAAACTCTTACAAACAGCCGCCATTTTGAAAGATCTGTGAAGCCCGTAAACTGAGTTTTTATTTTATTTCTGCCTACTTTTTCCACTTCAAAATTCTTAAACTAATTTGCTAACTCGAAAAAAAATTGACAAGTACATTAAAGAGATGTTTAAAAACGAGCCGGACTCGTGTTTGAAACATTTTTACACATCGGCTCTACACTATGTCGGCTCGGCAACAACATGGTTCTGTTCAAAAACAATAACAAAGTCAATTCTTGTCGTACAAACTAATTTCAGTGTCTCATAAGTGAGGGTTTAGAGATATAATAAAACAATTATTCCACTCAATCTCGTCGTATACGAGCTATAGCCAACTCGGCGCTACGCGCCTCGTTGGCTATTAGCTCATATACGACTCGATTTCGTGGAATAATTGCTAAATATATATATATATATATGTTTTAGCTTGATAATTTCTAAAATTCCAGTTTCTTGGTGATAAATATTATATTTCTTATGAAGCTGTGAGAATATAAAATAAAATAATTATAATGGCTGGTAATCAAGAGTACTTTTGATTTTTTGTCTCAAGATCTGAGAAACAATTTTAAAACGTAACGCTTAATGAATGGCAATCATCGCACTTTTCATTGTATTTGTATTTTTAGATTAGTTCTGTACTGTGCTTTCTCATTGCATCATATAATTGCTTATCAAACTGTTAACCCCTTTATTCTGTGCTTTGATACAGAGACCTCAACTGAATGAAAACTCCAGTTGATCAGTTCAACTGACATAATCTGTGCAATTCTTTGGTTTCCTGCTTGCATGTTCTCTGTTGAATATCTGTTGATCGCAGCCAAATAAGTATCTCTTGTCAATTCATTCACTTTGTTTAATCTTACTGATGATCACTAATAGATCAATCAAAGATAAAAGTATTTTGACACTAAAACAAACTCACAGAATACCGGGTACTATAGCCAAGAAACCATACAAATGTACTGAGTGCAGCAAAGAGTTTCGTGCTAAACGAACTCTGCAGAGACACGAAAGAATACACAAAGGAGCAAAATCATACAAATGCACTGAGTGCAATAAATGCTTTCGTGAAAAGGCTTTTCTTCGGAAACACCAAACAATACACACAGGAGAGAAACCTTACAAATGCACTGAGTGCAAGAAATGCTTTCGTAGAATAGATTATCTTCGGACACACCAAAAAGTACACACAGGAGAGAAACCATATAAATGCACTGAGTGCAATAAATGCTTTGGTCTAAAGGGAAATCTTCGGACACACCAAAAACTACACACAGGAGAGAAACCTTACAAATGCACTGAGTGCAATAAATGCTTTGGTCTAAAGGGAAATCTGCTGAGACACCAAAGAATACATACAGAAGAAAAACCATTCAAATGCGCTGATTGCAGCAAATGCTTCCGTCAGAAGGGAACTCTGCACAAACACCAAGTAATACACAGACGAGAGAAACCATACAAATGCACTGAGTGCAACAAATGCTTTAATATAAGGAGAACTCTGCAGACACACCAAAAAATACACACTGGAGAGAAACCTTGCAAATGCTCCGAGTGCAACAAATGCTTCAATCAAAAGGAACATCTGCAAGCACACCAAAGAATACGCACAGGAGAGAAACCATACAAATGCACTGACCTGGGTACATGTGTTAGTCGAGAGGGAGAACAGCAAAGATGCAACAGAAAGGAACTAGCGCTTGTAGGTAAGAAATCACAACATAGTACATACTGCAAAAACAACACTCCTGAAAAAGGAAATGGACGAATGGACACAAATGAAAAGGTTTGCACAGAAAGCAATATTGAGTGTGAGCAGCGTTTCAGTGGTAGAGAGCACCATCTGGTTCACAGTAGCACACGAACCCACGAGCACGCCACAGTGATGGACTCTAAACTAGAACATGAGCAGTATTCTTACTCAGCTACAGAAGATAAAAGAAATGAGTGTTGGGTCTGCCAAATGAAGTTTGGATCTATTGGGGAGATGGTTAAGCATATTGATGAGCACTTTCTGTAATCTTTTTATCATGTATTGTCAGTTGCGGTATAGGGCTTTTAAATTATTTAAAATCAATTTTCTGTAGATATACATAGTGTTTTAAAGACCACCCGAGTGCTGCAAGTAGTATGCCCGCACTATTAGAATAACGTACCAGGAATGCATCATGGGGTATCTCATACGATACATATGTATTTGTACATAGTCACTTTCCGATTCAGTAATGATATAAGAGAACTACAAGGTGACGAAAGCGATATAGTATATTCCTTTATACTATATCATATACCATGACTTTTCACGAAAAAGTATTGAGTCATTCAAGTATTTTATACCATGCCATGTAAGTGAACAAAGTAGGATAGAACATGATGGGTAAACTACTGACTAGTATTTGCTCCCGAAAACCCTGAGTTCCGTTTGGCTGCTATCTACTCTCCTCTTTACGATCACTCGTAACACTCACGGATAATAGAGTTTGATAATATTTGTTTCTTTCCATTTTTCCGTATTTCATGTTACTGTTCCTCGTACGCACAATCCCGCGAACTTTATGGGGCTATCACAGGTGGACCCTGTGTCGCTGATTTGTACCTTTATATAAAGCCCGTTTATATCTAGCCCAAAAATTCGGGTCCTGTTCGCATCTCCTCGTATGTACTCGTTGGGTACCCATGTTTGTTATTCCACTATTACGTCATTTTGCCTCATAAGGTCAAGAGAACACAGCACATTACATTGTCAGCGCATTACCTTGTCAAGTCTGGGTTTGCCCGGGGCCAGTTGTTCGAAGCACGGTTAAGGTAACCCAGTGTTAGTGCGAAATTTTATGCAAATTTGAGAGCTTAAAAAGCACATTTAGTATAATTCTTTTTGAATGCAATTTTATGATTGTATGCTCTGAAAAAAAAATAGGAAGTTAGCGGAGAAAATGCTTTTTAACAAGAGGAAAAGAAACCCGAGTTAAAATTTAACCTTGGATTAGCGTTAATCAGCTTTCGAACTACCGGCCCCCGGCTTTTTTTTTCTTAGGAGAACGGGGAAAAAAATGGCCGGATTGGACGAATGAATGAAAAATCTGACAAAACGCAAAGTTATTTTGGTTAAGCGTCAAGAACCGTTTACTTGTGGCTCATTTTATCCAATCAAATAAAACGAATGTTACTGGCTTTTTGTTTTCCCATGTACATGTAGCTCACGCTCGCCGTATAAACTGAGGGAGATATTATTTTTCGTCGAAAGAAATTTTGTCTCCCAAACAATCATTAGTCACCGTTAGTAAGAGTCAGATGATTCACACACCATCGTGGGCACTGTTGAATTTCAGAAGCAATTGGTTCTCCATGGCCAACAAGCAACAACTTTTATCCAGACTCACTGTTATTGTTTCGTATATTTGTATCATTTCCTGGCTACTCTTTAGCATCTTTAGGCTGTCCTTGAGGGCAGGTAAAAGGGAGAACAAGTGCTCAATAGCACAAAAACATCTATCCTAGCATCACAAAATAATCATAAAACAACATGTCCCATATATCCTCCGAAAAACACTAACATGTATTTGTTAATGTGGTTCAATATTTTCCTTGGTAAAATTTTATTTTCCTTTTTTTTTTTTTTGCTATGGTAATGTATGATAAAACAAAGGAAAATAAAATGTAAACCAAGGACCTGAAAGGTCCAACTAATACTAGCAGTACTGTTAGTACTGACAAGGAAGACACCCATCGCAAGAATTGTGGTGATGCAAGCAAATCTCGCCATCATATCTCAGGACTCGATGAGTAAAATGGCGCAAAAGCCCGCTAGCAGTGAAAGCAGTGAACTTTTGAAATTCTGATCGATGCTATCCAACTCAATCCAAGAGCTGAAAAATACCTTGGCTGGTAAATTTGACCAGGTGGAGCAAACTCTAATTTCGCCGGGTGTATGGGGCCAAGAAGACGATGAGCAGGATGTTCGTTCCGACTCTGGAACAGACAACCAAGCAACAGGCGTTGTGGGGGATAGTTTTTGAAGAAACTGGTGCTGCGTCGGTGGGGAATTGAAACACAAGAAATTAAGATAATCAAAGGAATTGATAAAGCAAGTTATACTACCGTAATGTAAAGGGGAGGTGCTGACGTTTCGAGCTGACGTTAGGATTGTGGGTTACGAACAATTTATATAGAGACGTTTGGAGCTATGCTATTGGTGGAACCATAGCAGTGTTTGATTGGAAGTGAATAAATTAGATAAATGACTAAATGAATGAGAAACGTTCGTTGATACCGTGGGGATTAAGAGAACCGGGTTCGAAGATAAACTTCTGATCTAGGTTTTACGGCTTTCCGTGTTGCCCTGATGCACGGAAAGGCAGCATTCCGCCATGTTTTGAATGGATTGGTTAGGCAAATTAAAGTACATCTTTGTCATTTCGTTCGACGTCACGCAGATGTTCGCGGAAACGGTCACCTAATCTTCTTCCGGTCTCGCCGGTGCATATCTTCTTGCATAAGGCGCATTTTATGCAATAGATAACATTGGCGGAAGTGCACGTGAAACGGTCGGTGATTTTAATCGATCACTTAGGTCCTGTGTTGTGGATAAAGGGCAAGTTTTGCATCTTTTGCGTGTGCAGAAATGATGAAGTTCTGTCATCAAAACGAGTGGAAACTAATTCGTCATCAAAATATCACGTACAACGGACTCAACAGAGGTGGACTTCACCTTAATTTTAAAGGTAACGAGCAGTTTTTTAAGAATTTTAAAACACATCTTATTTGAAGCAATGTTCTCCCCGTGAATGCCGTGCCTG